>OX451736.1:1013403268-1013991523 GCA_948472305.1 Vicia faba | reverse complement strand
AAATTTGACATGGATAATCTTGAGAGAATATTAGGACATTTGGGAGCACTTGATGTCATTTGGATGCAAGTACCTTGATGCAACACAAAACCCTAATTTGAGGTTGACTGCCTTAGGAGATAGCTTGACTGTCCAACTCTTGAGCAATCTTGAACCACTTGGAGATTTTTCTTGAAATGTCTTGGGAAATATGAGAGGGCAAATTTTGGGGTACAACAAAGTTCATTTCTGATTTTTCTATGGTCTTACTTAATATTTCTTGATTATTTTGAACATATTTGATATTTGTATCCCTTATTTCTATTTTAAAACATTTTAAAACCCTTTTTAATATATATATATATATATATATATATATATATATATATATATATATATATATATATATATATATATATATATATATATATATATATATATATATATATATATATATATATATATATATATATATATATATATATATATATATATATATATATATATATATATATATATTATATATATATATATATATATATATATATATATATATATATATATATATATATATATATATATATATATATATATATATATATATATATATATATATATATATATATATATATATATATATATATATATATATATATATATATATATATATATATATATATATATATATATATATATATATATATATATATATATATATATATATATATATATATATATATATATATATATATATATATATATATTAAATGAAATATTATTTTGTGATTATTTTCTGGCTGATCTTGGGTTTAATCTTTGATCATGAACTTTATTAACATCATTGGATCTATGGTATTAAGTCTAACTCCATAAAAGTGGATGAATGATTTTAATAATAGTTTGATTAAAATTTAATTCAAATATGGTTTGTATATTCTTTCTCACCCCTCTTCATCTTATCCCTTTCTTATTGCACTAAGTGTTATTGGAGCATTATCTCTATATCATGTCTCAAAACAAATGGTGCATATATTGTTATTGACCGACCTCAAAATATGTGCGACTTCTATATAAGTCCACTTACAATTGCTTAACATAGCGCTAAATTTTGTCCTGATTCGAATAAATGATCATTCATGGCCCAAACTTATGTTTGCAAGCTCAAGTATGTTAATTTGATCTCTTTGATCCAATAACCTTGAGATTTATTGTGTGGAGGCTTTGGTTCTACCAATCCTCTAATGGGTCAACAATAATTTTGGTCAACGCGGATCACTTAAACATCGTTGATCATTAAATGGTACTTTTGAGGATTCCAAATGGATGATATACTTGACGAAAATCAAATGAAATTTGTTGTGTGGAGGCTTTGATTCTACCAATCTTCTAATGAGTTCCAAATGCAAGTTTTAAGATGGTCATCCAACTAACCACTAATTATTAAATTATTTTACTTTATGCTTTATGTACCATTTACTTTAAGCATTACATTTCATGCCATTTTTATTTTTGCTCACTTGAGCATTTATATTCTTGTCATTTTTATTTTGCTCACTTGAGCTTTTCTTTTCTCTTTTAAGACACCTAATAATCAACATGAACCATAAAATGCTTTAATGATGCTTGGACTATTGGGTTACTATCTTTGGCATTGTGGAGTATTGGATTTCTTGGACTTAGGATTAGAGGCCTTGACCTATGTTGGAGACCTTGTGACCCTAATTGATATTTTGTCTAGAGTTCTTGAGGTTTACCTCAGGATATTGGGTTGTTTGTTTGTTTTGTGTACAGGTTATTGTGATTACATTCTTTGTTTGTAATATGGAATTCACCCGTATACAACCGTTACTCTGCCCAATTTTTGTGAAGACTCGATACACTTGAAGTTTGGTTCTCTCAAGAGGTCTAGTATCTTCATTTGTTTGGTTTCAATCCAAGGAATATTAATTCTATCTAATCCAAGGAATTTAAATTCTATCTTGACTCATAATGTCAAGTATTGGCTTCTTGTTGGTTAGACAGTTTTTATCCATAGCTTTTACCATATGCCTTAAGATAGTCTCTTTTCCTCCCATCTTCTTTAATTTCAAAAATATTCTTCCTCCTTTTAAAAACTCTTCTTGTTTTGAAACTTGAACCATGTTCATAATAAACTTGGACTTATGTCCATTCATTTTCAAAACATATTTTTATAAAAAAATTTCAATTAACTTAATAATACCTTGACATTTTTTTGTAAGAAGACTAAAAGTCAATCAATCTCATTTCAAACCATTTTTCCACTTTGGCTTTTTACTTTAAAACCTTTCTCAAAAGATTAGACTCTTGTCAATCCTTGTAGTGATGCAAACAACTATACTTCTACAATATGTAGTGAAGAGAGATATTTTCCACTTGGGTGTTGAGTGAGGAATTGTTGATTTTAAAATCCAAGCCATATCCTCCACTTTGAGATGATGCAAATTCTCCTTTCTCATGATTGCGGGTAGTAAGTATGTTTTCCACACGGATAATGACAATGATGTCTTATCTCATAAAATTAACCAACACACTTGTATTTTAATTTTCTTTAAAGAGGAACTACGTGTACCCTGATCCCCTATTGCACGAAAGGTGGTACATAGGCACTAAATGTTCGCAACCGTGGCGGGTGCAAAAATTATTAAAAAATACTTCTTTTCTCACCTCCACCATTTATTTTTTATACAACATTTTATAGCCAAAATATACATATTTTTCAAAGAGGTTCATGCGGAGTACCATAGATGTTTAGGGTGCTAATACCTTCTCTTTTTATAACCAACCCCCTTACCTAGAATCTTTCTCCCTTTTTTGGGTTATTCGCTCTTTTCCCATTCCTTTGGAAACAATAAAGCGCAGTGGCGATTTTTATTTTGATCTGTGTAAGTCTAGTCAATCTAATGACTTAGTCTTAAACATTTCTACCGCTACAGAAAGGAGTGGGCAACAAGTATTCTGGGAAGAAAGTTGACACGAAAGAGGTGTAATGTTACAATTGTCAAGGTTTTGGCCACTATGCTAGAGACTGTCGAAGAAAGAAAACTGCGAAGTCGAAAGATAATGATGAAGCTCAATATGCACGAGCTGGAAGTAGTGATTCTGATGATGTATTGTTGTTGGTGAACACTCAATCAAACATTGAGAAAAACAACATGTGGTATCTGGATTCGGGATGTAGCAACCACATGACTGGCCATAAAAACTGGTTTACTAAGTTAGATGAGTCAGTCGAAAAGGTGATAAAGTTTGCAGATGGCAGGTATATCAAATCAGGTGGTAAAGGAGATATTTCCATTATCAGAATAGATGGTCGAAAGGTTACTATCACTGAAGTTCTATATGTACCTTTGATGACAAGTAACTTGATAAGTGTAGGTCAATTACTTGCAAAAGGCTTCAATATGAAGTTGAAGAATAATCAGATGAAGGTATATAGGGTTGATGGGAGGCTAATCATGAAAGCAGCATTGGCAGAGAACAAAACCTTCAAAGTCGAACTCAACACATCAGATAACAAATGTCTTTCTTCAACTACAGAAGAAGACAAGAATTGGCTATGGCATCACAGGTATGGACATCTAAACTTCAAGAGTTTATGCTCAATAAGAAAATAATGGTGCTTGGGTTGCCGTATATGAAGGAACCAAAGCAGATATGTGAGGAATGATGCAAAGATGAGAAGGAAAGGAAGAAGTTCAAACGTGATTTGCTTATAAGATCAAGGCAAAAACTGAAGCTGGTTCATTCAGATGTGTGTGGACCCTTTGAAGTAAGGTCTAATGTAGGTAACATGTATTTCCTTACTTTCATTGATGAATTCACCAGACATATATGGATTTACCTTATTGAGAGGAAGAGTGATGTATTCACACGGTTCAAGAAGTTCAAGTTGCATGCTGAGAAACAAATTGATTGCAAATTGAAGAAGTTAAGAACTGATGGTGGTGGTGAATATACTTCTGCTGAATTTGCTAGATTTTGAAATGAAGGATGTATAAAGCATGAGGTTATTGCACCCTATATGCCTTAATATAATGGCATAGCTGAGAGAAAGAATAGAAGTGTGTTGAACATGACAATATGTATGTTGAAAGCTAAGAATATGCCTAAGAGATTTTTGGCTGAAGTAGCTTCGACAACAGTATACATTCTAAATAGATGCCCAATGAAGGATATGGTTGAAAAGACACCACATGAGGCTTGGACAGGGTCGAAGCCAAATGTAAGTCATCTTAGAATTTTTGGATCAATGTGTTTCAGGCATGTACCTGAACAATTGAGAAAGAAGCTGGATGATCAAAGTGAAGTCATGGTGATCATAGGTTATCATTCGCCGGGTGCATACAAGTTATATTCACCAATTGAAGATAAACTAGTGATCAATAGAGATGTTCTTGTAGATGAAAGCAAAGGATGAGATTGAAGTTGAAGTTCAGTTTGATATGAATCAGACATAGTTACAATTGTGTTTGAAGAAGATGAAGAGAACGAAGCTTCGACAAGTCGAAATGAAGAACCACCTGTGAAAAATGAAAGAAGATCCACAAGAACAAGAACTGACTCAACTAGGCTGATTGGATATGAGAGGTTTCCAGATCAAGCAATTGATGCAGATGGTGACTTAATCGAAGAAGCCATAATTATGGATAAAGCATAACCAATTGATTTGGGCGAAGCCTTGAACAATTCGAATTGGTGTGAAGCCATGAAAGAAGAACTTAGAGCCATTGAGAAGAACAAGACTTGTGAGCTTTTCAAAAGAACCAACAGGAAACCAATTAATGTGAAATGGATCTACAAGGTGAAACGTAGGCCAAATGGTGAGATTGCAAAGTACAAGGCAAGACTGGTGGCCAGCGGTTTTCTACAACAACCAGGTATTGATTTAGATGAAGTATATGCACCTGTTGCAAGGATCGAAACAATCAGGATTGTTGTTTCAATAGCTACATATAGAGGATGGAAAATGCACCAACTTGATGTAAAGTCAGCATTTTTGAATGGTCCATTGGAAGAAGAAGTCTATGTTACTCAACCACCAGGTTTCGATGTCAAAGGGAAGGAGTCGAAAGTGTACAGTTTAAGGAAGGCTCTCTATGGCTTGAAGCAAGCTCCTAGAGCTTGGAATAAAAGGATATATAGCTTCCTAATCGAAGCAGGTTTCACAAAGTGTGTCTCTGAACATGGAGTGTATGTAAATGATGTCGAAAGTGTAAAACAGATCATTTTATGCCTCTATGTTAATGACTTACTCATTACAGGAGCAGACGAAGCTGAGATAATGAAGGTAAAGTCAATGTTAATGCAGAAATTTAAAATGTATGATTTAGGGAATCTCTCATATTTCTTGGGAATGGAATTCAAAGACGTCGAAGAAGGAGTTTTCTTGCATCAAACGAAGTATGCTCAAGATATACTGAAGAGGTTCAATGTAAGAAACTGTAAGGCAACTGTTACTCCATTAAAGACTGGAGCAAAGTTGAAAAAGGAATCGAATGATGAGTTTGTAAGTTTGACCCTTTACAAACAAATCATTGGATCCTTGAGGTATCTTTGCAATACTGGACCAGCCAAAGTGTAGGATTGTTGAGCAGATTTACGAAAAAGCCTCAAGAATGTCACCTCATTGCAGTAAAGAGGCTGTTGAGATACATAAAGGGAACTATTGATTATGGTATGTTGTTACCAAAGAAGTTTAAGCATAGCACAAATGTCGAAGTTCATGGATACACTGACTCAGACTTCAGTGGAGATCAAGATGAAAAGAAGAGTACTTGATCAGTGCATTTTGATGCACATTCTTCCATGGTTGTACTTATGCATTTCCATGGTTTGTTTAGCTTATTTTTTGTATTTTATAGTGTTTTTCTATTTTAGTTTATTTCTACTCTTATTTGATTTTCGCACTTTATTTTCAGCATTAGCAGTCTGCACGAATAAATTCATAACTTGAGCTACGGGAGTAGGAATGAGGTGTGCTACTAGTCATTGGAAAGCTAAGAGAAAGAGATAAGATTTTAATTCAGAAGTTGAGAGCTGAATCGGACATTAGCAGGGCCATAAAATTCGTTGAAGTTGCAACATTTTATATTTAAGTTTTTGGTCATTTATTTTGGGCATGGGTTATGTTTTCGACCCAATTGGGTTATGAACTGAATCCCCGTCCTTGCTATACCTAGCAGCCGCTACAATAATTTCGTTTTTACCTTTGATTATTGAGGAAAATTACTTTTAACTTTTGTACGAATTTTCATGGAGAACTAATTCATCTTGACAATCTGCTGTATTCAGGTTCTGACACCTTGAGGTTATAATAATTCTAATTCATCTTTTATTTCGTTCAATATTAATCTATGTTCTTGTATGCTTAATTCAAATTGCATAGAGTATATTGATTTAATTCGATTGATTGTATGATCCTAACCATAGTCACATCAACATTTGCTTAATTTGTTACCGTGTCCGATTAATTCATGTTTGCTTAATTCATGAGGCTTAATTCCGTTTGCTTAATTCGGATAATAGGAACTTACATCACACTATTCTCATTGCGCTTGTCATTGAGTTTGTACTCGGATAGGAATAAACAATCCTCTTAGGTAATTGGAATTACGATAGCCGATGATAGGTAGGAACTGTATCAGTAGATTGGCTTTTCAGTTTATTTTGATAATCACTTATTTTGTGTTATAAATCGATCCTAAAACAAATCCTCATTCGATTTCTATTAGTTAATAATAAAATTAAGAATCCTTGGGATACGACTCGAGCTATTGTCGAAATACTGCATTTTACAAAACACTCGTTTTTGATCCGCCCGCGACAGCGGATCAAAATTGGCGCCGTTGCCGGGGATTCTTTTTGTTATTAATTAATATTTTAGTCATAGGTATAGTATTCTTGCTTTTTTTCTTGTTTTTTTGGTTGTGTTTATTTATTATCAGGGTTGCAATTTCGGTTGCAGTACAGTTTTTTAGCCTAGCAGGTAAGTTTGAAACCTACTGTTTCGATTTGCTCTGATTTTTTTCCTGAAGTTCAAAAAAAAATCGACGAACAATACTCTTTTAGAATAAAATTCTAAAAGATTTCGGCACTCAAAATCGCAAATTCGTCTTTTTTCTATTTTAAAATAATTTTTTACTGTTTTCATGGAGTCGAAAAAATCGAAAAAAATTTCAAAATTGTTATTTTGCCTAATTAGATTAAATCTGGTGTTATTTTATTTTTTTGAATTTTATTTAATCGATTTCCTTCATTGTGTTTGTTTTTTATTATTAGGGACATTGTTGGCATTTTAAATATTGTTGATGCATTACTGTATTAGTCCTGGCTATTAGGTCTTGCTGTTCTGAACTTGTTGCTTTTGAACCTGAAGTAGAGAGAACCTTGCACATACGACGTAGAAGAGTCCAGGCTACCACTAGTTCACCACCCACAATTGAGTTTGATTTTGAGTCTGACTATTTGCATAACTTGTTTGCTTCAGATTCTGAATTTGTTTTTGATATGGCTGACCAAAGAACCTTAAGGAAATTGGATGCCCCTGATGTGAATTATAATGGCATGTGTAGAATATGATGATGTTGTTATTCCTTTTGAATTAAAATCAGGTTTAATACACTTGTTGCCCAAATTTAGTGGTCTTGCAGGTGAGGATCCGCACAAACATTTGAAAGAATTTCAGGTCGTGTGTTCTACACCATTGAAGCCTGAAGGGATCACTGAAGATCACATCAAACTTCAAGCTTTTCCTTTTTCATTTCAGGGTGCAACAAAGGATTGGATATGCTATCTTGAGCCAAATTCAATCGCAAGCTGGAATGCTCTGAAAAAAGTGTTCTTGGAGAGATATTTTCCTGCCTCTAGAGCTTCCTCAATAAGAAAGGAGATTTGTGGTATTAGACAAGGCAATGAGTCGTTGACCGAGTATTGGGAGATATTCAAACACTTGGTATCTAGCTGCCCTCAACACCAGATTACCGAGCAACTACTTATCCAATACTTTTATGAAGGTTTGTTACCGATGTATATGAACATTCTTGATGCTGCCAGTGATGGAGCACTTATCGATAAAACTCCAGCTGCTGCCAAAGCCCTTATTGAAAATATGTCTCTTAATTCTCAATAGTTTACCACTAGAGACAATTATGTCCAAAGCAAAGGCGTGGATCAAATTCAGGTTTCTTCTAACAAAGCTTTAGAGACCAGAATTAACGAGCTCACTGCCTTAGTTAAACAGCTGGCAGTAGCAAAACCTCAAACAACAACTGTGTGTGGTATTTGTACTTCTCATGAGCACCTGAGCGATACCAGTCCTATTCTGAGAGACGAGTCCATTATTGAGCCGGCTCAAGCTTATGCAGCCAACCTTTACAATCAAAACAGGTACAACAACACTCTTGACCTGTCCACCAACAAATACCATCCCAATTGGAGGAACCATCCTAACCTTCGATATTTGGAAATCCATAAACTAGCCAACAACAGAACCCACCCCAAGTGGCTGCCCCTACATCTTCGGGACCATACTTAGAGGATCTTGTCAAACAAATGGCTATCAACAACCTTCAGTTCCAACAAAGGACTGATTCTAGCATTCAGACCTTGCACACATAGATGGGATAACTTGCTACTCAAATAAATGCCATGCAATCCCAAGGGTCAAACCAACTTCCAGCCCAAATAGTTGTCAATCCGAATGGTCCTAATGCTAATGTCAGTGCAATTTCTTTGAGATCTAGAAAGGTTACAGAACCAGCCCCTGAAAAAAATTATTGAGGTAACATCTGAACCTTCTCCTTCTGAATCTGTTTCACCTGAACTTTCCTCACCTTCTTCTGTTGCGGTGGAAACTGAAAAAATTAAAGAAAAGGAGTATGTTCCACAATTTCCCTTCCCACATAGAGTTTTGAAAAATAAAAGAATTGAGGAGGGAGAGAAAGAAAGATAGATATTGGATGTTTTCCGAAAAGTCACGGTAAACATTCTGCTTCTTGATGTAATTAAGCAGGTTCCTAAGTATGCTAAGTTTCTGAAGGATTTGTGTACCAATAAGAGGAGGATTAAAGGAAGTGAAAGAGTCAACTTGGGAAGAAACATTTATGCTTTTATTCATCCTAAACCTTCATCCAAAAAGGTTGTAGGCGAGCAAAATGTTTCAGCCCTCGCTACTCAGGTTCTGCCACAAAAGCAGAAGGATCCAGGAACATTTGCTATTCCTTGCACCATCGGGAACAGTAAATTTGAGAATTGCATGCTTGATTTGGGAGCGGGCATTAATGCTTTGCCTACTTCTTTTTATAATAACTTTGTCTTGGTCCTTTGCAGCATACAGGTTTAATCATTAAATTGGCAAACAGGAGCAACACTCGTCCCACCGGTGTAGTCGAAGATGTCCTTGTTCAAGTTAACGATTTGATTTTTCCTACTGATTTTTACATTCTGGACATGGAAGGAGAAACAAAATCCAGCAGAGCTCCCATCATTTTAGGCATACCGTTCATGAAAACAGCAAAAATAAAAATTGATGTTGACGATGGAACCATGTCCATGGAATTTGGTGACATTGTCGCAAAATTCAACATTTTTTATGCCATGAAACATCCCCTGGAGGAGCATTCCATTTTTCAAATTGAGTTGATCTCTGGATTGGTTGATGACACTTATTCTGAATTATTTTCCATTTATTTTCCGTCTTTATCTGGATTTGATGATGTTTACTTGTGTTCTGATTGTACTGACAATAACTTGTGTGTTCTGTGTGCTGAGATTGATGTTGCCTTGCAGGCTGATGTGTTTCCTACAAGTGAAGTTGTTATTTATGAAGCTGTTTTTGCAGCTGATTCCCTTGACATCCCTGCTGCCCCAAACACTCCATCCATAGAGCAACCCTCGTCCTTAGAGCTGAAACAACTCCCTGAAAACCTGAAATACGCTTATTTCATTTTGAAGAAGCATAAGAAAGGAATTGGATGGACCTTAGATGATATTTATGATATTAGTCCGTCCATGTGTATGCATAGGATCTCACTTGAAGATGTAACAAAATCATGGAGGCAGCCCCGCAACCTTTTGATCCTTGATGTTATGAAAGATAAGATCATGTTCACGTGCCCATTTGACACTTTTACTTTTAGAAGAATATTCTTTGATCCAGGAATAACAAGTGAGGTACTGATAAAAATTGCAAAGTCAAAGGACACTTCCTCAAGTTATTCCATGAGAGTCCCACGTTGGAAGAGGAAACTATAAAAGGGCTCTCGTTGGGAAAGGCTACTTATACAATCATCTATCCATCTTGACTCCTTGGGTGTGTTCTTTCCTCTCTCTTCTCGCTCTTATTTTATGCTTGTTTCTTTCATTGAGGACAATGTGCATTTTAAGTGTGGGAGAGGGAATCATTTATTTGTTTTGTTTTATTTGCTGTTGTTCGTTGTTTTGTTTTATTTTCAATTATTATAAAAAAAAATTGCATCCTTTTGTAAGTTTTTGGTTATAAGATTAATCTGAGGTTAGTTGTGGAGACTTGGGAAAAGTTCACAAGATAGGTATCATCTTGACAATATAAGTCTCATTCATATGGAAGTTAATTTGAATTTTTATTATGACGTAACCTTGAATTCTCATCTTTTAATAGCTCTTGAGTAGTTTATTTCAGCAGTCAACACCATCTCACACGCACTCTACGCATGGAAGCCGATGAAAATAAGTGAGTAATCCAAGTTTTATTTGAAAAAAAGGAAATAAAAAGGAATGTGCCTTCTAAGTTTGGTGACCCTCACCCGGTCACTTAACCCAACGATCGTAGAACCTATAAAAAAAGTTGATAATAAGACTTGTTGTTAGTTGGTTCAACGGTTTCTGGTGTTGAACTTGGTAGGGCGGATTACGGTCTGATCCCCCGCAACTACAACTGAATAAGCAAAGATTTATGCCACGTAAGTACCAGAACCCCGTGAAAAAAGGATCAGAGTCAATAACTGATCGCCTTGCTATGAGTGTGTGGAGATAACAAGCTTAATGTGATTGCGCCTGAATGAAAAAGAGCAAAAAGGAGGATGAGTAAGTTAGGCTTTGGCATAATAATATGATTCGAATTAGTTTGTATATTCAAGAAACAAGATTAGTGTTCCTATGATATCCTTAGTGTGCAAGATTAGTACCTATTGATGCAATCTTAACCGAAGAAGAGTTTGTAGCCTAGAATGAGTAGCTGATGATGTTGTTGTATTTCTTTTGATTTTATTTTGTTCGGAGTGCAAAAGTTTAAGTGTGGGGGAATTTGATCAGTGTATTTGATGGACATTCTTCCATGATTGTACTTATGCATTTCCATGGCTTGTTTAGCTTATTTTTGTATTTTATAGTGTTTTTCTATTTTAGTTTATTTATACTCTTATTTGATTTTCGCACTTTATTTTCAACATTAGCAGTCTGCACAAATAAATTTATAACTTGAGCTACGGAAGTAGGAATGAGATGTGCTACCAGTTGTTGTAAAGCTAAGAGAAAGAGATACGATTTTCATTCAGAAGTCGAGAGCTGAATCGGACTGTAGCAGGGCCATAAAATTCATTGAAGTTGCAGCATTTTATATTTAAGTTTTGAGTCATTTGTTTTGGGTATGGGTTATATTTTCGACCTAGTTGGGTTATGAACCGAATCCTTGTCCTTGCTATACCTAGCAGCCGCTACAATAATTTCGTTTTTACCTTTGATTATTGAGAAAAAAATACTTTTGCCTTCTGTATGAATTTTCATGGAGAACTAATTCATCCTGACAATCTGCTGTATTCAGGTTCTGACACCTTGAGGTTATAATAATTCTAATTCATCTTTTATTTCGTTCAATATTAATCTATGTTCTTGTATGCTTAATTCAAATTTCATAGAGTATATTGATTTAATTCGATTGATTGTATGATCCTAACCATAGTCACGTCAATGTTTGCTTAATTCGTTACCGTGTCCGATTAATTCATGTTTGCTTAATTCATGAGGCTTAATTTTGTTTGCTTAATTCAGATAATAGGAACTTACATCACACTATTCTCATTGCGCTTGTCATTGAGTTTGTACTCGAATAGGAATAAACAATCCGCTTAGGGAATTTGAATTACGATAGTCGATGATAGGTAGGAACCGTATCAGCAGATTGGCTTTTCAGTTTATTTTGATAATCACTTATTTCGTGTTATAAATCGATCCTAAAACCAACCCTCATTCAATTTCTATTAGTTAATAATAAAATCAAGAATCCTTGCGATACGACTCGAGCCATTGTCGCTATACTGCATTTTACAAAATACTCATTTTTGATCCGCCCGCGACAGCGGATCAGTACTGCAGGGAACATTTTCATGATCGAAGGAGCTCCAATCTCCTAGAGTTCGAGAAAGCAAAGCATTGTAGTTTTGTCATCAAGTGAAGCAGAATATGTGGCTACATCGTATGCTGCATGCCAAGCAACATGGATCGAAATGCTACTTGAGGAACTCAGAATAATGGAGTCAAAGATGAAGCTGTTTGTTGATAACAAGTCAGCTATAAACCTTGCGAATCACCCAGTATGTCATGGTCTAAGTAATCACATTGAAAGAAGGTATCATTTTCTGAGGGATCAAGTCAACAAAGGGAAGCTTGAAGTAAAACATTGCAAGACAGAAGTGCAACTAGCTGACATATTCACCAAACCTCTGAAGAAAGTGAGGTTCGAAGAGTTAAAGAAAGGCATTAGGATGAGAAGTCTTGATAATATGAATTAAGAGGGTGTGTTAGTTGGTTAATTCTTGTTATGTAGTTATTTGGGCTTTTTAGCATGTATTTGGGTCTGGGCTATTTTGCCTATATAAAGGGCCATTGTGTTTGTAATAGTAAGCAACAATATTAATTGAATTCAGTCCACAGTTAGTTACACTTAACTAACTCAACTCTCTCTCTCTCTCTCTTCTTCTTCTTCTTCTTCACAATATTCATCTTTCTTGAATCCTTTGTTCTAACAGATTTGCTTAAAACTAATATAAATATTAAATAAATATTATTTACTCATGATTAAGAAATATAAATAAAAATATATACGAATTACTCTTGTAATAATTTATAAATAAATTTGATTTTTTTTGGTATATTTGATAATTAATGTATCAAATTTATATATTAATTGTCAAATATACTAAAAAAACCAAATTTCCTTATAAATCGCTACGAAGAGAGTAAAAAATAAATAAATTCAATGATGATTGTCATATAAATATTAATTTAATTTATTAAATTGTAGTAGTTGTGAGGATATATATATAGAAATTATGTTGAAAAAATATGAGTATATGGGTAGTACTGACTTTTTCTCGTTCATAAACGGGACAATATTTTAGAACCCGTGTGTCGATTTATAAAAATATTTGTAATTTTTCCCATTTATAAAAATAATTGTATCAATAATTGACTTTTTCCCATTTATAAAAAATATTTGTAACTTATTCTCGTTTACAAAAATAATTGTATCAATAGTTGATATTTTTCCGTTTATAAAAATATATTTATGACTTATTCCCGTTTATAAAATGATTGTATCAACAATTGACTTTTTCTCATTTATAAATATATTTGTAACTTACCAATAGTTAACTGGATTTGGTAGGGAGAATCACAATTCGATCTCCCGCAACTGGGAGAGGACTGGAACCCCGGTGGTGAAAACAAAAAAAAATATTTGTAACTTATTCATGTTTATAAAAATAATTGTATCAACAATTGACTTTTTCTTTTTTATAAAAATATTTGTAACTTATTTTGGTTTATAAAAATAACTGTACGACTTTTTCCGTTTATACAAATATTTGAAACTTATTCATGTTTATAAAAATTATTGTATTAAATATTAGACTTTTTCTCATTTATAAATATAATTGTATCTACAATACATTTTTTCTTCTTTATAGATATAATTGTATCAATTATTATATTTTCTGTTTATAAAAATATTTATATCAATATTACACTTTTTCTCATATATATATATATATATATATATATATATATATATATATATATATATATATAAAATAAAATTTTCCCGTTTATTTCAATCAACTATAAATATTTTTCGCATGAAAAATCATTTGGATAAACTATAAAAGAATATCCATATAAAAATAACAACATCATTTATAAAAAAGTTGGATCTTAAAAAATAATGTCTTAAAAAGTTATTCTTATATGTTTTATCTATCAATTATACAATAATTTCGCTTTTATATTACATATATTTTCATATTGTATAGAATAATCATTTCATACTAAAATTTAATTTCTTAATTTATATCCATTATTTTTTTAGAACTATAAAGCTAAATATTTTCAGCTTTTATAATTTTACATAATTACTATCATATCATTTATTGATTTATTTATTTGTTTATTTCATAAATATGCATTTAGATTGATTTACTTTTATATTATATTCTCAAATATAACTCAATTATCATTTAAAATATAATCTTATTTAATTACAAATTAATACATACTTATTATTCTTTAGTTAATTCAAAACATGTTTATTATTTATTTTAAACATGAAATTATAATGAAAAAAAATCATGTTATTTTCTTAGAAGGGGTTAAGTCAAACAAATGATATTAGTAATCAATGTTTTTGATTTTCAATGTTTCTACTATTATAATTGCAAGAGCTGTTGGTGTTACAACATTGAAATTATCAAACAATACAAATGTATAATTTAACGGTGGAAACAGGCATGTCTGTCCTATTTAGATCCGTTCTATAAAAGGACGTAAAAAAATGGGACGGAACAGACATAGTTGAGGATAAAGGTCTAAAAATTAGATTCGTTTGATAAAAAATTGAGTGTGGAGTAGGAAAAAAATATGACGGGACGGAGCGATCACATTAGAGAGTGAGAGTCTAAATTCTTAATACATCCCATACTAAAGTGCGGGTAAAACGGATATACCCAAAAAACCAGACCGGTTTTACATGTATAATTGGCAATAAAAAAATAAAAAATAAAGATTGTGAAATATAAATATTGATTGTCCTTTAGAAACTAATATAACATTAATGATGAATCAAAACATAGAAATTTGCAATATGTTTGAGATGAAAAGACAATTAAAATGACTAATTTTCAATAATATAAAGGTAATGGAAGGACAATTAAAGTAGCATCGGAAACATATATGGTATAACTCTGTTTAATTAGATTTCAGTTGGTATACAATGTAATTATGCAAGGCATTGATATTGTCATGGTGTAGAATATAATTATGCAGGTCATTGATATTTTAGTCGTGTAGAATGTAGAAAACAACATCATTTGAGCAGAAAATTTAAGGTCAATGCTGTGCATACTGAAATCCTTTATTCAAACATAAATCCTTAGCAAACTTTAAGAAACAAATTATATGGTCTATAAAATTTCAAGAGACATAAGATATTGGAAATAAAAAAATGATAACTACGCTAAAATTATAAAATGCAACTACTGCTATAAGCCTTGCCAAATTATGAAATGCAATTACTGCCATATCCTTATATATTCTCAAGATCTTCAACCCAAACCGCGACTGAAATCTGTTTACTATAACATGAAGCAAAAATAGTAGAAACTTTCAATTTGCATAATATAAGGTATATTTGCAAGTAGAAAAGTGAAGAATTTCAAAATTTGCTTAATCTTAAGATACATAAACTTGATATTGTCATGGTTTCTCATATGACCATAAAGAACAACATGATTGGAGCAGAAAATTTAAGGCCAATATACAATAATTCAATATATACAATAATTCAAAAGTTACTTAATTTTAAGATACATAAACTTGATATTGTCATGGCTTATCTACATGATATGACCATAAAAAATAATATGATTTGAGCAGAAAATATGTATATGAGACATTGTAGAAAATCCAAATTCTTTTACTGGTACTTGAACACCTTAACAAACTGAAAGAAAAAAATCATATGGTCCATAAAATTTCAACATATTAACATAAGTTACAAACATAATAATGAAAGACCAAACAAAGATACTATGTTTCCTGGTTGCAGTCCAACATTAAATTGTAAAAATAAATTAATAACATAAACAACAGATTAACATAAGTTACAAACATAATGAACAAACAAACAAAGATATTGTGTTTAGAGGGTGGAAGACTTATTGAAGGAAAAGGGTGATGTTGAGGCAGAGGGGAAGCTGAAAAGAAAAGCTTATCAACGATGGAATGAGAAGATGGAGTGACTAAAATAAATAATTGATTAGGCTGCAAAGGATTGAGAAAGGGTAGCATGTTTTCAATGGAAATATAGAACTTTTGGACTACTATGCGTTTAAATATTGTATTTGGCTGTAAAAAGTAAATGCAATGTTTAATTAGGTTAAGTAATTAGGATAGGTAATGATTATCGAGTTGAAATGATATTTAGGGGTACTAAAAAAAGGCTTTTAAACCGATTGAGTTAGGTTAATTAAGTAAAATTCGTAGTATACTACTTTATTATATTAAAAGTAGATTTGTTTTCTCAAAATATGCTAACAAAATTTTTGAGAATTTATTTCCCCATCCTTACATCTTCTTAGTCATCTCTGTCAAAATTTTGTTTTTACCCTGAGAATTCGGAGATGTATCTCCAAACGCATTATATTTTATTTTTCTTGGGTGATTTCAGAGATGTATTACCGAAGTTACGTAATATCATTTTTTGGGTGAATTCGGAGATGAATTTCTGAAGACACGTAATGAACATTTTCGGAAGTACATTTCTGAAATAATCACTGACTGATATGCAAAACAGAAACATTGAATCATCGGCATTAAAACATAGAGAAAATAAAACAGAAACCTTGAAACATAAATAATAGCATAAATGTTGAAACATTGATATTACATAGATATTACATAAACAATAACATAAATTAAACATTTATAGTCGGAATTAGGTAGATATTAAAGCATAAATTTAATATTACATATTGTTATAAACGGGTAATTGAGGACGTCTCAACATTTTGATAACATCTTCAGTGGATCTCTGAATTTTCACATCCAAATCAATCGGACCCTTAATAGAGTATTGGCGAAAAGTACTCCACATAACATGTAAATCGTCATTCGTCTTCAGCTCAAACTAGGTGAACTTGACCTTTCCATCAGTGTCAAGTGATGGTGAACGATACTCGAGCTTGAGTACCCTCAAATTTTCTAGATATTGCAAGAGAGAATTGAGTATGATAATGAGCTCGGTGAGAGGCGTATCCTCGTAGAACCTAAATTGAAGTGGCGATGTCGCACCATTGAAGTAGACAAAAGATAAGTGATGATATGTTTGTGTGATATCTGATTTGTGGTGTGATATTTGATTTGTGATGTATGATATTGAAGAAATGTTTTAGACACCCTATTTATAGAATATTTGAAGCAATTTGGTCATAAGAATTCTTATCATGTGTCAGAGCATGTTTCAGATATACACTTCTGAAACAACCTCTTATATTTTAACAAAAATAAGGTGTTTTCGGAAGTAAAACTCTGAATCATTACCTGATTGTTTTTTTAACCAATTTGAAAATGTATTTCTGAATTCTGCAGAGACAAAATTATATGTTGACAGAATTAATACCATTCAAAGATATTCAAGATATTTGCAGCATTATATGTACCACATTCTCAGGATACAACTCTTTTGTAGAAGAATTCAAGATATTTGCCCATGCATCCATTATATTCTCCACTACAACACTAGCTTTGACAATGCTTTCGTCTTCACCCATGAAGTCTTTGGTGCCAACCGCTGATTTGAGCTTAGCTCTCAAATTTTTTGTTATATGATACTGACAAAGTAATGCATATGATATAGGAAACACACTTTCAACTTCATTCATAAGGGCATTATCTCAGTCAGTTAAAATGACACTATAAAACTTTTGTGGATCCTTTAACAAAGTCTTGCATATATCCAACGCCTATGTAACATTCTCTTCTTTCTCACATTCGAGGAATGAAAATCAAACTGCAAAGTATTATCCGTAGAAGCGACACCAACAATTTATAGAAGCGGAAGCCTATACTTGTTGTTCTTGTACGTTGAATCAATTATAAGGACTGTCAGAAATGTGTTGAATAACTTGATACTTTCAGGATGAGTCCAAAAAATGTCATGGACACAAACTTTATCATCACACTATTTGTACCTTGAAATATAGTGGTTATCGTCCAAAAGTTTCAACAATTATTGCAGTTCGGACCTCG
The DNA here is from genome assembly GCA_948472305.1 of Vicia faba. Taxonomy (NCBI): domain Eukaryota; kingdom Viridiplantae; phylum Streptophyta; class Magnoliopsida; order Fabales; family Fabaceae; genus Vicia; species Vicia faba. The sequence goes on along the minus strand of OX451736.1, from coordinate 1,013,973,250 downwards.
GACCTCTACTCACAATAAGCTGTTTATAATGTTCATTATATACTTGCTTGATATTTGAAATATTTTGTGGTCGTTTCCATTTCAAATCTGTAAGTATGTTTCTCAGCGCAACTTTGATTATCGACATTTCCAAAATAATTTCCTTCTCCTCTGACTTAAGTCGACCTACAATTGGATGACCTTGTAGCTTGGTGTCCAACACATGATTATGTTTATCGGAAATGATAGAAAACTGCCATGTATCATCCACCCTACATGATCCGTGCAATTTGAACGGACACTCTCATTTTCTCGATCTGGTATCATCATGTTTTAAATTCCAAACTTTTGGAACATATTTTCCACTTCTCTCGCATCTCATGGTTACAAATGTTTGCCTTCTACTAGTACCATTGTCGGACCTTCCAATCACAACACCAAAGCCGAGTTTTCTAGCTTTTATTCAGAAACAATCAAGCAAATGTTGTCGATTATTGAAAACTTGAACATTTACAAATTGGTGTACAATGTCTATGTTGACAAAAATTGATTTATTGTCATTCTTCACCTCATTCGGCTTAGCATCGTTATTCACGTTCTCCGAAATATCCTTGGGAAACATGTCGAGGTGCACCATATCTAACACGGACAAATACATATAAATTGTTAATAATTATGTTTCTGTAACAGGGGAAATTTCGTAAATGTATTTCCGAAATAGGTTAGGTGGGTTTCGGAAATACATTTTCGAAGTGACGCAGTTTTTCATCTAAAAAATCAGCATCAATACAAGGAATTGAGAGACGAAATGAGAAATGCTTACCTTAAATTACAGCTTTCTATGCACTCTTTGACATGATAAAACACTTGAAATTTATTTTGGAGACGAAAAATTGATTGAGTTTTTGGTGAGGGTTTTGGTTGTGAGAAGAATTTGAATATAATGAAATAGTTCATACAAAAAGGTGGTATAACTAGCATATTTTCATAAATACATCTCCTAAAATATACCTGAATGTTTAAATACAACATTTAAATAGAAACAAGGTATTTTCGGAAGTTCATTTCTGAATTCACTTCAAAATTTGATATTAGGTGCTTTCAAAGATGTCTCTGAAACACCTTGATTTAGGGTGCGTTCGGAGATACATTTTCGAAGGATATTTTCGGGTTTTCAGGGTTTTTCCCCACCCCATAAAAGTATATGTAATACAACAGGAGAACTGACTTGGGTGTTTTGCGTTTTATCATAAATGTTGCCGATAGCAAGAGTCGCCACCGGATTTTCTTTTATCCAATAAAGGAAATGGTGAAAAGAACATGAAAGACCTTTTGAGAATTTTCTCGAGTTCGGGGGGTAGGTTATGAAAAGGGAAGGTGTTAGCACCATTTTCATCCATAGTTATCTACGGGCTCTTAATTGCTAGCTCACTTTGAAATGCTTTGTGTTTATGTATGTTTGAAAAATGGTTGAAGATGTTTTGAAAATAGTAATTTTGTAATGATTCTCGTATCGTTGAGAATGTACAAAAATGTTTATTTTGAAAATATTTTGAAAATGCCTTAGTACGACAATTTTGCAATGATTCTCGTATCGTTGAGAATGTATACAAAATGTTTGTTTTGAAAATATTTGTTTGGAAAGAGAGTGTTTGAAAAGATGTTTGTTTTTGAAAGTGTGAGGCGTAAAAATGGTTTTGGTTTGTGAGCAAGCAATTACAAGAAATCTACCTACTAAAAAAGTCTTTGTTCTTTTCCTAGTGCTACTTTACCATTGTTTGATAGAGAGCCTTATCATTAGATGTGAGGGACGGGCTGAGTCATCGTACAGTCATAGAAGGAAACTTGTAAGATGTTTTAGCAATTGCTGTAAGGGACTAAGATCATTTACCGAAGGTGACATTTGAAGGGTCATCAAGGGACTATGATCTTTTAATCGAGGGTCTTTGCTAAAATTATCTCACGTTCGAGGGACATGACTGTTTTTTATCCGAGGCAACGAGTGTGGGTTACCCTAGAGGTGCATGTGCGTAAGGTGTTTTATTTTCATGTATATTATCTTAGAATTAGGGTTGTCTAATGTTGATTTTAAATCTTGTCATGCAAACCCTAATTACTAGCAATAATATGGAAAGTGATAAATTATGGAATTTAAATGTCTTACGCTATTACAAAAATTTTAGGAATGGGGGATACAAATTTACAAATGGGAGGAGGAAAGCAATAAAGCCCTAATTACTATTACATACCATTGATCATGAATTATAATAATAATACACAAAAATGTAAATATAAAGAAGAAAAAAAAGCAATTGTTTTTAGGGTTTTTGATGAAAGAGAGGTTTTAATTATCTTAATTAAACTAATTAATTTAAAAGGGAAGTTAATTAATTATTTGATAAACCTAAAGTCTATTTTGATTATAAAAGAAAATAAAATAAAATCTAAGTCTAATTATTTTTAATTCTAAAAAAAAGACTAATTAGTTGAGAAATTATTTTTAGTGTTTTATTTATAAAAATAAATAAGGTGAAAATAAAATAAAATTAGAAAATTATTTAAGAAAATATATTTTTTATATTTTTGGTTAAAATAAAATAATAAAATAAATAAATAAATAAAAGTAAAGAAAATATATAAAGAATATAAAAATATTGGGCTTAGGTGTTAGAAAGTAAAAAGAGTGTGAAAAATTATTTTTGTTAAGCCCAAACAGTTTTTGTTTAATCAAAAAATAAAATAAAAAATGGAAATGGGCTTGAGTATAATAAGTAAGCAAGGGGCATGCTGAAGAAAAAAAAAGTTAGGCCCAAAGCAAAGAAAGCCCAGGCGCGCTGTAAGTGAGAAAGGAAGGAAAATCACAAAAAATAATAAAATGTCTCATGCCTGGCTCGAACCCATGATCAGGCATATGAATACCTTAAATGCGTACGCGCTCTACCACTGGGGTGGCTATACATCCGGTATTTAAAACACAAACCAATAAATATATTACAAACTCAGTCCTGATTGTAACTTCATCTTATTCCTCGCGCCAGATAGTTCATCACTATTTTTGAAATTTGTAACTTGCTCATTTCTCAACCAAATTGGAAAATGTAAACATGAAAGTTGCTTGAAATTTCATCACGATTTCAAATATGTAAATAACTCAAGCTAACACTCAAAGATGAACACAAATTTTTATTGGTACCAAATTCTGACCTAATTTTTCAGAAAGTTCATCTTCAAAATTCGCATCACTCAGGCAACATAAAGGAAATCTAAGGGCATGGTTAGCTTCAGGGCTATGATGTCTATATTTTTTATTCACAAAGCAACTATTAATGATGCTTATAGAGAGAGTTTAAAGTTTGAAAAACTTACCTCAAAACTGGAAATCGTGTTTGATGATTGAGCACTATTGAGATGTTGTGATGATCTGGATAGCTTCACTAAACCTCCAGGAAGCTAATGCAATGCTTACTTTGGATTGAGAGTGGCTGTATTGTTCTGGAGAAGTCAATATGCATAGCTCTGTTTTTTATTATGGAAGATGAGGAAGATGATGTTACAATTGTGTTGCAGGTGTTTGAATCGCTTCTATATGATTTATAGAAGCTTGATGATTGATTAAAATGGAAAACACACAAGTGGATTGTGAGATGGGTATTCAAAGTCAGAAATGGCACAAAAATGGAGTTTGTGTGCAAATTATAATTTCAAGAAGTTTTAGAGAGTTTTTAGGCTTGTGAATTCCCGTGTTAGGTTACAAATAACCTCTCTATTTATAGGTAAGAGGTTTTGGAAGGTTCAAGGGATCAGAATCACACGATCACATGTTATGGTTTTTGACTTGTTTTTGAAGCAATCTTGACAAACATTGTTCCAATGCATAATACAAGGATATATAAAGTGGTTAACCACTTTAAACACATTGCTTCTGGCTTTTGTGTTGAGTGTGTGTAGAGGGAACAAGTTAGAGGCTCAATATAAGTTGACTTTGTCATTAAAGTAACTTTACAAGAATGGAAATGTTACTTTGTGCCAAAAATGGATGAATCTCTTGGAAAATGGCTCAAATGCTTGGATCATAGCTCTAACAATTATGTAATCAATTAATTATGGAGTGATTTGTAAGTTATAAGCCTGCAAAGAAAGATTATGCACCATAGGTTTGAGATTTGGTTAAGTGTTCATCATGAAAATGACTTGTAATTCAAGAATGGATGCTCAACTTCTTCTTTTCTATTCTCCTAGATCGAAAATGATCTCTTTAAGTTCTTGGATATTTTGAAAATATTGAAACATTGTCTACAACCTTCATGTTGACCACTCTGGCTAAATCATTTTGGAACTAGGTGAAAATTGGTCAAGAAGTTAGGTCAAAAATCTGCCTAAACTAGTTAAAAATTTCACTAAGTGTTTTATGAAAAATGTCATGACTTCATGAGCCTATATCTTCAAATCTAAGCATTTTTTGGACATAAACCCTCCAATACAAAGTTTCAGAATTCATCAAGATCTACAACTTTTATGTTAAAAGTTTTCCTTGAATCATCTTGCATCTTGGTGAAAAATTGTCATGAAGTAATGAATTTATCAAGTATAAAAAACACTTAGAAATTTTCAAAGTCTTAGAAATCTTGACTTTTTTTATTGACTTTTTGACTTTCTTGGTTCTTGATGATCAATTTTGGAAAATTTTAATGTATTGATGAATCTTTATCTTTGAAATTCAATGTTGATCAAAAAGTCAAAGTTTGACTTTTTATGTATCAATTGATTTTTCATCAGTTGATCCAATTTAAACTATCAATCCAATGATCTTGAGAAATGATTTGAGCAATTGAAATTAGGTCAACATGTTATGTTTGAGTCCTTGAGATTATGCATCAAGCCATTAGGTCATGTACTAGGTCAAAAGTCAATGATCAGTCTTTCTCAGTAAAAACTCTAATTTTGACAATTTTGCCCCTTTGACGATTTGAGTGCTTTTCTTGAGGAATTGTGATCAAAATTTGATCAATTGATGGAAATGAATTCAAAATGTTGATGTTGGCCAAAAATCGTGAAGTTTTACTATAGTTTGACCACAGTTGACTTTTTACCCAATATAGTTAATTTTCAGTCATCTGAGGAATTGACTGAGCAATTTTGAGATGCAAGACTTGAAACTTGGTGTGAGCAATGTTGAAGACCTATAATGAACCATGAAAGTCATTTGAGACATAAAAAGTCTAATTGTCCTTGAGAAAATTAAAACCCTAATTTGGAGGCTTAGTGCTCAGGAGGTGAGTTTGTCTGATCAAACCCTTGAGAATCCTTGAGCATTTGAGATCCTTTATGAGAAATGTCTTGAGAATAGAGAGGGGAAATTTTGGGGTACAAGGTCTACTAAGAGAAGTATCCGAATAAATCTTTAGTCAGTTTAATCTGAGCCAGCAGATGCTTGAAAATATTTAACTTAGAGAAGTATCAGAATAAATCTTTGGTCGATTTAATCTGAGCCAGAAAAAGGTCTACTGAGAAAAGTATCAGAATAAATCTTTGGTTGATTTAATCTGAGCTAGCAGATACTTGATCAGTGCATTTTGATGCACATTCTTCCATAATTGTACTTATGCATTTTCATGGTTTGTTTAGCTTATTTTTGTATTTTATAGTGTTTCTATTTTAGTTTATTTCTACTCTTATTTGATTTTCGCGCTTTAGTTTCAGCATTAGCAGTCTGCACGAATAAATTCATAACTTCAGCTATGAGAGTTGGAATGAGGCATGCCACCAGTCATTGGAAAGCTAAAAGAAAGATCTACGATTTTCTTTCAGAAGTCGAGAGCTGAATCGGACTGTAGAAGGTCCATAAAATTCGTTGAAGTTACAGCATTAGAAATGTTTCTTGTTTTGGGTTATTTGTAATGGGCCTGAGTTATAATTTTGACCCAGTTGGGTTGTAAACGGGTTGCGTGGTTTTCCCCTAATACTCCAGCAGCCGTGTACTGTTCATCGATCACTATTCACAAAATAATTTGTAGATCTTGATACGAATTGCTATGGAGAACTAAACTCCACGGATTAATCTGCTGTAATGGTTTCCGCAGATACTTTGAGGTTCTAATATTTTCCAATTAATCTATTTCCTTTCAATTTTGATCTTTGATATGCTGTTTGCTTAATTCAATATTATCCAATGTTATATTGATTTATTTCGATGATTGCATGTTCCGATACTTTTATCGTGTTTTCTTAATCCGCGTCTGTCATCGTGTTTGCTTAATTCACGGTTACTTTATCTCGTCTGTTTGCTTAATTCAGAATTTAGGAATATTCATCGTATGATATCAATTGTTGCTTGTATGATTGTTATTATAATAAAAAGGGAATAGAATCCGTTAGGGATTGGGAATTATTTTGGTCGATGATAAGTTTGGAAACCAAAATAGTAGATTAATGGTTTTAGCTTATTTTGATAATCACTTTGTGATGCAGTGGGAGAACTGACTTGAGGTTTTTGCGTTTGATTGTAAATGTTGCGGTTAGCAAGAGTCGCCACCGACTTTTCTTTTATCTAAAAGGAAAGGTGAAAAAGCACAGGAAAGACCTTTGAGATTGTTTGTTGAGTTTGGGGGGTAGATTATGAAAAGGGAAGGTATTAGCACCCTTTTCATCCATGGTTATCCATGGGCTCTTAGTTACTTGCTAGATCACTTACTTTTGTTTGAAATTATGCTTTGTGTGGTTTTTAAAAGTATTTTGTAAAGAGGCCATTGTTTAGGCAATCTTTGTAATGATTTTCATTCGTAAGAATGTATACAAAGATGTTTGATCTTTTGAAAAAAATGTTTTCAATTTTGCAAGATGTTTGAAAGTGTATGTGATTGTTTTGAAAATAGCAAGGATGTTTGTTTTTAAATGGAGCAAGTAATTAGGAGCAATCTACCTACTCAAATGTCTTTCTTGTTCATTTTCTTTTCCTTTGACATTATTGTCCTACCATTGATTTGGTAAGCAATCCTATCTTTGGATGTAAACGGGACGGGCATGGATCATCGTATAACCATGATTAGCAATGTTGCAAGGCACCTTAACATTCTCTCTTAGGGACTAAGATCATTTGTAAGGAAACTTATATAGCGTCATCGAGGGACTATGATCTTGTGTTAGTTTGTTTTTGCTAAGATACCTCACATGCGTAATATGACCATTTTGTAAGGCAACCAAGTGGAGTAACCTTAAGGGTGCTTATGTGGAAATGTATTGTGTTCATGCTTGATTTTATCTTGAATTAGGGTTTTCTAATTGTTGGTTTTAATCTTTCCATACTGTGATACGGTGGGAGAACTGACTTGAAGGTTTTGCATTTTATCGCAAATGTCGCGGTTAGCAAGAGTCGCCACCGACTTTTCTTTTATCCAAAAGGAAAGGTGAAAAAGCATAGGAAAGACCTTTGAGATGTTTTCTTGAGTTTAGGGGGTAGATTATGAAAAGGGAAGGTGCTAGCACCCTTTTCATCCATGGTTTTCCATGGGCTCTTAGTTACTTGCTTAGATCACTTGCTTTGTTTTGTTTAAAATGGTGTTTGGTGTGGTTTTGAAAGTATTTTGAAAAGAGGCCATTCGTTTAGGCAATCTTTGTAATGATTCTCGTTCATAAGAATGTATACAAAGATGTTTGTCTTTTGAAAAGGTTTTCAATACTTTGTAAGGTGTTTTGAAATGCGTGTGTGTGTTTGTTTTTGAAAATAGCAAGGATTGTTGTTTGAAATGGAGCAAGTAACTTAGAAGCTATCTACCTACTCAAATGTATTTCTTATGCATTTTCTATTCCTTTGACATTGTTGACTTACCATTGATTTGGTAAGAAACCCTATCTTTGGATGTAAACGGGACGGGCGTGGGTCATCGTATAACCATGATATAAATGTTGCCAAGTATCTTAGCATTTTTGAGGGACCAAGATCATTTTGTTTAGGCAACTTTGGAATAGCGTCATCGAGGGACTATGATCTTATATTTGTTTTGTTTTGCCAAGATACTTTGCATGCGTGACATGGCCATTTTATTTTAGGCAACCAAGTGGGAGAAACCCTAAGGGTGCTTGTGTGTAAAGTGTATCATTTTCATGCTTTTGATTTTGTCTTGTATTTAGGGTTTTCTATTTTGCTTTGTTTTGTTCTCGTCATGCAAACCCTAATTACTAATCATGGCATTTAAAGCGATAAATTGCGTTATGTAAATATACTAAGCTATTACAACAATTTTTATGGGAGGGGGGAATACAAGTTTGAATGGGGATTTGCACAAATATAAAACTAAATATATTATTACAACCAAATCGAATTTGCGCGAATTAAATAAATATAATACAAATATTTAAAATGTAATGCAATGTTCATGTTAGAAAAAATGTTTTATGTCTTGTTTTTGTGTAAAAGAATATTTAACTTAAACCTAAGAATAAGGAGAAAAAAATAATTAATTCTTTTTGAAAGGGATTAAACCCTAGTTTTCATTTAAAATAAAATAATGTTCTATATTATTATTTTGTGCATTTTTTGGATAAAAAATAAAAAATAATATTGTATATAAATATTAAAAATTAAATATGTGCAAAAATGAGTATTTGTAAGTATAAAAAATGTAAAATGAGAAATATTAAGTATATTTAATTATTTATAAGTTTATTAAGAAAATCAATTATATTTATCAAAATAAACTATTTTTTCATGTGAGAAATAATAAAAAATAAAATAAAAGTGTGAAAGCAGATCAGGGGGGGGGGGGGGGGGGGGGGTGTTTAGCAAAAACAAAAAAGGCCCAAGCAACAAAAAGCCCAGAACATCATCCCTGTCCTTCGTTCATCATCTTCGCGCCATTCCCAGTTCAACCTGTATCTTCCTCATGCTTGCATAAAAATGAAAACTCATAACATGAAAAATGTGGCATTTGAGCTCACGATTCCAACCATATAAATTATGTAACCTAACTATCAAAGATCAAATAGAATTTTGGAATCCCTAAATTGTGACCTAATTTTTTTAGAGATTTCAAGCTTCAAATTCTCTTAGCACAAGTAATATAAATGCAATGTAAGGATATGTACAGCTTCGTTATGATGAGAACTACATTTTTCTTTCACAAATCGTGGCTTGAGGTTGCCTGTATAAAGAGATAGAGTTTAAGAAAATACCTCCTTCAGTTGGAATCGTGTATGGCAATGTAGGGACTTTAATGGAGGCCTGATGATTGCTTGAGCTTCCCTGAATCTATTCCAACCCTTATCTTGCTCTGAGGATGGCTGGAACTCCCTGACCAAGTCCAACTGCAAGCTTCCAAGTTGAAAATGGAAGATGATGAAACATAGGTTACAGAACCAGGGTGATGGCTTGGATTGACTAGGTATCAAGTGTATAAGATATTTGAATCAGTTAAACACAAAACGCACGAGCCAATTGAGAGTTGGCTGAGCTTTTGCAGAAACTGTATGCTTAGGCAGATTTTTGGTGTTTTTCAGTTTGAGAGAGTTCTAGGTTCAAGCCAAGCGTGTAATCTCTTGTACAATGTTTGCATATTAGTATAGAAGTGATCCAAAGTCAGCTTCCTACTAGTTGTGCAAGCCTTAGCCCTTTTGCAACTTTTCTTGTACTTGAAGTAAAGTTGACAAGACCAATCCCACATGCTTGTACCAGCTTGCTTTAGGGTTGATATAAGTTTGTACCAATTTCTCGATACCTGTATAGTTTGCTTGTATCAAGGGGATAGGTCCAATGCTCCAAGTTGACAAAGTTGCAAAAGTGCATCTTTATGAAAATGGCAATGAAGCCTTTTTGCCCAAAATGGAAATACAATTTGTGTAAAGTTTCAAAAGCAAGAATAAAGGCTTTGTCAACTGAGTATGCATTTAATTAAGGAGTGTGTAGCAAGTTTATGACATGTAAAGCAAGAAATAGCCAGCATAGGTTTGGTTTTCAACTTGATTCTTCATGAAAATGACTTGAACAAAAAGTGAGAAAATGCCAACTTCCTCTCTTCGATTCTCCCTACTCAAAAATGATCTTGGAGAGTTCTTGGACATTTTGGAAAGATTGCAATGTTCTCTATAATCCATATTTGAAATGAATTTTGAGATACCTCTTATAACTAGATGAAAAATTGCCATGAAGTTGGGTCCAAAACCTGCCTATATTAGGGCAAAATTTCACTAAGTTATTTAGTTCATGAGCATGTATTCACAAATTTCTAACTTGATATCCAAGCATCTTTAGGGAAAATTTTGTGAAGAAAAGTTGTATATTTCATGGGGATCTACAACTTTCATGTTGGGAGTTTTCTTTGAATCAAAATGCATCATGGTGAAAAAATGGTGCAAAGTTGAGAAAAAATAAGAAAATTTGTATACTTGGAAAAATTCTAAGTTATGAAAATTTTCAAATTAAAATCCTAATTTTCAAATTTGGTTTTCTTGGTCAACAAGTTTCACATTTTGACATATCTTGATGAATTATGACCCTTGGCACTTGATTTTGAACAAAAAGTCAAAGTTTGACTTTTCAGTATACAATTGACTTTTGATCAATTGACTGCAAATTTCATCTGTCAATCTAATGAACTTGAGATCTTTTGAACCATGTAATTAGGTCAAGATGATGACATTGGACCTTTGAAATCATGATTTAACTCAATTGGTCATTGGCTAGGTTAAAAATCAGAAATTGCCCTTTCTCAATCAAAACCCTAATTTTGACCATTTTGCCCTTTTGATGATTTGATCAAATTTCTTGAGGATTTGTGATCCAAACTTGATCAAATGGTACATATGAGTCTAAAATTTTGGCGTGGATCAAAAATTATGAATTTTTACTGTAAATTGGCCATAGTTAACTTTTTCCCCAATACAGTTGATTTTTAGGTCAAATGTTCAACTGACTGATCAAAAATGTGGTTCAAGGCTTGAAACTTACCATGAGCAATCTTAGGGGTCCAAAATGATGTATGAAAGTAACATGAAGCATTGGTGGTCTAAAAATCCTTGTGCAAACTCAAACCCTAATTTTGGGTTATTAGTGCAATATGAGATGTCTTGAGCTTACCAAACCCTAATCTTATCTTGAGTCCAAGAAGTCTTGTGAGAAAAGTCTTGATGAATGAGAGGGCAAATGTTGGGGTACAACAGTTGTCCCTGTTCAATATTCTTGAACCTAAAGAGTTAGATTGGCGAGCTTTGCCGTTCGTGACTCGATGGTAAAATATGATTGGACACTAGAGTGCCCATAAATTTGTACTCGACAAAGTGTAATTGAGGGAATGGGCTTAAAGATGCCATTTGGAGAGGTGATAGAATCTTGTTGGAGATGGGCTTGTAGATGCCATCTAAGAATGCTTGTTGAATTGTAAGTTGTAAGTCAAAAGAATAAGTATCAGAATAGTGTCTGTATCTGGAACGTATCTGAATTGTATCTGGAGACTGAATCTGTATGAGCAATAGAATAGCGTCTGTGTCTGGAGCATATTCGAGCTGTATCTGTACTTGAATCTGAATAAGTGACAGAATGGCAACCGTGTCTTAGAGCGTATCTGAACTGTATCTGAAAGATGAATCTGAATAAGTGACAGAATGGCCACCGTGTCTGGAGCGTATCTGGACTGTATCTTGAAGTTAAGGTCTGAATGAGTATCATAATGGCATCCTTGTTTGGAGCATATCTGAACTGTATCTGAAGTTAGATCTGAATGAGTATCAGAATGGCATCCTTGTCTGGAGCGTATCTGAACTGTATCTGAAATTGAGATCTGAATGAGTATCAGAATGGCATCCTTGTCTGGAGCGTATCCGAACTGTATCTGAAATTGAGATCTGAATGAGTATCAGAATGGCGTCCTTGTCTGGAGCGTATTTGTACCGTATCTGAAATCTTTGAACATTGTTAATGGTAGTTGTTAATCTTATCCTGAAAAGGGTAAAATGTTAGCTGAAACACAAATTTATGTTGCGTGAAATGTATGATGCAATATATGTGCTTTATCAATGTTTATGATATATGGATGTAATGTATGCACATGTAAGCTGATTTGCTGTATTGCTGAGGTTATATGGATTTTTCATGTCTTGAAGTTGGAGTATTGACAAAAATTCCGTTGTGAGAGTAATGACATATATTGCTTGAGGAATCCAGAGAATTTTGATGACTTCTACTGGGGATTTAACAATGGGACTCCTCATTCTGTTGGGGAACAATGAGAACTCTGTGAGAAAAATCTTATTCCTGTTTGGAAAAAGTTCAAGAGTTTCGGTCACTTACCACTCTACTGGGGAATTATCCTAGGTTAGGGAGAAACAGAAGTTAACTGTTATCTGGTTGCTTTTCAGGATTCAAGACAACTTGCTGGGGAATTTGGAGAAACTGAATGGTTTCCATTGGGGATTAATAGTTGGAAGTTTCAGATCCACTGGGGATCTTAATGATGTACCATAGGGATTGCTCATGGAATAGCCTAAATACGTTTTCCTATTCTTTCAACCCGTCAGTAATTGTTCTTTTCCATTTTGTTTAGTTGTAAACAGCAATTATGTTCAAATGCATATGTTCATTAATGAATCATTGGACGTTTTTGCAAATAAAAACACAGGTGTAAAGAAAAAGGCAAATAGTTTTCTGTATTTTGAAAGAGATAACTTTGTATTTACTTTGAATAAGCATTTTGTACAAAAGAGACAGACATCCTAGTAAGAGGACGGTGTCATGAAAATAAGAAAAAAAATTTATACAAAGAAAGACATCTATGTGTAATAATCCCATGGGGTTCCCATTCTGCTATAGCCTTCGTATCTCCGAATATCTTGTCCAATTGTTGCTTCGTCCGAAGATGATTGAATTGATCAGAAGCTCCGAGTTTGTCAGTGAAGAGATTGTCCTTAAAGTGATCCAACGAGACATAGTCATACGCTTTAAATCCCTAATTTTTGCCTGGACCACCCTTTCGGGTTTTCAGTCCACCGGGAAACCCTTTTTTGCCCAAGTCTCCCTTTCGGGTTTTCAACTTGCCGAGTGTACAGATTTTTTTATTTTATCCCTAATTTTTGCCCGAACCTTTTGGTTCGCCGGAATACCCTTGTTTTGCCTAGGTGTGTCAACCTAGAGGGTCTCTTATGCGTAGTATCTTTTGACTATGTCCGCGTTCGTAGGGTGTGGAAGATCATTGCTGTCCATGGTGATTAAGATCATTGCCCCACCAGAAAAGATGTTCTTGATTACAAATGGTCCTTCATAGGTAGGAGTCCATTTTCCCCTGGGATCACTTTGTGGCAAGATGATGCGCTTGATCACTAGATCTCCAACTTGATATTCTTGGCATCTGACTTTCTTGTTGAAAGCCTTGACCATCCATTTTTGATACATATGACCATGGAAAACAGCAGTAAGCCTCTTTTCATCAATTAAGTTCAGCTGATCAAGTCGGGTCTGGATCCAATCATCCTCACTCAAACCTGCATCTTTCATGATTCTTAAAGAGGGGATCTGAACCTCAATAGGTAAAACAACCTCTATGCCATAAACCAAAGAATAGGGTGTTGTCCCAGTTGATGTGTGAGCCGTGGTACGGTATCCATGGAGAGCAAACGGTAGCATTTCATGCTAGTCCTTGTAGGTGACTGTCATCTTTTGTATGATCTTTTTAATGTTTTTATTAGTAGCTTCGACTGCACCATTCATCTTTGGCCGATAGGGGGATGAATTGTGATGTTGAATCTTGAACTGCTTGCACAAGGTGATGATCATAGTATTGTTAAGGTTTGTACCGTTATCAGTGATGATCCTTTCTGGGATACCGTACCGGAAAATAAGATTCTGCTTGATGAAGCGGGCAACAACATTCGTAGTAACAGATGCGAAAGAAGATGCTTTGACCCACTTTGTGAAATAGTCAATGGCCACTAGAATGAAGCGGTGTCAATTGGAGGCTGTCGGCTTGATCTCCCCAATCATATCGATTCCCCACATAGCGAAGGGCCAAGGAGATGTTAAGACATTTAGAGGAACCGGAGGCACGTGCACCTTGTCTGCATAGATTTGACACTTATGACAGGTCCAGGAGTGTTAATAGCAGTCTGCTTCCATGGTAGACCAATAATAGTCTTCTCGTAGGATTTTCTTCGCCATCGTATGCCCACTAGAGTGAGTGCCAAAGGTACCTTCATGCAATTCAGCCATGATCTTTTCAGCCTCAATCTTATCCACACACCGGAGCAGAATGAAGTCATGATTGCGTTTGTACAGGATGCCATTACTCAAGAAGAAGTTAGCGGAGAATCTCCTTAGGAACTTTTTATCATTGATTGAAGCTCCTTCTGGGTATTCTTGAGCCTCGAGATGCCTTTTGACTTCATGAAACCAAGGCTGGTCCACTACTTCTTCAGTATTAATCTCGTGACGGTATGCTGGTTCGTTCATTCGTTCAATGGTGATCTGGGGAGCCTCGTTATCCCAATTAAGTTTAAACATAGATGACATTGTGGCTAGAGCATCTGCTAGCTGATTTTCTTCTCGCGGGAAATGCTCGAAGGTAATCTGCTCAAAATGTGGTAGCAATGTCAAAACATGTTCTTTGTAAGGGATAAGGTTTGGGTGCTTAGTGTCCCATTCTCCTTTGATCTGACTGATGACCAAAGCTGAATCTCCAAACACATCTAAAGATTTGATTCCCAAGTCTATGGCAGCCTTGAGACCAAAGATGCATGCTTCGTATTCCGCCATGTTGTTTGTACAGTTGAAGCAAAGTCTGGCAGTAAAAGGAGTATGGAATCCTTCCGGAGATATGAGTACAACGCCGATACCATTACCAAGTGCATTGGATGCCCCATCAAAGAACAGGGTCCATCGGGATCCTTGTCCAGGTCCGTCATATGGCCTGATTTCCTCACCGTCGTATAATGTCATGATGTCTTTGTCAGGGAATTCAAACTTCATGGACTGATAATCCTCTACAGCTTGATGAGCCAGATGATCAGCTAGCACACTGCCTTTTATAGCTTTTTGGGTAGTGTATTGTATGTCATATTCTGTTAGGATCATCTGCCATCTAGCTATCCTCCCAGACAGAGCAGGCTTCTCAAAGATGTACTTTATCGGATCCATCTTAGATATCAGCAAAGTGGTATGAGTCAACATATACTGTCTTAGCTGGAGAGCAGCCCATACCAGAGCGCAACAAGTTTTCTCGAGCAGTGAATATCTGGTTTCACAGTCGGTAAACTTTTTGCTCAGGTAGTAAATAGCATGCTCTTTTCGGCCAGACTCGTCATGCTGCCCCAATACACACCCCATTGAGTTCTCTAAAATGGTCAGATACATGATAAATGGTCTCCCCTCGACTGGTGGCATCAAGACAGGAGGCTCTTGTAAATACTCTTTGATTTTGTCAAAAGCAATCTGACATTCATCATTCCATCTGACTACTTGATCTTTCTTCAACTGTTTGAAGATTGGTTCACAAGTAAATGTTAGGTGAGAAATGAATCTGGCAATATAGTTCAGGTGTCCCAAGAATCCTCTGACTTCCTTCTCAGTACGAGGAGCAGGCATTTCTTGTATCGCTTTGACTTTGGCAGGATCAACCTTGATGCCTTTGTTGCTGACAATGAAACCTAAGAGTTTACCGGACCGGACTCCGAATGTGCACTTGTTTGGGTTCAACCTTAGTTTGTATTCCTTCAATATGACAAACAGCTTTTGCAAGTGATCAAGGTGTTCTTCTTTAGTTTGTGATCGGGCTATCATGTCATCTACGTAGACCTCTATCTCATGATGTATCATTTCATGAAACAAAGCTACCATGGCGCGTTGATAGGTTGCCCCGGCATTCTTCGGTTCGAATGGCATCACTTTGTAGTAGAACGTACCCCACTGTATGACAAATGTAGTTTTCTCCATGTCCTCAGGCGCCATTTTGATCTGGTTATAGCCTGAGAATCCGTCCATGAAAGAAAATACTTTGTGTTGGGTTGTATTGTCAACCAGGATGTCGATGTGTGGAAGTGGAAAATCATCTTTAGGGCTGACCTTGTTTAAATCTCTATAATCCACGCACATTCTCACTTTGCCGTCCTTTTTAGGCACGGGAACAATGTTGGCCACCCATTGAGGATAAGAAGTAACAGCCAGAAATCCAGCATTGAACTGTTTCATAACTTCTGCTTTGATCTTCTCTGACATGTCAAGTCTCATGCGGAGGACTTTTTGCTTCACTGGTGGACAGTCTTCTCTTGTGGGTAGACGGTGTACCACAATGTCTGTATCGAGTCCCGGCATGTCTTCGTATGATGAGGCAAAGATCTCAACATAATCATGCAATAACTGAATTAGGCGCTCCTTGACACTCCGCTATAAATTGGTACCCACTTTGATTTCCTTTTTATCTTCCTTGGTACCCAAATTGATTGTATCCAACAGCTCCTCATGAGGCTGAATAGCTCTTTCCTCTTGTTGTAGTAGTCTGCCCAATTCCCCCGACACTTCACAATCTTCCTCACCTTCGTATTCGGCTTGGTAGATCAGATCTTCAGAGTCACTGAAGGCTATAACAGTATCGTTACCCATGGGATCCGGAATGGAGGGGTACCTGCATTTGTGAGTGTGGGTGTGTGTAAGGGTATAGCCATCTTAAAACAATAAAATGTAAAAGAAAGACAATGAGCACAAAAGGTTTATATATGAAAAAGCGTCCATGATTCATTGAATGTCATATGAATATGAAATAAAAACCCTTACAAATGGACCATTGTGCCTCGGGTAAGACACAAGGTTTTTAAAGTGCGAATTGTTCGTGAATATTACAAGCCCAATAGAAAGATAAATTACCGAGAGATGAAAGTTATTGGGACAAATTCTCTGGCTTCCCAGTTGTGAAGTCCTCCATTGACAGTAGGAAATATCCAATCTTCCAAGCTGCCATCCTCTTCATTGTCTTCTACTGCATTTACCCCTTGGTTGCTAATCTTCACAGGTGCCCCCCCAGCACGGGCACGACGCACAGCCTTCTGAGAAGTTGAAGTAAACCCCAAGCCAAACTTGTCTGATTTGTACGGAACGTATGGAAGCTGCCCCCAGATGGTGCATCCACCCTCTTCCACTTCTGCCTTTTCATCCTTTAGAGATGACATCCGAAGTGGAGGTCTTGTGATCTTAGGAATCGAGGATACCGCCTTGGTCGCTGCTACTTCTTGAGAGACTTCTTCAAAATGTTGGAAAGGGGTTTCAATGAACTCGTCATCCAACTCCACATATCAGAAAGAATTCAAATGACTAATCATGTACTCCTCCTCCCCATGGACAATTATAATCTTTCCTTGGACCGGGTACTTCAGCATCTGATGCAATGTGGAGGTAACAACACCAACATTATGGATCCAGGGGCGTCCTAACAGACATGAATAAGAAGGAAGGATGTCCATCACATAGAAGGTTGAGTTGAAAATCTGAGTTCCCACCTTTATTTGGATGTCCACTTCCCTATGGACCATCCTCTTTAAACCATCAAATGCTCTCACTACTATGTTACTGGGTTTTAAAGTCAGCCCTTCGCAATCCAATCTGTCAAGGGCTTTTTTTGGTAAGACGTTCAAAGATGATCCCGTGTCCACCAAGACATGGGCTAGGGTTGTTCCTCTACACTCCACTGAGACATGTAATGCCTCGTTGTGTTTTCTCCCTCTGGGTGTCAAATCAGCATCGGAGAAACCCAAGCCATTATCAGCTGTCAAACTGGCCACACAATCCTGGAATTGGTCAGCAGACGTCTCTTGCGGCACATGAGTTGTCTTAAGAAATTTTACCATAGCTTTCGCATGTGCTTCAGAGCACAGCAGCAAAGCTAGCATAGATATCTTGGAAGGGGTTTGCCCCAACTGTTCAACCACATCATAATCACTCTTTTTTATTATCCTCAGGATTTCTTCTATTTCCTTCTTGGATGTTTCGGGGATAGCTAGTGATTGAGCCTTCGTCCGGACAGGCTCTTCTTGAACGCTTTTTCCTTTATTCTCAGTAGTGGAATTAGGGATATGGATTGCGTCGTCTTTTTCGGTAGGTATGCTTGCAGGTATAATCACTGGTGCAGAGGTAATCTTCGGAACGACCACGGGTCCAAAGACTGCCTTTGGAGGGGCAATCTCTGGAGAGAAGATTCTACCACTGCGGGTAATCTTGCTAGTTCCAGCAATATTGCCAATGTCGGAATTTTCCTCTTCGGAGCTCTCTTCTTCGGCAGTCAGTTCGTCTTGTTTAATACCATGGTAGTAGATTTCTCCATCGTAATTCCATGGTATTGTTTTATCTGATTTGTACGAGATCGGCCCGGGCATTGTAATCTTAAGTGGGATAGTCTTTGGAGCAGGTGTAATCCTAACGGGTCTTTTAGGGGCCCTGGAAGGATTGGCGTAGATGGTTATAATTGAAACTTGTTTAACTAGAACGGGTAAAATAGGAGCATTCTCGAACAGAATTTATTGGTTATCAATCAGTCGTTGGATACCTTTTTTCAACAAAAGGCAGTCAAATGATGAGGATAGGCAAACATGGCAGTGTTCGTCACAACCTGGGAATATATCAGCTTTCAACAAATTCAACTTAATGATCAGGAGCGGAGTCAACAGTTCTTCCATGGTAGCAACAAACAAATCTTCTTCGATAGTGTTGGCATTGTGACCATGCCTAGGCATCGGAGCGGAAATAACATTTGGTTTCTCAAGCATATCAAACTCAACTTCCTTCGCATCTATTAGGTCTTGAATTTTGTTCTTCAGAGCCCAACAGTTGTTAGTGTCGTGCCCTGGAATTTCATAATGGTATGCGCATCTGGAATTCGGATGGTAATGAAAAGACGCAGTATTGGGATTCTTTGGGGCCTCTTTTAAAGTTGCCAGATTCAATTTCAGAAGATGTGGTAGAACCTGGGATGGAGTCATGTTAATCCTGGTGAATTGCCGAACTGGCCTTTCCACTCTCAGCTGATTAGTTCTTGGTTGGTCTGATGCAGGCTTTGGAATTATAACGGCCCCCACCGTTGGTCGACGTTCAGTTCTTCCTTGATTTCTGTGTGAATAAACAACAGATACTTCCTTCCTTCTAGTGAAGGGTTTTTTCATAGCTGTAGAGGCAGACACATCCTTTTGAATCTTCCCACTTCTTATACCAGCCTCCACCCTCTCGCCGATTAAAATCAATTCAATAAACCCTGAAGAGGAACTCCCAATCAGATGATTGAAGAAAGGGCCCGATAGAGTTCCCAAGAACATGTCCACCAACTCCCTTTCAGACATAGGGGGCTGCACTCTTCCGGCTAGATCTGTCCACTTTTGCGCGTAATCTTTGAAGCCCTCATTGGAAACCATAACCATACTCTGAAGTTGAGTACGGGTAGGCGCCAAATCGGTGTTGTACTAGTATTGTTTATAGAAAGCTGCGGCTAGGTCTTCCCAATTGTGGACGTCGGCCCTTTCTAATTTTTAAAACCAATCAAGTTGCATTCCTGATAAACTATCTTGGAAAAAGTGGACCCACAAGTCTTTGTCAGCAGAGTGCGGCTGAATCTTCCATACATATGATCGGAGGTGCATTTTAGGGCAAGACACCCCATCATACTTGGCAAATAATGGCACTTTAAACTTTGGTGGGATCACAATTCCTGACACCAGCCCTAACTCTTCAAAATTGAGCCCCGGTACTCTCTGGATTTCCATAACGCTTAAACACTCTTCAAGGTGTTTGTACTTGTCATCAGCCGGAGGGTATTGTTGTTCAGAGTAGTCCTCCTCTTCCTCTTCTTCTTCAGAATCTGATGGTACTGCCGTTTCTTTTCCTTTTCTTTCCTCTTCATCAGATGTTGTTGGAAAATCTAAGGTCCTTCTAGCTAGTCCCTAAAACCTTCTGCCCATGATTACCACACCAGCTGGCTTCTTCTTCTTTTTCTCTTTCTCTATTTCTAGCAGAGCCTTCAGCTCCTCTTGCCCCTTGGATAAGGTCATGAGTAACTGTTGAAATTATGTGTTCTGAGCTTGAAGATCTTTGACCGTTTGTTTGAGATCCATCTTACTGAAATAAACAGTAGAGAGATGAGGAAACTTGTTGCAAAGACTTGCTTATGTTTATGATGAATGATATGTATTCATGCAATGTTTTCAAGGATTTAAAAATTCAAATTTGTTTTAAACAAAAAGGAAACACACGTTATATTGATAAGATAGAATTTGAGTACATCAATGCCCCTTGGGCAAAATAATACAAAATTCTAAGATAAAAAGACATTGCGCATCCTCTTTAGTGCAATGTAGGTATTTAGAGTCTGCTCTTCATGAAGTAGCCGAGTGAGTTCCAAAACCTTCTTCTCGCTTGCGTAGAATTGGGCTTCGAAAGTATCGCGCTCTCCTTTGAGTTGTATCTAATCCCTTTGTAGGTCTTCGAGTGATGTAGGCATGTCAGGATATAGGATAGTGTATGGAACTTCTCCCTCCTTAACAGGCTCAATAATCACTGGAAGAATGGAAGGATAAGGCATCATAAGACTTTGAGCGCGGGTTCGTACCCACTTGAGGTAAGGCTCAAGAGGGATGGAATTCTTGTGTCCCAAAGTCTTGCTATCCACCTTGTTTAGCATCCTCCAGGCTCGGATGAATCTCTGGCGAAGTCCTTTATCGTCGTTGTCGTAGTCGAATACCAGGCCTTGAATCAGCATATCATGTGGGCCATCCCTTCGGGCATAACCAAACTGTCTTAGAGCTAAGCACGGGTTGTAGGTGATGCCTCCCCTAATGCCAAGTAGAGGGACATTAGGGAATTCCCCACAACGGTCAACAATGATAACATTCTCCTTGGATCGAGAGCACCAATGAATATCTGAATGTTTAAGTGTCATTAACCTTTGTGACCACCTCAAACCTTGCTCATTCTTCAAGACTGATTGGGGAATATGAGAAATAAACCATCTTGCCAGCAGAGGAGTACAACATATAAGAACACCTCTTTTCCTCATTGTACGAGTGTGAAAAGAGTGTAGGATATCCCCAAGCAATGTAGGCATCGGGGTGCGAGACGTGAAGATTTTGACAGCGCTTACATCTATGAGTTGGTCAGGATTAGGGAACAAGACCATCCCATAGATGAGAAGAGCTACAATCTCCTCAAAAGCTTGTAAGTCTAGGTAATTCTAACAACTTTGGGCCTTCTCAAACAGAAACTTTGCCAAGAAGCCTTTGACACCACTTCTAGTTTCCCAATGAGTTGTGACATCAGATGAGTGCAAGTGCGAGGCTTGAGCAATCTCTTCTGGATTTGGATCTCTTTCCGTACCGTTGAAGGGTAGTTGATTGAGAATAGGAATCCTCAGAAGTTGAGAGAATTCTTCCAAAGTGGGCACAAGTTGATAGTCAGGAAATGTGAAGCAGTGATGCAAAGGGTCAAAGAACTGGAAGAGAACCTTCATCATATCCTCCTCTGTGTTGGAAGTGACCAAGTTGAGTAGATGACCATGTCTCTCGGTGAATGGAGAGTTATCAGGGATCCTTGAAGCTAGCTCCTTGAATTGTGTAGGAATTCTTACAAGGTAGATTTGGATAGTTTTCCTGTGAAGTGAATCCATAACCTACAAAACAAGAACAAAGATGAATCTCCAAAATCCTTGAAATGGTTAGTGAATGCATATGATGTTCATGATGTTTATGCACAAGCATGCATATACAAACAAATCAAGCAAGTTCTTAGTTTGGGCTTGCATGGGGTTTCATAGGTAAGTACCCTCTTGAAGTTTAGTTGGCTCAACATGTCCTAACAATAGTAACCGAGTTCTAAGGAGCTCAATATCACTGGATTGTTTCCTTGGTCATTGTTTCAGCTCAAGCCTCTTTAATGGCGACCGAAATATCCCAAGAAACCAACCCTCAATGAGTGTAGTATCGAGTATCTACCAACTTCGGACTGCACCAAAGCCGGTCATCTCACTACATCCTAAAAAGGCCAAGTTGGTCAAGTAAAGGGTTCTAGAAGTTCATTAGTGCTTCATGACATCACTCAGCGGCCCCGTATTCTCTTTGATTGACTCAAAGGCTACCGGTACCCACAAAAATGTCACACTAATATAGATATTGCTTAGACCATATCGGTATACCCCGCACAGTTTCCACAACGTATTGCTATTTACCTATATTGTTTCCCAAATCCGGGTGGAGGATTTAAACCCAAACAAAGAACCATAATTGTAAAGCAAACAAGTCAAACAATGTAAGAAAATAAATGTGATCTAAACCCTAAGGTAACCCCACTTTTATAATATTACCCAACAGAGTCGCTAGTTCTATGATACGGTGGAAGAACTGACTTGAAGGTTTTGTGTTTTATCACAAATGCCGCAGTTAGCAAGAGTCGCCACCGACTTTTATTTTATCCAAAAGGAAAGGTGAAAAAGCACAGAAAAGACCTTTGAGATGTTTTCTTGAGTTCGGGGGGTAGATTATGAAAAGGGAAGGTGCTAGCACCCTTTTTATCCATGGTTTTCCATGGGCTCTTAGTTACTTGCTTAGATCACTTGCTTTGTTTTGTTTGAAATGGTGTTTGGTGTGGTTTTGAAAGTATTTTGAAAAGAGGCCATTCATTTAGGCAATCTTTGTAATGATTCTCGTTCATAAGAATATATATAAAGATGTTTGTCTTTTGAAAAGGTTTTCAATGTTTTGTAAGGTGTTTTGAAATGTGTGTGTGTGTTTGTTTTTGAAAATAGCAAGGATTATTGTGATACGGTGGGAGAACTGACTAGTGTTTTGCGTTCGTATTTGCACTTGTGCGGTTGAGCAAGAGTCGCCACCGACTTTTTATTTTATCCTAAAGGAAAGGTTAAAAAAGCACAGCAAAAACCTTTTGAGATATTTCATGGGTTCGGGGGGTAGATTATGAAAAGGGAAGGTATTAGCACCCTTTTCATCCATGGTTATCCATGGCTCTTAGTTACTTGGTTTTTTAGATCACTTGCCTTGTTTTTCGATTGCTTGAAAATGGTGTGTGCGTGGGTGCTTTTGAAAATGTTTTGGGAAAAGATGCCTTGTCTTAGGCAACTAATGTATTTGACTCGTGATTGAGTGTTTTACAAAAGTGTGGATCTTTTCGAAAAGATGTTTCAAATGTTTTTGAGAGTTTGTTTGAAAGTGTTTGTGGATTGTGATTTTTGAAAAGAAGGCAAGTGTTTTTGCAAGTTTGATCTCAAGTAACTAAGAGTTTTGTCTACCCTATTGTACTCAAAGGTTTTTGTTATGTCTTAACCCCTTTTAACAATTTTGTTCCACCATTGAAATTGATGGACAATCTTGCGTTTAGGAAGTTTATTCGGGACGGGCGCGGGTCATCGTATGAACCATGAATGCAATGATGCCAAGTGTCTTTGGCAATTTGCTTTGAAGGGACTATGATCATTCCGTTTAGGCAACACTTTGAGACTTATGATCATTTGATTTGTTTTGCCAAAGAAACTTGACGTGCAAACATGGCCCATTTTGGAAGGCAACATGTGGGATTACCCTAGGGGGTGCAAGTGTGATTGTGTATTGATTACATGTATTTGTCTTGTATTAGGTTATCTAGCGTTTGATTTTATGTACATGCAAACCCTAGGTCTAACCATGATATAATTGGGAAACTGTAAATTGCGGAAATGTAAAATCTACGCTATTACACAATAGTATTCGGGAGTGGGGGTACAAGTGTATGAATGGGGATGAGACTTATAGTATCCAATAAGTTACAACCAAATCGAATTCGCAATCAAATGTAAATATCGAATATACAAATATAAGATAAACAAAATGTGTATAGGGAAATGTGAATGGATTTGCATTGTGTAAGTGCATGATGTGAAATATATTGTAAGTGTAAGTGTGAGATGTATATGTATTGTGTGTAATTATTTACAGGTGCGACAATATGAAATTAATGCGAGATTAGGGTTTTTGACCTAAATATGTGTTTTAAGGAATCTTTGATTTGTATATTTTTAATATGTACAAAAGAAAAATGTTTTTAATTAAATCGTATGTTCAAGTTCTAATTGAAAAATGTATAAGATGCATCATTGTTTATTATATACAAAAATGTTTTAACTAAGTGTTTAAGAGTTTAATGTTAAAAAATGTATTTTTATCAATTATGTACAAAGTATATTTTAATTAAAAGAAGATATTTTCAAATTGTATAAAAATAAAATGTATCTTATGTGTATGTACAAAATTAATGTTTTAAAATTAATTGCATTAAGTATAGAAAAGAAAGTTTAAATTAGATAAAATATGTTTTTTATGTATTAGTATTAATATGATATTTGTAATATGATAAGTTAAAAAGAATATATGGTTTATAAAAAAAAAGAAGGTTAGTATTAATCAAATGTTTGTATAAAAAAAAATGTTAGTGATTTTGTTGGGCTTCAGGGGGAATTTACAACGGGTCAGGCCCATGGTTTTGAAGCAACATTTTTAGGGTTAGGGATTCGGTTTGTTCAGTTTGGTAACGCATAGGGTTTGGGACGGCGCCGTTCGTATGTTCGTTCATCGTCGTTTTCATCTTCATCTTCCTGAGCGACTCCTCCATCCGGCCACCAGCGTTACCCCCAAAGTCTCTCTTCCCTCTATGAGCTCAGTGGACTTGTGATTCAAGGTTCGATTTCAATGTTTATGTTTCCTTTTTCTTTTATGAATTGTACGCGTTGTTTCAATTTTAATTGAGTTATGATCCTTAAACCTGTACTATTATGAGGTGGTGGAGAAGAAAGGGAGAGAAAAGCTTGCTACCTTCGTTCCTTAGAGATGGAGGAGAGGTAGAGTAGGTGGAGGCGCTCAGGCGGCCGGAACAAGGGAGTTGAGGCGGAGATACGTGATGCTTGCTCCTTGGTAACTCTGTATCTGTATCTTTCTTCTTCTTGTTTTGAATTTGCCTTAGATTTCTCTCTTCTCCTTCTGTCCCTTTGTGTTGGTTGAACTGTGATGCTTTATTGCCCAATGATGTTTATACTGAGGGCCTAGGTTACCTTTGAATATATTGTCTTCTTCTATGCCCTTGATGCTTTGAATTGTTGTTCTGAGACCGTTAGCCTTTTACCTGTGTTGCCCTGTGAGGAACTCAAAGTTCTGAGGGCCTAGGGTTTTGATTTGGGAATGCTTGTTGAAAACGTGTTTCTAGATGTTTGTTTATAGTGAAAGGGTTCTGAGTTCACTTCTTTCCTCTTCTCTATCGCCCACTTTGCCTTTGAATGTTTGTGGCCTATGATGAAGAGATTCTGAGGCTTAGAGGGTTAGAAAAATGGTTCTGGTTGGCTTGGTATTGGTTCAGTTCTGGCATTGAGTCAATGTAGGTTTTGTTGTTGATGGCTTGTGAAGTTGTTTAAGGTTTTAACTGGACATGTAAGGGTTTCAGCAGGTTTATGAGGTTTGATGGTTTTACTGATGCAGATTTAACTGGTTTGGGGGATTTCTGGTTGTGTTTAGTTTGATTGGTACATGGCTTGAGGTTCTGGTTTAATACTTGACAGTAGGCAGGTTGTGGTCTTGAGGCTTCAACTGGTCATGATTTTTTTTTGAGTTATTGACTGGTTGTGTTTCATCAGGCTCAGCAGGTGTTATGCTTAGGCTTTTATGTGTGTAGTTTGTATGTTGAGGCAGGGTTGTGGTGTTTCAGGTTATGGTCTTTTTGAGTTTGTATGTTTATGTGGTATGACAGTATGTGGGTTTGGAGGTTTCACAGGTTTGGGTTTGTGAGGTCTCAGGCTAGTATGCTTGGGCTTTGCAGGTTATTGTTGTTTGATGTATGGTTTCAGCTTGCAGGTTGTGCCTTGACAGTAATGTGAGGCTTCAGGCCTTTTGAGTTTGTATATTTCTCTTTTTCTTTGAACTCTGTTGTACTTGTGTTATATCTTTTCTTGTTATGCTGCACTGTCTAAGCCTAAAGCCTGCCTCTTATCTCTCTTCCTTTTCTCTCTATAGTACAGTTAATATATTTAATATGATTTATTCTGTACTATTTTGTTCTGAAGGGGCCCCTTCTTGTTGGGAAATGATGATTAAGATTTTGCTTGCATAACAAATTACTTCTGCATATTCTTTATCCAGCTTTTGTGGTCTTTTGATATCTTTCAGAATCTTCTCTTGACAGCTTTTGAGTGGACTTTGTATTTTGACAGTAAATTGCACTTTTTTATCTTCTTTGATATCTTTGAGTAGACTTTGGTATTTGTGACAGCAAACTGTACTTTTCTTTGATTTTTCCAGTTTGGTTGAACTTGAACTATGCAGTTTGAACTTTGGAATTTATGCATTTGACATTTTGCATTCATGAATAAAATTCTTCCCTCTTTGTGAACCGGGAGAAATCCCGTGATTTGCAGAGAGGGTTAACTGATCCCAATCAGTGGCCTCTAATGATGAGCAAATTTTATCTGTCTTTAATTAATTCAACTGCTTTTGACTTTTCCTTTTCTTTTTGCAGATGAATAATGGAGCACCGGAACAAAGTGAAGAATGAAGAATTAGAAATAAATAGGATAATTTTCTTTTTTTTATTTAATATTTAAATTAATGTAAACTATTGTTTGTAATTTAAATTATAAACAACATTTGTACAAATAATTCAAATATCAATAAAATCTTTATTACCCAATTAATTCTAATTCTCTTTCTTTATTGTTTATTTATTTATTTAAAACTCTTTGAATTAAAACAATTGAAAAATAAATTTCAATCGTTCAATTTAGAATAATAAATAACTTAAATAAAACAATGTCTTAGTAATATTGATCAATTAAACCTGTCTTTTCCAATATCCAAAACAAAGTAGCAGTTAACCAAAATAAACTGATCAAGCGCATTCCTTTTTTTTCACTGCTTCTTTGCCAAGCACTGTAATTCCAAACTGCACATCTTCTTTTATTGGCTCAAACAAAACAACATGAATTCAACCCAACTGCCTCTTCTTACTGATTAAGTCAAAACAGTGCGAATTCAACCTAAACCTCGGAGTAACTTGCAAAGTACTGTGGAACTTTAATTTTGCTGAGAATATGCCCATGAAACCTTAATTCTTGATTAAATGCCAAATAACGCTCGCCTGATTAAAATTGAACCAAAAATCATCCAAAACCCTAAGCCAATTGCTTGAACTGTTCTAGGGCCATGAAAACCAGTAAAACCCTAATTTTGCTTGACTGACAAGAAAAGTCCGTTTGTCCGATTCTTGAGCCAGTTTGAAAAATCAGGAAAGGCTTGAAGCTGAGATTTCTTGGGGAAAAATGCGAGGGCAAATTTTGGGGTACAACAATTATTGTTTGAAATGAAGCAAGTAACTTAGAAGCTATCTACCTACTCAAATTTCTTTCTTGTGCATTTTCTATTCCTTTGACATTGTTGACTGACCATTGATTTGGTAAGCAACCCTATCTTTGGATGTAAACGGAACGGGCGTGGGTCATTGTATAACCATGATAGCAATGTTGCCAAGTATCTTAGCATTTTTGAGGGACCAAGATCATTTTGTTTAGGCAACTTTAGAATAGCGTCATCAAGGGACTATGATCTTATATTTGTTTTGTTTTTCCAAGATACTTCGCATGCGTGACATGGCCATTTTATTTTAGGAAACCAAGTGGGAGAAACCCTAAGGGTGCTTGTGTGCAAAGTGTATCATTTTCATGCTTTTGATTTTGTCTTGTATTTAGGGTTTTCTATTTTGCTTTGTTTTGTTCTCGTCATGCAAACCCTAATTACTAATCATGGCATTTAAAGCAATAAATTGCGTAATGTAAATATACTAAGCTATTACAACAATTTTTATGGGAGGGGGGAATACAAGTTTGAATGGGGATTTGCACAAATATAAAGCTAAATATATTATTACAACCAAATCGAATTTACGCGAATTAAATAAATATAATACAAATATTTAAAATGCAATGCAATGTTCATGTTAGAAAAAATGTTTTATGTCTTGTTTTTGTGTAAAAGAATATTTAACTTTAACCTAAAAATAAGGAAAAAAAAATAATTAATTCTTTTTGAAAGGGATTAAACCCTAGTTTTCATTTAAAATAAAATAATGTTCTATATTATTATTTTGTGCATTTTTTGGATAAAAAATAAAAAATAATATTGTATATAAATATTAAAAATTAAATATGTGCAAAAATGAGTATTTGTAAGTATAAAAAATGTAAAATGAAAAATATTAAGTATATTTAATTATTTATAAGTTTATTAAGAAAATCAATTATATTTATCAAAATAAACTATTTTTTCATGTGAGAAATAATAAAAATAATAAAATAAAAGTGTGAAAACAAATAAATCATTTTTTAGGATTTTTTATCATTAAGAATAATAAATAAAAATATTAAATATAAAAATAAAAATAAAAATATAATATATGAAATAGTTAGCAATGGGGGTGCAAAAGCAGATCAGGGGGGGGGGGGGGGGTGTTTAGCAAAAACAAAAAAGGCCCAAGCAACAAAAAACCCAGAACTTCATCCCTGTCCTTTGTTCATCATCTTCGTGCCATTCCTAGTTCAACCTGTATCTTCCTCATGCTTGCATAAAAATGAAAACTCATAACATGAAAAATGTGGCATTTGAGCTCACGATTCCAACCATATAAATTATGTAACCTAACTATCAAAGATCAAAGAGAATTTTGGAATCCCTAAATCGTGACCTAATTTTTTCCATAGATTTCAAGCTTCAAATTCTCTTAGCACAAGTAATATAAATGCAAAGTAAGGATATGTACAACTTCGTTATAATGAGAACTACATTTTTCTTTCACAAATCGTGGCTTGAGGTTGCCTGTATAAAGAGATAGAGTTTAAGAAAATACCTCCTTCAGTTGGAATCGTGTATGGCAGTGTAGGGACTTTAATGGAGGCCCGATGATTGCTTGAGCTTCCTTGAGCTTCCATGAATATATTCCAACCCTTATCTTGCTCTGAGGATGGCTGGAACTCCCTGACCAAGTCCAACTGCAAGCTTCCAAGTTGAAAATGGCAGATGATGAATCAGAGGTTACAGAACTAGGGTGATGGCTTGGATTGACTAGGTATCAAGTGTATAAGATATTTGAATCAGTTAAACATAAAATGCAAGAGCCAAATGAGAGTTGGTTGAGCTTTTGCAGAAACTGTATGCTTAGAATTTTTTTTGGTGTTTTCAGTTTGAGAGAGTTCTAGGTTTAAGCCAAGCGTGTAATCTCTTGTAAAATGTTTGCATATTAGTATAGAAGTGATCCAAAGTAAGCTTCCTACTAGCTGTGCAAGCCTTAGCCCTTTTGCAACTTTTCTTGTACTTGAAGTAAAGTTGACAAGACCAATCCCACATGCTTGTACCATCTTGCTTTAGGGTTGATATAAGTTTGTACCAATTGCTTGAGACCTGTATAGTTTGCTTGTATTAAGGGGACAAGTCCAATGCTCCAAGTTGACAAAGTTGCAAAAGTGCATCTTTATGAAAATGACAATGAAGCCTTTTTGCCCAAAATGGAAATACAATTTGTGTAAAGTTTCAAAAGCAAGGATAAAGGCTTTGTCAACTGAGTATTCATTTAATTAAGGAGTGTGTAGCAAGTTTAGGACCTGTAAAGCAATAAATAGCCAGCATAGGTTTGGTATGCAACTTGATTCTTCATGAAAATGACTTGAACAAAAAGTGAGAAAATGCCAACTTCCTCTCTTCGATTATCCCTACTCAAAAATGATCTTGGATAGTTCTTGGACATTTTGGAAAGCTTGTAACATGCTCTATAATCCATATTTGAAATGCATTTTGAGATACCTCTTGGAACTAGGTGAAAAATCACCATGAATTTGGGTCCAAAACCTGCCTATATTAGGGCAAAATTTCACTAAGTTATTTAGTTCATGAGCATGTATTCACAAATTTATAACTTGAGATCCAAGCATATTTAGGGAAAAGTTTGTGAAGAAAAGTTGTAGATTTCATGGGTATCTACAACTTTCATGTTGGGAGTTTATTTTGAATCAAAATGCATCATGGTGAAAAAATGGTGCAAAGTTGAGAAAAAATAAGAAAATTTTTATACTTAGAAAAATTCTAAGTTATGAAAATTTTCAAATTAAAACCCTAATTTTCAAATTTAGTTTTCTTGGTAAACAAGTTTCACATTTTGACATATCTTGATGAATTATGACCCTTGGCACTTGATTTTGAACAAAAAGTCAAAGTTTGACTTTTCAGTATACAATTGACTTTTGATCAATTGACTGCAAATTTCATCTGTCAATCCAATGAACTTGAGATCTTTTGAACCATGTAATTAGGTCAAGATGATGCCATTGAACCCTTGAAATCATGCTTGAAATCAATTGGTCATTGGCTAGGTTAAAACTCAGAAATTTCCCTTTCTCAGTCAAAACCCTAATTTTGACCATTTTGCCCTTTTGATGATTTGATCAAATTTCTTGAGGAGTTGTGATCCAAACTTGATCAAATGGTACATATGAGTCTAAAATGTTGATGTGGATCAAAAATTATGAAGTTTGACTGTAAATTGGCCATAGTTGACTTTTTCTCCAATACAATTGATTTTTAGGTCAACTGTCCAACTGACTGATCAAAAATATGGTTCAAGGCTTGAAACATAACATGAGCAATCTTTGGGGTCCAAAATGATGTATAAAAGTCACATGAAGCATTGGTGGTCCAAAAATCCTTTTGCAAACTCAAACCCTAATTTTGGGTTATCAGTGCAAGATGAGATGTCTTGAGCTGACCAAACCCTAATCTTGTATTGAGTCCAAGAAGTCTTGTGAGAAAAGTCTTGATGAATGAGAGGGAAA
Organism: Vicia faba; assembly: GCA_948472305.1. Taxonomy (NCBI): domain Eukaryota; kingdom Viridiplantae; phylum Streptophyta; class Magnoliopsida; order Fabales; family Fabaceae; genus Vicia; species Vicia faba. Next base: position 1,013,942,429 of record OX451736.1, on the reverse strand, counting down.
ATTTTGGGGTACAACACATACAAACCCTAATTACTAGCATTTGTATATAAAAAGCGGTAAATTACAGAATTTTAAAGTTACTACGCTATTACAACATTTGTGGGAGGGGGTATATAAATTGAACGGGGATTGCAAGAATGTAAAGCCTAATTAGTCTATTACAACTATATTGAATGTATACAATAATTGAAATACATAAATGTACAAAAATAAATATGCAAGAATGTAACTGCAAAAAAAAAGGATCCTTTTGTTTGGATTTTATGAGAAAGGGGGAAATTGTTTTAACCTAATTAATTTAAAGAACATAATTAATTAAGTTTAAATTTATTAATAAAATATTTTTGAATAAAACCCTAATTCTATTTTGTTGATTAAAAGAAGATAAGTTTAGAAAAAAATAATTTTTTTGGTATTTTTGTCTTGAAAGTATTTATGGCATCATGAAATATTTTTAGTCTTTTTTATATCAAAAATAATATATTTAAAAAAAAAAATAAACATTGACCTAGTTTTAATTAAATTTACAAGGTGATTTGTAAAAAAATAAATAAAGCATAGTTAAAAAATATTTTTTTGTGAGAAAAAATAAAATAAAAATAAAAATCTATTTTTTTTTAAATATTTTTTATGATTTTTAATATTAGTGAAAAATAATTAAGAAAAAAACAAATAAAATAAAAATAAGAAAATAAAATAAATTGGGCCAAGGGTGCATAAGCAAGTAGGGAGGTGAGCTAGCAAAAAAAAAAACAATACCAGGCCCAAAGGGCCCAGCGCCTGCAAAAAACATGTTAGAAAGTCAAAAATATGAAAAAATGGGCAAAAGGGTACCACTGGGGCTCGAACCCAGGTCCCATAGGTTAATAGGCGCGCGCTTTACCACTGGGGTGGCTATACATCTGTTTATATAAACAAAACAATAAATATGTAAGGCAAATCAAGTCCTGATGACTTCATCTTCAACCTCCAGCCGGTGTACCTGTAACTTCTTCACTTCTCAACAAAAATGGAAGATGACAAAATGAAAGTTGTTGCATTCTTCTTCACGAATATAACCATGTAAATAACTAAAGTTAAAAGTCAAAGATAAATGAGAATTTCTCTGGCCCTAACTTGAACCCTAAAAATTTCATAAACTTCAACTCTAAAATTCTCTAAGCTCAGGCCATGTAAATGCAAACTATGGATATGTACAGCTTCGTGGCAATGAGGTCTACTGTGATCGGTGGATCTGGAACTGACTGTTTAACGCTGGTTCGCGAAATGTCGCGGAAGCAAGAGTCGCCACCGTCTTTTATTTTCTCCAAATGGAAAGGACAAAAGCACAGAAAACTTCCTTAAAGAGATTGCTCTCGGTTCGGGAGGTAGATTATAGAAAGGGAAGGTGTTAGCACCCTTTCTATCCATGGTTATCCATGGGCTCTTAGATACTTGCTCAATGTGTTTTCAAAAATGTTTGCTTGCTTTTTAATTGTGGGTTTCAAAAATATTCTTTGAAAAGTTTCAGTTCAACTCGTACGTCAGAGTGTTTGAAAAGTTTGTTTTGAAAGTTTTTTGAAAGTATGTTGGTGTGAAAAGTATTTTGATTTGTTTGAAATTAGAGCAAGTATCCTTGAGAACCTACCTACCCTAAGGGATTCGTCTGTGTAAATGTCCTTTAAAGTAGTGCCATCCCACCATTGAGAGGTAGGTAGCACCACTGTTGGAGGTGTTCGGGTCAATTCGAGTTTTAGGGACATGGTGATCACCGGAGCAATGGGAAGACACCTTAGAAGCTACCCTCATGCCAGGTTCCCGGATCATGAGGACTTACTAAGACGTCTTCTACTCGACGACCACCTTTCGAAAGGCAACAGTGAGGCGTGCCCTAGGGTGGTGTGTGCGAATTGTGTGTCATGTTTCAGTTATTTGTCTTGTCATGATTATTGGTGTTCTACGCTTGATTTTATTTTAAGTCCATACATTCTTTCATGCTTATTTAACAGTTATAAAGTTTGCGGGAAAATAAATCTAAACTATTACAAACGGCGCGGGTCCACATCGCCAAAATAAACCGAACCCGATTTGACTGAAAGTAAAAAAAGCAATAAAATAAAAGTGCGAGAAATAAAGTAAAAATTATTACAAGGCTTTGGGGGGATTACATAATTATTTGAGCGACATAAAGTAAATGTGCGCAATTAAATTAAAACAATGGGCGTTGGACCCTTTTGCAAACAATTAAAATTAATAAGGAATTTAAAATTAAAATTAAATGAAAATGGTATTTTTGTATTTTTTAGATTTAATGAGAAAAAGGAGTTAATTGAAATTAAATTAAACGGCAAACCCTAATTCTAGTATTGTCTATTTATTATGAAAGAATTAAAATATAATCTACATTAAACCCTAATTTATTTATGTACAATTTTTAATTTATGAAAATAAATAACTAATATTATTATTCTGAAAAAAGGGGGAAAATTAAAAAGAAAATAAAAAGTTATTAAACCTAAGTTCTATTTTTTTGGATTTTTATTATTAAAAAGAATTAAATTTGTAACCTAATAAAACTAAGTAATTACAAGCATTTATTTAGAAAATAATTAAAATAAAAATTATATTTTTATTTGGGCATTTTTTATTTTTATGATGTTTTTGTATTTTGATTAAAAATTAAATAAACAATAATTAGAATAAACACAACAATTAAAATAATAATTAAAAGATATAAGAAAAAGAAATAAAATTGTCAAACCAGAGTGGGGTATTGCCCCAAATGGGAGGTTCAGGCCTGGAATTTTGGCCCATTAAGCCTTGAATTCGCTGACTTTTCAAGATTCCATATGGTGCGTTGACTGGAGTTTATTGCGCTCCTGGGATCCATGCCTTTGATTTGGTCGTCTGGGACACGTGTGTGGCTTGATGATGAGAGAACATGATGTACCTGGATGTTAGCATAGCATAGGATTTTATTTTGAAAAATAACATGGAATTTTGCCAGACCTGGGACTTGAACCCAGGTCTTTGATGTCATATGCATAACGTGTTACCACTGAGCCAATGAACGTTAATTGATATATTATGGTAAACAAATAATGAAAAAGCAAAACCAACGCATAGTAATTAAAACGCGCGCAAATTTGAATTGGCCTATCCCTGTGTGACACGACACCATCGTCTTCATCCCTGTAAAAACAAAACTCAGAGGCCACGGTTTTTGAAGCGTTGTTTTAGAGGGCCTATAAGAAAATAGCGACTAGCCCCTCGACGCTCATAAATTGAGCGCGAGGGTGCCATCTTCTTTGTCTCAACCTGCTTAAGCTAATGGCACTGGTCTGGAAGCGTAATTTTTCCTTGGGCAGAAAACCCCAAATTTGAAACCTGCAAAAACCTAAAAATCGCGCATGGCAAATCCTTATAGACAGCAGGAAAATCAAATTAAATATGATGATTAGCTTTAAAACACCACAAAGAGCAAGAATCCATAATTAGAATGCAATGATAATGCTTAGAATGGAAAATACGATTGTGAGTTTCATGCTGTACAGTTCCAGTTTAATCTACCAATTCTTGAGGTTTTAGTTGTTGTTGTTGATTGGAACGTGTTCAAGACAACCTTGGCAAGCTGTTGAGATGGTTTTGGAGGCTTGAATCGACCTCTAAGGTTGATTTCAGAATTAAGTTTTTTATGGAAAAATTTTAATATTGCCACAAGCCTTTGAGCGCAGCATATGATGTCTTAGGCTTAGGGTTTGACTCAGTGCCTATGATGGATGGAAATTAGCTTGTTATTTGGCCTTAATTCATGCTCATGAAGGAACTAGTCCTAGGGTTTTCACCTTTAACCAATTTTCCTTCTTTTAAGCCAAGACCAAGACTTAGTGTGAAACTTAACCCTAGCCTGAGTTTTTGAGTTGGCCCATGATATATGGAAGTTGTCCAAATTCACATGACACTATTCCATTGGTTTTTGAATTTTATTTGAATTTTTAAAGATTTAAAATGAATTAAATTATCAAAAATTAAATAAAATAGAAAAATCAATATTTGGTCTTGAAATTAATCATGGGACACGTGTGTGGCATGACAAGGATGAACCAAGTGGAAAAAGTGGGCCCTTTTGTCAAAAATTGGAGTTTCAAGGATAGTTGACTTTTGCCATTTCACAGAAATTTCCCAACTTCTACAAGGCATAACTTGCTCAATTTTTAAGCTTTTCACATGTTCTTGGACATTTTGGAAAGGTCTTTGAGTCCTCTAACCAATGCCTTTGGTCCCATGTCATTTTGATTTACCAATCTCAAGTTATGGTCTTTGACTTAAAGTCCCTTTTTGTTGACTTTTGAAAATGACCTATAATGTTGAAATTGATAACTTTTTGTGAGAGCATTTCTTGGACTTGAAGTATGAAGATGAATTGTAGGAAATGTCTTTTTCTTCAAAATGAGCTTTGGATGGAATTTTTCTGATAATCCATGTGAAAGTTATGCCCTGGTCAATTTCAGTTGACTTTTTCAACTGTCCAAATATAGCAACCTTTGCATCTTTGATGATTTCTGAGCCAAATTTTGAGAATCATGATCAAGCATTGATCAAATGATGTTTGTGGCTTCAAAATGATATGTTGACCAAAAATTTGAACTTTTGACTGCCAAATGACCATTTTGCCCCTACAGTTGACTGTAGTGCAATCTAGGGTTTTGACTGTGCAATTTTGAGCTGAATGCCTTGAAACTTGATATGAGGATGCTTGACCATGTTTGTAAGCATATGAGACTTGATTGGGCCTTTGAACACTTCCTTTTCTTGATCAGAACACAAAACCCTAATTTTGACTGTATGGGAGACTGTTGCACTGCACAACCCTTGGGGAATTTTGTAGCTTGGCTTGGCAATTTCTTGAGGAATATGGGAGGGCAAATTTTGGGGTACAACAGTTGCCCCTGTTCAATCTTCTTAGACCTGAGGATGCAGATTGGCGGACGTGCCTTTCGTAATCCGAGGGTAGAAGATGATTGGACACTAGAGTGCCCAGAAATTTGCGCTCACATGTTAGCAATGATGGGGGAATGGGCTTATAGATGCCATCTGGATGTTTGATTGCGTAAGAGATTCCTTAGCGAGAACCTGCATACCTGCAAAACAGAAAATGAGTACCTGACACGTTGCAGGAGCTAATTTTTAGATGCCTGGTATAGATGTGTCCTGACTGGTTACAGGAGCTGAGTCTGGAGCTTCAAACGCTGATGAATGAACCAGGGATGGTTACTGCCTTAGCATGAATGGTTAGGGAACCTTGGGCGATTTTAACTTCAACAACGCTCGTTGAGAAAAATCTTGGGTGTCTTTAACTTCAACAACGCTCGTTGAGAAAAATCTGGGGTGTCTTCTACTGGGATAAGAATCAGGGAGATCTTAGGGTCGATCTGACTGAACCAGAGAAGGCCTTCGACTGGATAAGCATCAGGAAAATCTTAGGGTCGATTTACTGAACCGGTCTAGGTCTTGAAGTGTCTTCAATTGGATAAGCATCAGGGAGATCTTAGGGTCGATCTGACTGAACCAGAGAAGGCCTTTGACTGGATAAGCATCAGGAAAATCTTGGGACGATTTAACTGAACCGGTCTAGGTCTTGAAATGTCTTCAACTGGATAAGCATCAGGGAGATCTTAGGGTCGATCTGACTGAACCAGAGAAGGCCTTTGACTGGATAAGCATCAGGGAAATCTTAGGGTCGATTTAACTGAACCGGTCTAGGTCTTGAAATGTCTTCAACTGGATAAGCATCAGGGAGATCTTAGGGTCGATCTGACTGAACCAGAGAAGGCCTTTGACTGGATAAGCATCAGGGAAATCTTGGGACGATTTAACTGAACCGGTCTAGGTCTTGAAATGTCTTCAACTGGATAAGCATCAGGGAGATCTTAGGGTCGATCTGACTGAACCAGAGAAGGCCTTTGACTGGATAAGCATCAGGAAAATCTTGGGACGATTTAACTGAACCGGTCTAGGTCTTGAAATGTAGCTTGAGAACTTAACTGGTTCTTTCCTGAAAGATAAAAGTCAGTCATATGTAATGCATGATATGGATCAAGCAATGATGTTCTCAACATAAATGAGATTTGTATGATGCAGTGCGTTATGCATGCTATAATGATGTATGTGATGTTTTATGTATGTTTTTGTCTAGGAAAGTGAATCCTTGACGGGTGCCGGGAAGTCGTATCCTGGGCTGATGTCGAAGAATAGACTTGCTTCCGCTGGGGATGATAACTGCAAGGATACCGGTAGGAGAAGATGACTCCGTTGCGGAATAAACTTGGCGAATGGAAGATTCTGCGGGGAGAAAAGGTACTCTAGCGATCATGCTGGGAAGCAATACTCTGTGGGGATAGAGATGCTTTGCTGAGTGTTGATAGCAGTAATTTGCTGAGGATGTCTTTGTTGTTGGAAGTGTTAATGGACTTCGCTGGGGTGAGAAGACTTTGTCGAGGACGCTCTTTCTGTGGCTTTTGGCTGAGGATAACCCAGTTATATCCTAGTACGGAAATAACTCTTTAAATCAAGCCAGACGACGCGTTCGTGTTCTGTGAAGGATAAGCTTCCAGAATTTACTGGGGATAAGCTTACTGCTTGGGGAGATGAATTCCATCTTTCCTGGGGAACTTGGATGGGACTCTCCTGGGGAAGTTTTGATATGCTGGGGAAGTGATTCCTTTGAATGTTGATGTATGCCGCCGGGGAACAATCTTTAGACCAAGACTGCCGGGGATGCTTATTAAGAATATATGCTGCTGGGGAATATTGGGATCTACTGGAGGATACCCAATTTCCTTGAGACTTGTTAACTTTGTTTGGGGAAGAATGCACTGACTTGCTGTCTCACTCTCTGGGGAATTTAAGATGCCTGGTTAGGTTCTTTAGCTGAACCTACTTTGGTACCTTGGAGGATAGAACAACTAGACTGCTCAGACAACTCTTTATTGCCCCTGTTTCTAGTGTCACCTGCCATTAATTCTTTGTTTCGCATGCAAATATTTATGAGCTAGCAAATTATTGTCAATGCATATATCACAAATTGAACCTTGGACGTTCTTCGCAAAACAAAACAGAAAGAGAAAATAGTTGGCACGTTTAACTGAAAAGTATATTTGTATTGATTTTGAATAGCCTGTGAATATGCGTTTTGTGTACAAGAGGCTGACGTCCTAGTAAGCGGAACGTCGCCGAACAAGAGAGTTTATACCAGTTTTGTACAAAAGAAAATAAACAGCTGTGTGAAATATGAATGATCCACTGGGTTTCAACTCTGTTATCGCCTTTATAACTCTGAGCGTCTCATCACTTGATGACCTTGGTTGAAGGTGAAGCTGACTGACCGATGCCGTCTGAGCTTGATGTAGATACCGGATTCTGGATGCAAAGTGATCCAATGAGACATAGTATTACGCTTTTATCCCTAATTTTTGCCTGGACTGCCCTTTCGGATTTTCAGTCCACCGGGATACCCATTTTTGCCCAAGCCGCCTTTTCAGGTTTTCGACTTGCCGGGTGTACAGATTTTTCATTTTCATCCCTTCATTTTGCCCGAACCCTTTTGATTCGACGGGAAGCCCTAATTTTTGCCTAGACATGTCAGCCTAGCGGGTCTTTTTTTTCATGCGTAGTACTTTTTAACTATGTCTGCATTGGCGGGGTGAGGAAGGTCGTCACCATCCATGTTGGTTAATATCATTGCTCCTCCTGAGAACACATGCTTAACCACAAATGGCCCTTCGTACGTAGGGGTCCATTTGCCCCTTGGATCACTCTGAGGAAGGATGATTCGCTTGATCACCAGATCCCCGACTTGATATTCCTGTGGTCTGACCTTTTTGTTAAATGCCCTGATCATTCGTTTCTGATACGTCTGACCATGGCAGATAGCAGCAAGTCTCTTTTCGTCAATAAGGTTGAGCTGATCAAGTCGTGTCTGGATCCAATCATCTTCATTCAGATTTGCATCCTTCATTATCCGGAGAGAAGGAATTTGTACTTCGATCGGCAAGACTGCCTCCATGCCATAAACCAGAGAGAAAGGAGTTGCCCCGGTTGACGTCCTAGCTGAAGTACGATACCCATGCAGAGCGAACGGTAACATCTCGTGCCAATCTTTATACGTTACTGTCATCTTCTGCACGATCTTCTTGATGTTTTTATTAGCTGCTTCTACAGCCCCATTCATCTTCGGTCTGTAAGGAGAAGAATTGTGGTGCTGTATCTTGAACTGTTCGCAGAGCTCAGCGATCATCTTATTGTTCAGATTGGTACCGTTGTCTGTAATAATCCGCTCAGGGACACCGTGCCGACAGATCAGATTGTGCCGAATGAACCGTGCCACAACAGTCTTAGTTACCGTAGCATAGGATGCCGCCTCAACCCACTTCGTAAAATAATCAATCGCCACTAGGATGAAGCGATGTCCATTGGATGCCGTAGGTTTAATCTCGCCGATCATGTCTATGCCCCACATTGCAAACGGCCAAGGCGCAGTCAGAACATTCAGGGGAACCGGAGGAACGTGCACTTTATCTGCATAAATCTGGCATTTGTGGCATGTCCTGGAATGTTGGTAACAGTCAGCTTCCATTGTAGACCAGTAATACCCTGCCCGTAGGATCTTCTTTGCCATGGTATGTCCACTGGAGTGTGTACCAAAGGTCCCTTCATGTAGCTCTTCCATGATTCTTTCTGCTTCAGTCTTATCTACACAACGCAGTAGGGTTGAATCCTGGTTTCGCTTGTATAAGATGCCGTTGCTAAGAAAGAACTTGGCTGCAAACCTCCTCAGGAATTTCTTATCATTGACAGATGCTCCTTCAGGGTATTCCTGAGCTTCTAGGTATTTCTTCACTTCGTGGTACCAAGGCTTCTCAGTTACCAATTCAGTTTCGAGATCACAACAGTATGCCGGTTCGTCCAGTTTCCAGATAGTGATCCGGGGAGCTTCATTATCCCATTTAACCTTGAACATTGAAGACATTGTAGCTAACGCGTCCGCCAACTGATTCTCTTCTCTTGGAAAGTGCTCAAATGTTATCTCTGTGAAATGGGGGATCAGGGCCAACACACATTCTCTGTAAGGAATCAAGTTTGGGTGTTTCGTATCCCACTCTCCTTTGATCTGATTGATCACAAGAGCGGAATCTCCGAAGACACTCAGAAATTTGATCCTCAGGTCGATCGCAGCTTGAAGACCCATAATACACGCTTCATACTCCGCCATGTTGTTGGTACAGTTGAAACACAGCCGGGCGGTGAGTGGAGTATGAGTACCTTGTGGAGATACAATTATGGCGCCGATACCATTTCCCAAAGCATTGGAGGCTCCGTCAAAGTGCATAGACCATCGAGATCCTGGTTCAGGTCCTTCATCCGGTCCAGGTATTTCACAGTCAGTTACTATCATAATGCTTTCATCTGGAAACTCGAAGTTCATTGATTGGTAGTCATCCACAGCTTGATGTGCTAAGTGGTCTGCCAATACACTTCCCTTGATGGCTTTTTGGGTCGTATACTGGATGTCGTATTCCGTCAAGATCATCTGCCATCTTGCAATTCTCCCAGACAGAGCAGGCTTTTCGAATATGTACTTTATAGGATCCATTTTTGAGATTAACAAAGTAGTGTGAGTCAGCATATACTGTCTCAGCCGGCGAGCAGCCCATACCAAAGCGCAGCAAGTTTTCTCAAGCAGTGAGTATCGGGTCTCACAGTCGGTAAACTTTTTGCTAAGGTAATAAATGGCATGCTCTTTTCGGCCAGACTCGTCATGCTGCCCCAGCACACACCCCATTGCATTATCAAGCACTGTCAGGTAAAGTATCAAAGGTCTCCCTTCAACTGGTGGCATAAGGATGGGTGGTTCTTGGAGATATTCTTTGATTCTGTCAAAAGCAGCCTGACATTCATCATTCCAACGTACTACCTGATCTTTCTTCAGCAGCTTGAAGATTGGTTCACAGGTAGCGGTCAGATGAGAGATGAATCGAGCGATGTAATTCAGGCGTCCTAAAAAGCCTCTGACTTCCTTCTCTGTCTTAGGAACTGGCATCTCTTGAATAGCTTTGACCTTAGCAGGGTCCACTTGAATACCTTTATCACTGACCACGAAGCCTAGTAACTTCCCGGATCTTACCCCGAAGGTGCACTTGTTCGGGTTCAATCTCAGCTTGTACAATTTCAACCGGTCAAACAACTTCTGCAGATGATCTAGATGCTCTTCCTCAGTTTGGGACCTAGCGATCATGTCGTCCACATACACTTCGATCTCATGATGGATCATATCATGAAATAAGGTAACCATGGCACGTTGGTAGGTTGCCCCAACATTCTTTAACCCGAACGGCATGACCTTGTAACAGAAGGTGCCCCACTGAGTAACAAAGGTAGTCTTTTCCATGTCTTCAGGTGCCATCTTGATCTGATTGTAGCCTGAAAAGCCATCCATGAAAGAGAACACCTTGTGCTGAGCTGTATTATCAACAAGGACATCAATGTGAGGTAAGGGGAAGTCATCTTTGGGGCTGGCCCTGTTCAGATCCCTGTAGTCGACGCACATCCTGACTTTACCGTCCTTCTTAGGTACCGGCACCACATTAGCAACCCACTGAGGGTAAGAAGTCACTGCAAGAAACCCGGCATCAAATTGCTTCATAACCTCGGCTTTAATCTTCTCAGACATCTCTGGACGCATACGGCGGACCTTTTGCTTAACCGGAGGGAAATCTTCTTTAGTTGGTAAGTGATGGACCACAATGTCGGTATCTAATCCGGGCATATCTTCGTAGGACCAGGCAAAGATTTCCTTATAGTCATGCAGCATCTGAATCAACCGTTGCTTCACGCTGAGCTCTAGGTGGGCACCAATCTTCACCTCTTTCTTGTCTTCCTCAGTACCCAAGTCTATTATTTCCACTGGCTCTTCATGGGGTTGAATTGCCCTCTCTTCCTGCTGTAACAGTCTTGCAAGTTCGCCAGGCACTTCGCAATCATCTTCACCTTCGTCTGCGGCTAAGTTGATCGGATTTTCAAAGTCATAACTGGCAGTAGCAGAGTCATTACCAGTGAGATCCAGAGTGGATTGAAACCTGTATGAGTGAGTGTGTGTGTAAATACAGCTGTTTTGCAATATGTAAAGAAAGGAAAGAAAAGGAGCGCAAAATTTGAAATGTGAAAAACGTCTAATGCTTTTATTCATGATATATGACAGTGACAAACAAAAGCCCTCACAAATAGAACCACGGTGCCCCGGGTAAGACACCGGACCATATAGTTTCAAATTATTGTTTATTACAAATCAAAAAACAAAGAAATTCATTACTGGGGAACAAAAGTTATGGGTGTAAAATCTTTGGCAGTCCAATTGGTCAATCCACCGTCGGTCGTCGGGTAGATCCAGCTATCGAACTCTGACTCTTCCACTTTGACTTCCTCTCCAATAGCATTCACTTCTGAGTGAGTGATGAGCACAGGAGGTCTTCCAATTCTTGCCTTGCGCACTGCTTTCTGAGCTTCTGTGGTGAAACCCAGCCCAAACTTGTTAGTCTTAGGAGTAAGATCAGGGAGCTTACCCCAGTTTGCACATTCACCTTTTTCGATCACAGCCCGGGCGTCCTTTAAGGAGGCCATCTTCATAGGAGAAACCTCTTCATCTGCTTCTGCTGCTGCCAAGGTTTGTGGTACTTCCTCAAAATGTTGAAAGGGGGTTTCAATGAACTCCCCATCCATTTCTACATATCTGAAGGAGTTGAGGTGGCTGACCATGTACTCCTCTTCCCCTTGCACTGTTACGATCTTCCCCCTGACCGGGTACTTGAGCTTCTGATGCAATGTGGAGGTCACAGCTCCAGCTTTGTGGATCCACGGGCGACCCAGCAAACAAGAATAGGACGGATGGATGTCCATCACATAGAATTTCGAATCAAATACCTGGGATCCAACCCTGATTGGGATGTCCACCTCACCATGTACCATTCTTTTGGACCCGTCAAAGGCCCGGACAACAATGTGAGTTGGTTTGAGTTCTAGACCCTCACAATCCAGCCTATCCAGAGCCTTCTTGGGCAGCACGTTTAACGAAGAACCTGTGTCAACCAGCACATGAGCAAGAGTAGTGCCCCTGCACTCAATGGAGACATGCAGGGCATCATTATGGTTCTTCCCCTTTGCTGTCAGATCGGCATCAGAGAAACCCAGGCCATTATCAGCGGTTAGGTTGGCCACACAGTCGGTGAACTGGTCAGCAGACGTTTCTTGGGGTACGTGGGCTGTCTTTAAGAAAGCAATCAGAGCCTTTGCATGGGCCTCTGAACACAGCAGCAGTGACAACATGGAGATTTTAGAGGGGGTGTGCCCCAGCTATTCTACAACGTTGAAATCACTTTTCTTTATTATCTTGAGGATTTCTTCCATTTCCTGCTTGGAAGCCTCAACAATGGTCTTTGGTGCCTCCGTCCTGGCAGGCATATCAGCAGCAATTCCCTTGCCCCGAGTATCAGATGACTCAGTAGCAGGGGTGGATACTTGGTCAGGGGGAGAAACAGGCACTCTGGCAGGTGTGAAGATCAAAGGCCTATGAATTGTCGGAGGAGCAATGTCTGGCGAGAACAGTCTTCCACTACGAGTGACCTTAGCAGGCCCGGTGATGTTGGAGACACCAGTATCAATGTTGCACTCTTGTTTCACACCCAGAACATAAACATCCGCCCCATAGTGCCATGGGACAGCCTTATCAGATTTGTAGGGTATAGGCCCCGGAACAGTAATGGTGATGGGAGCACTCTTGTGAACTGACAAAATTTGTATAGGCTTCTTTGAAGGAGCCTTGGAATGGTTGTTGAAGATGGTAACGATCGACACTTCTTCAACAGGAGCAGCAGGAACAGCAGTCTTTCTGAACAAAATCTCTCTACTATCTATCAGGTTTTGGACACCTGACTTCAGCAGAGAACAACCAGCAGGGGAAGCAACACATAGAGGGCAACTTTCGCTACATCCCGGAAATAAACCGGCTAGCAACAGATTCCTCTTGACCATCAGCAACGGAGTAGCAACATCATCCACCGAAGCTACATACAAATCCTCCTCAACAGCATTCACTCCATGCTGGGGCATGGGAGCAGTTACAACATTCGGCCTCTCGGGCGCCTCAAACTGTATCTCCTTTGCATCAATGAGGTCTTGAACCTTATTCTTTAGGGCCCAACAGTCATCTGTGTTATGCCCCGGGCTATCAGAGTGATAAGCGCAGCGAGCATTTGGATTGAACTTGGGGGATGCGGTATTGGGAAACTTTGGAGCCTCCCTGACAGTCACTAAATTGGTGGATAGCAACTGTGGCAGGATCTGTGATAAAGTCATGCTTAACCGGGTAAACTCTCTCCGGGGTCTTTCAAACTTTTGAGGATTAGTTGGCCGAGGAGCGGCAGCAGGTTTGGCAATCATTACCGCACTGACAGATTGGTGGCGTTCAGGTTGCTCTGTTCTCCGGGAGCTATATACAGCACTAGCCTCCTTTTTGAAGGGTTTCTTTTCAGTACTGGAGGAGGCAACTTTCTGTATCTTCCCCGATTTTATACCGGCCTCGATCCTTTCACCAGTCAGGATCAGATCAGTAAACCCAACAGAGGAATTACCAATGAGATGATTGAAAAATGGACCAGATAGGGTCCCTAAGAACATATCTACCAGCTCCCGGTCCGTCAATGGTGGCTGCACCCTGCCAGCCAGGTCTCTCCATTTCTGAGCGTACTCCTTAAAACCTTCACCCGACCCTAGCGACATACCCTGGAGCTGGGTACGCGTAGGAGCGAGGTCGGCATTATACTGATACTGCTTGTAAAAAGCAGTGGCCAGATCCTCCCAGTCACGAATGCTGATTCCATCCAGCTGATAGAACCAATCGAGGTGAGTCCCTGAAAGACTCTCCTGGAAGAAGTGGATCCAAAGGTTCTTGTCTGCTGTGTAAGGCTGGATCTTCCTTACATAAGAACGGAGGTGCATCTTGGGACAGGAAGCCCCATCATACTTCACGAAGGCAGGTGTTTTGAACTTGTGGGGGATCACCACCCCAGTAGATAACCCCAAGTCTCCGAAATCCAATCCAGGCACCCGCTGAACTTCCATAGCCTTTAATCTGTCTTCCAGCTGTTTGTACCGGTCTTCAGCAGGAGGGTACTGTTCGTCGTTGAAGTCTGTTTCAGTATCAGAGCCCACAGGAGTAGGGACCTCCCTTTCTTGGTGACTACCTTCCGTCACAGATGGAGGAGTCCTTTCAGCTTCAACCAAAGTGTTCCCGAGTCTGCGCCCAGTGTTAAATAGCACAGTCCTCCTCTTCTTCTTAGTCTTCTTCAAAAGCATGGTCTTCAACTCTTGTTGACCCTGAGCCAAGCCCTTGATCAGCTCCTGAAATTGGGCGTTCTGCGCCTGAAATTGGACGTTCTGCGCCTGAAGAGCCTTGATAGATGCCTCGGTTGATGATTCAGGGTTCATGATGCTGAAATAAACAGCGAAGAACGGTAAACAACCTGAAAAGAAAAGTACCTATGATGCACATGATGAATGATATGTGTTTATGCAATGCATTCAAGAGTTCGAAAATTCAAATTTGTTGTAGACCAAAAGGAACACACGTTATTATTAAGAAAATCATTGTTTAATACATCAAAGCCTCATGGGCAAAAGTACAAAAAAGATCAACTCAATCCCAAAATATGTTGCGCATCTTCTTTGGAGCTATGTAAGTGTTGAGATTCCTTTCCTCATGCAACAGGCGGGTGAGCTCCAAAACCTTCTTTTCACTGGCATGCAAACTAGTCTCAAGAGAATTCCGCTCTTCCTTAAGCTGGATCCAGCTCTTCTGCATCTCTTCCCAGGATGTGGGCATATCAGGGTGCTGAATAACATGAGACACCTCTCCTTCCAAGGCAGGCTCTTTGATTACTGGAAGCATGTGAGGATAAGGCATTACTAACTTCTGAGAGCGGGCTCGTACCCACTTGAGGTAAGGCTCCAAAGGGATGGAGTTCCTGTGCCCCAGTGTCTTGCTGTCTATCCTACTAGGCATCCTCCAAGCTCTGATGAATCTCTGGCGAAGTCCTTGAGTATCGTTGTCGAAGTCAAAAACTATGTCAGGAATCAACATGTCATGAGGACCATCTCTCCGAGCATAACCAAATTGTCTCCAAGCCAGGCATGGACTATAAGTAATACCCCCTCTGATTCCAAGTAAAGGAACATTAGGATACTCCCCGCAACGATCAATGATAGTGACATCTTCCCTGGACCTAGGGCACCAATGTATATCTGCATGTGTAAGAGTCATCAACCGTTGTGACCATCTCAAACCCCGCTCGTTCTTCAGGACTGATTGTGGAAGGTGCGAAATAAACCACTTTCCCAGGAGAGGAGTGCAACACATAAGGACACCTCTTTTTCTCATGGTTCGAGTGTAACATGAGTGAAGGATGTCCCCCAGCAATGTAGGTATAGGATTCCTGGACATAAAGATCTGGACAGCATTGATATCAACGAGCTGGTCTGGGTTAGGGAACAACACCAAACCATGAACAAGAAGGGCCACAACCTCTTCAAAAGCTTGCAAGTCCAGGGAGTTCCAACATTCATAGGCCTTTTCAAACAGAAACCTGGCTAAGAACCCTTTGATACCACTTCTAACTTCCCAATGTCCCTTGAGGTCAGATGACTGTAGGTGCAAGGCTTTAGCAATCTCTTCAAGCTTAGGTTCCTTTTCTGTACCGTTGAAGGGTAACTGATTAAGGATAGGGATCTTCAGGAGTCGGGAGAACTCCTCCAATGTAGGTACCAACTGATAGTCCAAGAAGGTGAAACAGTGATGCAGAGGGTCAAAGAATTGGAACAGGACCTTTATCATATCTTCCTCAATGTTGGTATTGACCAAGCTGATGAGGCTTCCATGCCTTTCACTGAATGAAGAGTTCTCGGGAATCCTGGATATAAGCTCCTTAAGCTGAGGAGGGACCCTTACAAGACTGATTTGAATTGTCTTTCTACGAACAGTTTCCATGTCCTACAAAACAAGAACAAAGATGAAAATTCGAACCCCTGAAATGGTTAGTTAATGCGTATGATGTGGATGATGTCATGATGCTATGATTAAACACACCACAGATATTTACAAAGACAAACATGTAAGGCACACAAGGCACACAAGACAGGCCCTTAAGGTTTAAGGCCAGCATGGGGTCTGGGTAGTACCCTCTTGAAGTTGGTGGGTTCAACCTGTCCTAATCAAAGTAACCGGGTTCTAAGGTTCCCAATATCACGGGATTGCTTTCATTGTTCATCGTTTCGATTTAGCCACTGAACTGGCGACCGAAATATTCCAGGAAAGCAACCCTCAATTGAGTGTAGTATCGAGTATCAACCAACCTCGGACTGCACCAAAGTCAGTTATCTCACTACCCTAAAGAGGCCAAGATGGTTCAATTAAGGTTCCTAAGGTCTGTTGATGCTTCATGACACCACGCGGAGGCCCCGTACTCTCCTTGACTGAACTCAAGGGTTACCGGTACACACCAAAGTGCCACATCAACGTAGCAGACTGTTTCAACCATGTCGGTATACCCCGCACAGTTCCCTCACAGCCTTGTTGCTACTTTCTAAGAAGGTATCCCCAGATCTGGGTTAGGATCTATAGAACTCCCAAGACAGTCCCACAATTTAAAGCAAACAAATCAAAGCAATTGAAAACACGGTGATCTTAGTCCTAAGGTACACCTCACTTTAAGTTTTATCCCCAGCAGAGTCGCCAGTTCTGTGATCGGTGGATCTGGAACTGACTGTTTAACGCTGGTTCGCGAAATGTCGCGGAAGCAAGAGTCGCCACCGTCTTTTATTTTCTCCAAATGGAAAGGACAAAAGCACAGAAAAATTCCTTAAAGAGATTGCTCTCGGTTCGGGAGGTAGATTATAGAAAGGGAAGGTGTTAGCACCCTTTCTATCCATGGTTATCCATGGGCTCTTAGATACTTGCTCAATGTGTTTTCAAAAATGTTTGCTTGCTTTTTAATTGTGGGTTTCAAAAATATTCTTTGAAAAGTTTCAGTTCAACTCGTACGTCAGAGTGTTTGAAAAGTTTGTTTTGAAAGTTTTTTGAAAGTATGTTGGTGTCAAAAGTATTTTGATTTGTTTGAAATTAGAGCAAGTATCCTTGAGAACCTACCTACCCTAAGGGATTCGTCTGTGTAAATGTCCTTTAAAGTAGTGCCATCCCACCATTGAGAGGTAGGTAGCACCACTGTTGGAGGTGTTCGGGTCAATTCGAGTTTTAGGGACATGGTGATCACCGGAGCAATGGGAAGACACCTTAGAAGCTACCCTCATGCCAGGTTCCCGGATCATGAGGACTTACTAAGACGTCTTCTACTCGACGACCACCTTTCGAAAGGCAACAGTGAGGCGTGCCCTAGGGTGGTGTGTGCGAATTGTGTGTCATGTTTCAGTTATTTGTCTTGTCATGATTATTGGTGTTCTACGCTTGATTTTATTTTAAGTCCATACATTCTTTCATGCTTATTTAACAGTTATAAAGTTTGCGGGAAAATAAATCTAAACTATTACAAACGGCGCGGGTCCACATCGCCAAAATAAACCGAACCCGATTTGACTGAAAGTAAAAAAAGCAATAAAATAAAAGTGCGAGAAATAAAGTAAAAATTATTACAAGGCTTTGGGGGGATTACATAATTATTTGAGCGACATAAAGTAAATGTGCGCAATTAAATTAAAACAATGGGCGTTGGACCCTTTTGCAAACAATTAAAATTAATAAGGAATTTAAAATTAAAATTAAATGAAAATGGTATTTTTGTATTTTTTAGATTTAATGAGAAAAAGGAGTTAATTGAAATTAAATTAAACGGCAAACCCTAATTCTAGTATTGTCTATTTATTATGAAAGAATTAAAATATAATCTACATTAAACCCTAATTTATTTATGTACAATTTTTAATTTATGAAAATAAATAACTAATATTATTATTCTGAAAAAAGGGGGAAAATTAAAAAGAAAATAAAAAGTTATTAAACCTAAGTTCTATTTTTTTGGATTTTTATTATTAAAAAGAATTAAATTTGTAACCTAATAAAACTAAGTAATTACAAGCATTTATTTAGAAAATAATTAAAATAAAAATTATATTTTTATTTGGGCATTTTTTATTTTTATGATGTTTTTGTATTTTGATTAAAAATTAAATAAACAATAATTAGAATAAACACAACAATTAAAATAATAATTAAAAGATATAAGAAAAAGAAATAAAATTGTCAAACCAGAGTGGGGTATTGCCCCAAATGGGAGGTTCAGGCCTGGAATTTTGGCCCATTAAGCCTTGAATTCGCTGACTTTTCAAGATTCCATATGGTGCGTTGACTGGAGTTTATTGCGCTCCTGGGATCCATGCCTTTGATTTGGTCGTCTGGGACACGTGTGTGGCTTGATGATGAGAGAACATGATGTACCTGGATGTTAGCATAGCATAGGATTTTATTTTGAAAAATAACATGGAATTTTGCCAGACCTGGGACTTGAACCCAGGTCTTTGATGTCATATGCATAACGTGTTACCACTGAGCCAATGAACGTTAATTGATATATTATGGTAAACAAATAATGAAAAAGCAAAACCAACGCATAGTAATTAAAACGCGCGCAAATTTGAATTGGCCTGTCCCTGTGTGACACGACACCATCGTCTTCATCCCTGTAAAAACAAAACTCAGAGGCCACGGTTTTTGAAGCGTTGTTTTAGAGGGCCTATAAGAAAATAGCGACTAGCCCCTCGACGCTCATAAATTGAGCGCGAGGGTGCCATCTTCTTCGTCTCAACCTGCTTAAGCTAATGGCACTGGTCTGGAAGCGTAATTTTTCCTTGGGCAGAAAACCCCAAATTTGAAACCTGCAAAAACCTAAAAATCGCGCATGGCAAATCCTTATAGACAGCAGGAAAATCAAATTAAATATGATGATTAGCTTTAAAACACCACAAAGAGCAAGAATCCATAATTAGAATGCAATGATAATGCTTAGAATGGAAAATACGATTGTGAGTTTCATGCTGTACAGTTCCAGTTTAATCTACCAATTCTTGAGGTTTTAGTTGTTGTTGTTGATTGGAACGTGTTCAAGACAACCTTGGCAAGCTGTTGAGATGGTTTTGGAGGCTTGAATCGACCTCTAAGGTTGATTTCAGAATTAAGTTTTTTATGGAAAAATTTTAATATTGCCACAAGCCTTTGAGCGCAGCATATGATGTCTTAGGCTTAGGGTTTGACTCAGTGCCTATGATGGATGGAAATTAGCTTGTTATTTGGCCTTAATTCATGCTCATGAAGGAACTAGTCCTAGGGTTTTCACCTTTAACCAATTTTCCTTCTTTTAAGCCAAGACCAAGACTTAGTGTGAAACTTAACCCTAGCCTGAGTTTTTGAGTTGGCCCATGATATATGGAAGTTGTCCAAATTCACATGACACTATTCCATTGGTTTTTGAATTTTATTTGAATTTTTAAAGATTTAAAATGAATTAAATTATCAAAAATTAAATAAAATAGAAAAATCAATATTTGGTCTTGAAATTAATCATGGGACACGTGTGTGGCATGACAAGGATGAACCAAGTGGAAAAAGTGGGCCCTTTTGTCAAAAATTGGAGTTTCAAGGATAGTTGACTTTTGCCATTTCACAGAAATTTCCCAACTTCTACAAGGCATAACTTGCTCAATTTTTAAGCTTTTCACATGTTCTTGGACATTTTGGAAAGGTCTTTGAGTCCTCTAACCAATGCCTTTGGTCCCATGTCATTTTGATTTACCAATCTCAAGTTATGGTCTTTGACTTAAAGTCCCTTTTTGTTGACTTTTGAAAATGACCTATAATGTTGAAATTGATAACTTTTTGTGAGAGCATTTCTTGGACTTGAAGTATGAAGATGAATTGTAGGAAATGTCTTTTTCTTCAAAATGAGCTTTGGATGGAATTTTTCTGATAATCCATGTGAAAGTTATGCCCTGGTCAATTTCAGTTGACTTTTTCAGCTGTCCAAATATAGCAACCTTTGCATCTTTGATGATTTCTGAGCCAAATTTTGAGAATCATGATCAAGCATTGATCAAATGATGTTTGTGGCTTCAAAATGATATGTTGACCAAAAATTTGAACTTTTGACTGCCAAATGACCATTTTGCCCCTACAGTTGACTGTAGTGCAATCTAGGGTTTTGACTGTGCAATTTTGAGCTGAATGCCTTGAAACTTGATATGAGGATGCTTGACCATGTTTGTAAGCATATGAGACTTGATTGGGCCTTTGAACACTTCCTTTTCTTGATCAGAACACAAAACCCTAATTTTGACTGTATGGGAGACTGTTGCACTGCACAACCCTTGGGGAATTTTGTAGCTTGGCTTGGCAATTTCTTGAGGAATATGGGAGGGAAAATTTTGGGGTACAACATCTACATTTTATCTTCACAAATGAAAGCCTAACAATGCCTAAGTAATGAGATAGAAGTTCAAGAAAAATACCTAAAAACTGGAAATCGTGAAATGCAAATGAGCTTAATTCAAAGTGTTGCAAGGATCAAGTTAGCTTCCTTGAGGTCCCGGAAGCTAATGCAATGATTAGCTTAGGCTGAAAGTGGCTGAGGAGCTCTGGAGAAGTCAAGTTGCAGACCCCTGTTTTTGAAAATGGATCTTGATGATGGAGGTGTTATAGTTGAGCAAATGGACTTTGGATGGTTTGTATTTGATGTTTAGAAGCTTTTCGAAGTGAAAGGCCAAAGACCGCACGAGGGGATTTGGAGTTTGGTATGTAAAGTCAGAACTTGCACAACAATGGTGTTTTGAGACAATTTCTGGCTAGAGGGAGTTTGAGTTAGTTTTAGGATCTTCAAGCTCGTGTTCTAGCTCACAAATAGTGCTTCTATTTATAAGCAACAAGTTTAGAGAATTATTGTTGATCAGAATTTAAAATTACATGTTTGTGCATAACATGTGATTTTTGAGAAAACAAGTTTCAATGCTTTGTGTACTTGCTAAGATAGAGTGGTTATGCTTTAAAAAAGCTTGCTTCTGACTTTGTGGATGGAGTGTGATCAGAGGGAACAAGTTAGCGGCTCAATGTGAATTTTATGCAAAAAGCTTGCTTTACAAGAATGGTATTGTTAACTTTGTGCCATTAATGGAAATGTGGATTAGATAAAGCTTAAACCACTTGGATTATAGCTCAAAAGTTTGTGTAATCCATTAATTATGGAGTGACAAACAAGTTTGAGGCCTGCAAAGCAAAGATTATGTAGCCTAGCATTGAAATTGCATTTGTGTTCATCATGAAAATGACTTATAATTCAAGTGACAAAACACCAACTTCATCTCTTCGATTCTCGCTACTCAAGAATGATCTCAAGGATTTCTTGGACATTTTGGAAAGCTTGCAATGTTCTATACAACTCATATTTGAATTTCTTTTGAAGATTCCCCTTGGAACTATGTGAAAAATTGCCATGAAGTTAGGTCAAAAATCTGCCTAACTAGGGAAAAATTTCACAGTCTTTTTTAGTTCATGAGCATGTATTCATAAAATTATAACTTGAGATCCAAGCACTTTTAGGAGAAGTTGTGTGAAGAAAAGTTATATATTTCATGGAGATATACAACTTTCATGTTGGAAGTTTCTCTTGAATCATCTTGCATCATAATGAAAAAATTGCTCAAAGTTATGAAAAAATAAGAAATTTTCAACACTTAGAAACATTTCTAAGTTTAGAAATTTTGACTTTTCAAAATGAAATATTGACTTTTTGATTTCTTGATGAATAAGTTTCATATTTTGACATGTTTTGATGAATTATAATTTTTGGCACTTGAATTTGACTAAAAAGTCAAAGTTTGACTTTTCAGTATACAGTTGACTTTTGATTAGTTGACTGCAAAATTCATCTGTCAATCCAATGGATTTGCAATGTTTTGAATCATATAATTAGGTAAAAATGATGCAATTGGACTCTTGATATCATGCCTTAAACCAATTGACCATTTGCTAGGTCAAAAATCAGAAATTGCCCTTTCCTAGTCAAAACCCTAATTTTGACAATTTTGCCCTTTTGGAGATTTGATCAAATTTCTTGAGGAATTATGGTCCAAACTTGATCAAATGATACATATGAGTCTAAAATGTTGATGTGGATAAAAAATTATGAAGTTTGACTGTAAATTGGCCTTGGTTGACTTTTCTCCCAATACATTTGATTTTTAGGTCAACTGTTCAATTGACTGATCAAAAGTGTGATCCAAGGCTTGAAACTTGACATGAGTAATCTTGGAGGGTCCATAATGATCCATGAAGGTCATATGAAGCACTGATAGTTCAAAAATCCTTGTGCAAACTCAAATCCTAATTTGGTCATCAGTGCCTAAGGAGGTGTCTTGAGCTGATCAAACGCTAGTGCAGTCTTGAGCCCAAGGAGATCTTGTGAGAAAATTCTTAATAAGTGAGAGGGAAAATTTTGGGTACAACAACTTCCCCTGTTCAATCTTCTTAAGCCTGAAGAGTTAGATTGGTATGTTTTGCCAGTCGTGACTCGAAGGCGGAAGATGATTTGACACTAGAGTGCCCAGAAATTTGCACTCGGTGATGCGATGGTTGAGGGAATGGAATTAAAGATGCCATTTGGAGAAGTGATAGAAAGTTGTAGGAGATGGGCTTAAAGATGCCATCCAAAAGTGATTGTTTGTATTGTAATTTGTAAGCTGAAAGAATGAGTATCAGAATGGCGTTCGTATCTGGAGCGTATTTGAACTGTATCCGAGAGTTGAATCTGAATGAGTATCAGAATGGCATCCGTGTCTGGAGCGTATCTGAGAAGTTGAATTTGAATGAGTATCAGAATGGCATCCGTGTCTGGAGCGTATCTGAACTGTATCTGAGAAGTTGAATCTGAATGAGTATCAGAATGGCATCCGTGTCTGGAGCATATCTGAACTATATCTGAGAGCTAGTTTTAAATGAGTGTCAGAATGGCATTCGTGTCTGGAGCGTATCTGTACTGTATCAGAAAGTTGCACTTGAATGAGTATTGGCTCTTGGCTAAATTAGCGGAGCTACTGTCTAGTGTGGTTATTCAGCAGGCAGAGGCGGATGAAAAGTTGTGGGAGGTAGTGGTTGAAACTGGTTTTTGGGTTAATTCATGCGTAGAGTTGTTAAGAATTAGAGAGGATCAAATTGTTTTGAACACAGGGGTGAAGGAGTCGCTTGGCTTCTTATGGAAGTTAAGTGTTCCGTTCAATATCAAGTTGTTCGGTTGGAGTTTTATTAACAGATTACCCACGAGAGACCAACTTCGAAAGAGATGAATTATAACAAAGGATGGTGATTCTAATTGCGTCTTTTGTTTGAGAGAAGAGGAGAATGATTATCATTTATTTGATTATTACTATGTTACTAGAAGAATTTGGAATAAAATTGAATGGTGGATAGATAGGCTGGATATCTCGGGGGAAGATTTGAGGTCTTTTCTGATGAATAGTCACAAGTTAAATGATGCAGATGAAAGATTAACAGTAGGTGATTTGGTTGGCGGTGGTGTGGAATTTATGAGTGATGAGGAACGCGATTATTTTTAGCGGTAACAAGTTTATCTTTGATGATTGCATTTCTTTCATTGTTTTTAACTCGTGAAAATTTTTTAGGACTGTTAACGTTTCCTCTGTTTCGTGTAATTTTATTTTTTGGAATACCATGCCTCTTAGTTGTATCTCAAGGTAAGTGTGTTTTGTTTGTGGCTCCGAATTGGAGTACTTCTTGTAACCATTTGAAAGCTTTTCAATGAATCATTACTTGATAGAAAAAAAAACAATTTAATTTTTACATTCAATGTGTTCTTACTTATATAGCAAGTAACTGAGAACAAAAAGTACATAACAGTATTTCTAACTATTTGACAAGTTTGTTAAGTTCAGTTGTGATTTTGAAAATCCCAAGACTAACTAACTTGTATTCTTCTTGTCACATTTAACATGAACAATAAAAATAAATTTGAGTGTTCATTTGAAATCAAGGAAGATATGACATTTGAAGAAAAATCTAAAAAGCAGAACTATAAAACAGAATTAAAAGGTTGTAAATAATCATTTCTTTTAATTGCATCATTCTTTGAATTAAAAGAACAAGTAAATATTCAATTGATAAAATGTTTAATCTATTAAATTCAATCAAAGCTATTTAAATAGAAAATCCATTATATTTCAAAAGGATTCAGAAACTCTTTTCAATGAGCATTTAAAACTAGATAATCTAAAAGATGAGATATATGAAAAAAGAAAACACATATACAAGAGTACTCTTCAAGTCATCATTCAACATTCAAGATCTTCATTTTCTTCCAACGATTTATTCTGAGGAGGATGATATATTTATGAAGTTACCAAAAGATGAAGAAGAACATGTACTTGCCAATTTTCATTAACCGTTAGAACCAAAGGTTTAATTAAATGTTGTAGATAACAAATAAAAACAGTACATAAAAAGATTGTGACTAAAATTATAACAAACAAGCCCTACACAATTGATTGATGAAAAATTACAACCTTAAGTGAGAAGATCTATTTGATCTCAACAAGTCTTTATTTCTCAAAAAAAAAAAGAAGAAAAAGCTACATTCTTATTGTGATACGGTGGGAGAACTGACTTGAGGTTTTGCGTTTTTTGTTCGCAAATGTTTCGGTTTAGCAAGAGTCACCACCGACTTTTTATTTTATCCTAAGGAAAGGTCAAAAAGCACAGGAAAGACCTTTGAGATGTTTTCTTGGGTTCGGGGAGTAGATTATAGAAAGGGAAGGTATTATCACCCTTTCTATCCATGGTTATCCATGGGCTCTTAGTTACTTGCTTAGATCACTTGCCTTTGCTTTTCAATTGTTTGAAATGGTGCTTTGTGTGTGTGGTTTTGAAAATGTTTTGAAAAAGATGCCTTGTCTAGGCAACCATTGTAACAATTCTTGTTTGAATGTTTTACAAAGGTGTTTGTCTTTTTGAAAAGATGTTTCAATGTTTTTGAAAGTTGTTTTGAAGTTGTGTTGTGATGTGTGTTTTAAAAAATGACAAGGATTATTTTGCAAGATTGATCAAGTAACCAAGAGCTATCTACCCTAAATTTCTCAAAGATCTTTCTCATGTTTTAACCCTTTTAACAGTGTTGTTTCACCATTGTATTTGGTGAACAACCTTGTGTTAGGATGTTAACGGGACGGGCGCGGGTCATCGTTTAGACCATGAATGCAATAGTGTCAAGTATCTTTGGCATTTTTCTTGAGGGACTATGATCATTTTGTTTAGACAACAAGATAACGTCATCGAGGGACTATGATCATTTTGTTTGTTTTTGTTTTGTTTTTGTTTTGCCAAAGTACTTGACATGCAAACATGGCCCATTTTTGAAGGCAACAAGTGGAGTAACCCTAAGGGTGCAAGTGTGCATTGTGTTTGTTTTTCATGCATGTTTATCTTGAATTAGGTCAAGCTATTTGCTGATTGATTTTTGCATACAAACCCTAAGTCTAAACATGTCATAATTGAAAGCTTTTAAATGCAGAAATTTAAATGCTAAGCTATTACAACAATGATTATGGGGATGGGGATACAAGTTTGAATTTGGGGATATTTGAAAAGAAATTAAATTCTAAGCTTTACATCCATATTGAATAGACGAAACAAATATCTAATATTTAAATAAGTACAAATAAATAAATATCAAATAAAAATGCACTATGCTAAAAAGGGATTTTTCATGTATGTAAAAGTATTTTTCAATGTGAAATATAAACAAAAATAAAAAAGGTCAAATTTGAATATTTTTGTCATTTAGGGCAAAACCCTAGTTTTTAAATAAATAGTAATATTTATTAATTATGTACAATATATGTTAATTTATGCACAAAATAAAAAGTATATGGTAAAAAAAGTATTTTTGATGTCAAATATTAAATAAAAATAAAATATATTATTTTTGTATTTTTGACATAAATATTTAATAAAATAGTGTAAGTATATATTATATATATTTAATAATGCTAAATATGTACAACAATATAATATTAATTATTTACAAAAATGTATATTTTTAGAAAATGTTTTCAAAATGTAAATAAAAAATAATAACTAAAACTAAATATTTTTTTGTATTATTTTCTAGGGTTTTAAAAAGAAAAGGAAATCTATTTATTTACATATACATATTTAATAAAACAAATAAATGCCAAATAAATGTAAAAAAATGTGGAAAAATATTTTTAATGTTTTTTATGTTTGAGCAAAAAATATAAAATCAGAATCAAAAAGAAAAATGCAAAAATGACAAATATTTCACACAATGGGCCAGGGGGTGCAAATGGAAAAAGGGGGTGCAAAAAGTAAGTTGACTCAGGCCCAGCCCAAGTCAACTTTGTCTTCAACCTCCAGCAACCTTTGAACAACAAAAAACGCGCGTTTCCTTGCTTCATTCAAACTCCTGATTCCTTGATTTTTAGCCAAAACTCATAACATAAACAATGTAGAGCATCAAACCACGATTTCAAATATGTAAAAAACTTGTCCTAACTCTAAGAAACCAGGGAGAATTTCTTCACCCCCAATTTCTGACCTAGTTTTTCTTCAATGTTCATGGTTAAAATTCTCACAGCATGCTTAATATAAATGAAAAGTGGGCACATGTATGGCTTCAGGGTTATGAGTAGAGCATGTTTCATTCACAAACCTAAGCCTAACTCTTCCTAGATTAAGAGATAGAAGTTCATAGATTACCTATTTCAGCTTGACTTGAACATAGCAATGTAGCAACCTTCAATGGAATTTGAGCTTTGGTTGAGCTTACCTGAAGTCCAAGGATGCTTCCCAAATGCCTAGCTTGCTTTGAAACCAACTGTATCGTGCTATGTAAGTCCACCTGTACAGCTTGAAAGTAAAAATGGCAAACGTGGTTAGGGGTGTTACAGCTTGAGTTTAAGGTTTGGGATAGTTTCAGTGGATGATATGGAAGGTGTTTGAAAGGTTTTTAGCCAAAATGCACGAGTGGATTGAGTTGTGGACCTCAATCTGCAGCAGGTACCCTGTTTTGCAGCAAAACTGTGATTTGGTGAATGGGGAGGTATGAGGGATGGAAGGGTCGTGCCTTAGGTCAGTTTTGATGTAGGGAATATGTGTACAAAGTTTGTTTTGGCTGGTGTTTACAGGAATGAAAGATGGAGAGTTTTTGCAATGTTTCTTCTCCTTGAAGCAAGAAAGTGCAAGTTGTGATATAGGCCTGTCCAATACTCCCAAGCATGCTGCAGCATTTTCTCTTGATCAGTGGGATTTGTCTACCAAACTTTGCCTCAAAGATCTGGCTTGTACTTCAAAGATCATGTATTGACATAAAGTAACACTTTATCAAAATGGCAATTTTGCTTTTTTCCAATTAAGGGATAATTCTATGTGCAATGCCCAAAGGGAAGAAATAACACCTTAATACAATGGTTAGGCATTTAATTAAGGTGTGTAAAACTGGTTTTGAGGCCTGCAAGCTAGCATTGTACAAGCTGATTTGAAAATGCAAGTTGTGATGAACATGCCTTGGCCATGAACAAAAGTGAGTTTTGGCCAACTTTGCAAATTCGATTCTCTCTAACCACAAGGGAGTTTGAGAAGTTCTTGGACAATTTGGAAAGCTTGGAATGTGTACTACAATCCATATTTGTAATGCAAATTGAAACTACAAGTGGAACCATGTGAAAAATGGCCAAGAAGTTGGACAAAAATCCTGCCTAGAATAGGGCAAAATTTTTCTAAGTTAAGAATGTTTTGCACCCTTGTTCCAAAAAATCATAACTTGAGATACAAGCTTCCTTTGAGAAAACTTTGTGAATAAAAGTTGTATATTTTGAAATGGACTACAACTTTCATGTTTCAAGTTTTGTTTGAATCCATTTTCATCTTAGTGAAAAAATGGGGCAAAGTTAGGAAAAAATAAGAACATTTCATAACTTAGAAAAATTTCTAAGTTATGAAATTCTTCATTTTAAACCCTAATTTGCAAATTTGGATTTCTTGATGAACAAGTTTCATAATTTGACATGTCTTGATGAAAAATGAATCTTGGCACTTGATTTTGACCAAAAAGTCAAAGTTTGACTTTTCAGTATAAAATCAAATTTTGATCAGTTGACTGAAAAACTCATCTGTCAATCCTATGCATTTGAGATTTTTTGAACTTGTTGAATGGGTCAAGACAATGCCACTGAATCCTTGAGTCCATATGTGGGCTTGGTTTTCCATTAGTTAGGTCAAACAGTCAAAAATTGCCTTTGTGCAGTCAAAACCCTAAAAATGACCATTTTGCCCTTTTGATGATCTGATCAAATTTCTTGTGGAATTGTGATCCAAACTTGATCAAATGATTCATATGAGTTCATTATGTTGATTTGGGTCAAATTTCATGAAGTTTGACTGTCAATTGGCCACAATTGACTTTTCCCTAATACAACTGATTTCTAGGTCAACTGTCTAATTGACTGGGCAAAGATTGGAATCAAGGCTTGAAACTTGGTATGGATAAACTTTTGAGTCCAACATGAAGCATGAAAGTCACTTTGGGCATTTTAGGTCAAAACATCCCTGTGCAAACTCAAACCCTAATTTGGGTCAACAGTGCAATGAGGGGTCTTGAGCAGAACAAACCCTAACTTGATCTTGAGCTCCAAGAGTCTTATGGTGAGAAAATGTTGATGAAATGAGAGGGAAAATTTTGGGGTACAACAGTTGCCCCTGTTCAATCTTCTTGCACCTGAAGAGTTAGATTGGCAGGTTTGCCTTTCGCGACTCGAGGGTAAAAGGAGATTGGACACTAGAGTGCCCAAAAAATTTGCACTCGTCCAAGCATAGTTGAGGGAATGGGCTTAAAGATGCCATTTGGAGATGGGCTTAAAGATGCCATCTGGAGATGTGACAGAATCTTGTCGGGGGATGGGCTTAAAGATGCCATCTGGAATGTTTGTTGAATTGTAATGTGATAGGTCAGAAGAATGAGGATCAAAATGGTATCCGTGTCTGGAATGCATTTGAACTGTATCTGGAGACTGAGTTTGTATGAGAAAAAGAATGGCCTCCGTGTCTGGGGCGTATCTGAGCTGTGACTGTGTTTGAATGTAGAATGAATATCAGAATGACTGCCGTGTCTGGAGTGTATCTGTATTGTATCTGGGTAACAGAAATATCTGTGTATGGAGCAACTGCGTGTTGGGGATAAATTCTGAATGAGTGACAGAATGGCAACCGTGTCTGGAGCGTATCTGGATTGTATCTGAAGTTGATATTTGTATGAGTAGCAGAATGACTTCCATGTCTGGAGTGTATCTGTATTGTGACTAGGATCTGAATAAATGACAGAATGACTTCCGTGGCGAATGAACTGGGGAGAATCAAACTGATGTTGTAAGGGTCATAATGGTATCCGTGTTTGGAATGCATTGAACCTTGAGGTTGATAAATGAATCTGAATGAGAGATTGAATGGATTCCGTGTCTGGAGCGTATCTAGTCTGTATCTGATTGTTGTAGTCTGAATGAGTAGTAGAATGACCACCGTGTCTGGGGTGTATCTGTACTGTATTTGACTTGAAGTTCTGAATGAGTAATAGAATGATCGCCGTGTCTGGGGTGTATCCATACTGTATCTGAATAATTGTTAACGATAGGCTTTTAATCTTATCCTGAAAAGGATGAAATGTTAGCTAAAACACAAAGTTATGTTGCATGATGTATATGATGTAATATATATGTTATATCAATGTTTATGATATATGAATGTAATGAATGCGCATGTAAGCTGATGAGCTGTCTTGCTGAGGATAGATGAATTCTGGATAGCCAGAGATAATAGAATCCTGATTGCTGCTGGGGAAAGTGAATCCTTGACTACTGCAGGGGATTCCAAGGATCTTTAATTACTGGCGATGAGAAATTCTTGCTGACTGCTGACTGCTTGGGGGACAAAATCTTCAGTTGTTGAGGGATCCTAGGACCACTGCTAGGGATTGAAAATCCTTGGTGACTTGTGGGGAATGATAATTCTGATGATCTCTACTGGGGAGTCCAGAACCTGGTAGACTTATGCTGGAGAAGTAAGACTGAGAATCTTTAATCTGATGGGAAGTATCTCTTTGGGGAGAATGTTCACTAATCTAGTTCCGCTGGGGATTGATAGTTGGAAGTTTCAGCTCCGCTGGGGACTAACAGCTTTGGCTCCACTGGGGATCTTGAAACTTAACTCTGAGGGGACTTGGATTCTGGAAGGCTCTCTGGCTGGGGAAATCAGCTTTGAGAAAGCTTTTGTTCTGCTGAGGATCCTGAAGTTTAACTCTGTTTGGGGAATTAAGCTCTGGATTTAACTTTGTCGAGGAATTTGGAGTTTAATTCCACTGGGGATTTCCTCCGAAAGGGCATCAAGATATCTATCTGTACCTTCAACCTATCAACAATCATCTTTCTTGATTTGTAAGAAAATGATTATGTTCAAATGCATATGCCTATTTAACAAAATATTGGACGTTTCTCAAATAAAACATAAGTGTAAAAAAAGAAAAGAAGACAAAGCAAATTTCTGCACTGGGAAAAGTATTTGTATTAACTTTTTATGAGTATCTTTTGTACAAAGGAGACAGACATCCTAGTAAGAGGATGTTGTCATAACAAATTGAAAATTTTATACAAAAGAAAGATGGCTATGTATAATGATTCCATGGGATTCCATTATGTTATAGCCTTCACAACTCTGAATATCTGTCCATTTGCTGCTTCGTCCGCCGATGACTGGATTGATCAGAAGCTCGGAGCTTGTTGATGAAGAGATTGTTTTTTTTAAGTGATCCGACGAGACATAGTCATACGCTTTAATTCCCTAACTTTTGCCTGAATCGCCCTTTCGGGTTTTCGATCCACCGGGAAACCCTTTTTTGCCCAAGCCGCCCTTTCGGGTTTTCAACTTGCCGGGTGTACAGATTTTTTTTGTTTTATCCCTAACTTTTGCCTGAACCACCCTTTCGGGTTTTCGGTTCACCGGGATGCCCATTTTTGCCCAAGTCGCCCTTTCAGGTTTTCGACTTGTCGGGTTGTTTCATGCTGTGATCGGTGGAAATAGAACTGACTGTTTTGAAATTCTGGTTCGCGAAATGTCGCGGTAAGCAAGAGTCGCCACCGTCTTTTATGTTCTCCAACAAGGAAAGGACAAAAGCACAACAAAATTCCTTTTCGAGATGTTTCTCGGTTCGGGAGGTAGATTATAGAAAGGGAAGGTGTTAGCACCCTTTCTATCCGTGGTTATCCACGGGCTCTTAGGTACTTGCTCACTATGTTTTCAAAAATTGTTTGCTTTTCTTGTGTATGTGGGTTTTGAAAAAGTTTAGTTTGAAAACTTCTAAGTAACTCTTGTATCTGTCCTCAAGAGTGTATGAAGTATTTGTTTGAAAACTTTTTTGAAAGTGTTGGTGCGAAAAGATGTTTTTGTTTTTTGAAAGAGCAAGTACCCAGGAGAAATCTACCTACTCTAAGGAATTAAGCTGTGTAAGAGTCCTTTAGACAGTACTATCCCACTATTGAGAAGTAGGTAGCACCGTCGTTGGAGTTATTCGGGTCAATTCGATTATTGGGACATGTGTGGTCACCAAAGCAATAGTAGGACGCCTTAGCGGTAACCCTAGTGTCCTAGATCCTTTTTATCCGAGGCAACCGTTTCGAGGCAACTGGATCTTTAGACAGGAGGGCGACCTCTAAAACACCCTATACTTGATGACCACCTCGAGGAAACCAAGTGAGGCGTACCCTAGGAGTGGCATGTGCATGTGTGTCAGGTTCATGTTAAATTATCTTGTACATGTTATTGGTGAGCTACGAGTTGGTTTTATTTTTCAAGCAAGTCTTGTCATGCATAATTAACAGTTAATAATTTGCGGAAAGTAAATTGCGGAAAGTGAATCTACGCTATTACAAGGCGTCGGGTATTTACATCGCCAAAAACATAACCCTTGAAAATAAATTGCGAGAAAATAAAGAAAGCGATAAAAGCCCTAATTATCTATTACATTCTAGGAGCAGATACATAAATATAATCAAACTAAATATGCGCGCGATAAAAATTAAATCAGGAAAAGTCTTTAGGGTTTTGACCCTTTTTTGAGAAAAGAATGGCATTTTGTCCTTTTTTGCACTTAATTAATATTTAACCTAAAACTAATTAATTAAATAATTAAAAGAAAAAAAAGTATTTTTTATGTTTTTTATGTTTTTAATAAAATAAAATAAAAAGGATTAAAATTGTTAAAAGAAAAACCTAATTCTAGATTGATTTTATTTATTGTGGAAAAAACTAAAGTTAACCTAATTAACTAAATTAATTAATTAGAATTTATTTACAAAATAATTAATAGTGAAATTACTAAATAATAATAATAATAAAAATATTTACCTTTTTTAATTGTCTGAATTTATTATAAAAATATAATTATTTGTGAATTAATTAAATAATAATAATAGTTATTAAAAGAAAATAAAAAGAAAGAAAATAAGAAAATAAGAAACCAGGGGGGTATGCTGGGCCCTTTGGAGGTTAGAAAGCAATTCTGGGCCCATTTGTACATTCAGCCACGTTGGACTTTCTGGATCAGGTGTGCAAGCGTTGACTGGGGATCATGAGGACTATCACCTCCTGGCCATCAGATTGGTGTTAGTGGCCACTTGGTAGGCTGATGCCTGGAGCGCATGGTGGACTCTTTTGTTTTTCCTGCACGTGATCATATAAGAAAAAATAGAAACAAAGGTTTGGGGAACTGGGAATCGAACCCAGGTCCCAATGGTTAACGTCCACCTCACTAGCCACTCAGCCACTTGCCTGCGTTTGTTAATAAGGTAAGCAATGAATATAATATATCAAGAATAATAATTATGTTAGACCCAACAAAAATACGCACGCCATTTGAATTGTCCAATCATGAACCAACATGCAGTCATCTTCTTCGTTTCCCTGTAAAAAGAACAAATAGATAGCGGGGGTTTTTAACCCCCACAACCTGCATCCACGAATAATAACGATTAGGCGTACGCTAAATATAAATATGGCGCGATGGTTGGGTTCAATTCGTCTTGTCTCCACGAATTCAACCATGGGTCTCTCAAGGTCTGATTTTTCCTGTACAGCAAAGCCCTAATTCAAGAACTCAAGAACCCTAAAATCCTTCAATGGCAACTTGCAATTCTGTACACTATAATGCAATTAACCAATGCCATTAGCTTTGTAAAGGTTCAAGCAATGCAAAACGATGATTAGAACATGTTAATTATACATGAATAATGAATTACGATTATGAAAGAAATATGCAAACCGTGGTTCTGAAACTAACGATTCTTGGGGCTATGAAGCTGGAAACTGATTGCAAATCGTCCTGGGAACCTCCAGCAATGTATTGAAATCAACAAAGGTCCTTAATTCGCCATAGAACACAGAAAACATTTTTGAGTTTTCTTTGATTTTTTTCAATATTGGCTATGGCTTTCTGCAGCAATTCTCACGTCCAATGCATTAGGGTTGGCTTCTGTATATATAATGGAAGGGAATTAGGTTACAATCTTGCCAAGAAATCCATGGAATTGATGTTTCAATATTTGATTGAAAATCAAATATTTTTCAATCTTTTTTATTGAAGAAAGTTGCTAAATTTGGAGTTTTTGACATCCTTGATTGGCACACAAGATCTCCAGCTTATATTGGTCATCTTTGCTTCACCAAAAGATTGAAAAATCATATCTTTGAATTTCCTACATTTTAAATTAATTAAATGAATTAAAAATCAATTAAAAATCCAATTAATTAATAAAAATAAGAAAATAATTCAATGTAAGCTTGATGGGTCGTGCATAGGCCTTGGACAATGTTTCAAGAAGAAATTTGAGGCCCATTAGCAAAAACAAAGTGTTTTGAGCAAAGTTGACTTTTGCAAATTCACAAAAATTT
The DNA here is from genome assembly GCA_948472305.1 of Vicia faba. NCBI lineage: Eukaryota > Viridiplantae > Streptophyta > Magnoliopsida > Fabales > Fabaceae > Vicia > Vicia faba. Next base: position 1,013,908,330 of record OX451736.1, on the reverse strand, counting down.
CCCAACTTCTCCAATGCATATCTTGCTCAATTTTGATCCTATGAACATGTTCTTGGACATTTTGGAAAGGGCTTGAAGTCTTATATCCAATTCCTTTGGTCCCATGTCATTTGGATTTACCAATCTCAAGTTATGGTCTTTGACTTAAAGTGCATTTTTGTTGACTTTTGAAATAGACCTATAATGTAGAAATTGATAACTTTTTGTGAGAGGATTTCTTGGACTTGGAATGTGAAGATGAGTTGTAGGAAATGTCATCCTCTTCAAAATGAGCATTGGATGGGATTTTTCTGATGAGCCATGAAAAAGTTATGCCTTGGTCAAGATACAATTGACTTTTCTATTGTCCAAAAATAGTAACTTTTACATCTTTGATGATTTTTGAGCCATTCTTGAGGAATCATGATCAAGACTTGATCAAATGATTATTGTGGACTCAAAATAAGATGTTGACCAAAAATTCTGACTTTTGACTGTAAAATGACCATTTTACCCCTGTAGTTGATTGTGAAGCAAATGGAGCTTTTGACTGTGCAAACTGGCATTGTGAGACTTGAGACTTGACATGTAGATGCTTGACAATGTATATAGGCCTATGGGACTTGATTGGACCATTGAAAACCCTAAATTCATTGAAAGAACTAAAACCCTAATTTTGACTGGCTTAGGAGGCATTTGGACTATGTAACCCTTGAGAAATCTTGAACCATTTGAAGATGATTCTTGACAAATATTGAAGAATATGGGAGGGCAAATTTTGGGGTACAACAGTTGCCCCTGTTCAATCTTCTTAGACCTGAGGATGTAGATTGGCTTGCGTGCCTTTCGTGATCCGAAGGTGGAAGATGATTGAACACTAGAGTGCCCAGAAATTTACACTCGCATAGTGTAGTGTAATATCAGCACTGTGATGTCGGGAATGGGCTTACAGATGCCATTTGGATATTGTTGGATAGGAGGATGGGCTTATAGATGCCATCTGGATATGTAATGGAATCTTGTCGGGAATGGGCTTATAGACGCCATTTGGAGATGTCGATCGCGTAAGAGATTCCTTAGCGAGAACTTGCATACCTGAGAAAGAAAGATAATTTCCTGGCCTGTTATAGGTGTTGATCTTCAATCTCTTCATGCAGATATGCCCTGGCTAGATACATGTATCGAATCTACAATCAATCGCTCACAGATATGCCCTGGCTAGATACAGGTATCGAATCCGGAATTAGTCGTCCATAGATATGCCCTGGCTAGATACAGGTATCGAATCTGGAACTTCAAAAGGTTGGTCGAGATAGCTTTCCTGGCTGGATACAGGTGTAGACCTCTGACCTGAGAATGAAAGATAATTTCCTGGCTAGATACAGGTATTGATCTTTAAACTCTTCATGCAGATATGCCCTGGCTAGATACAGGTATCGAATCTACAATCAATCGCTCACAGATATGCCCTGGCTAGATACAGGTATCGAATCTGGAACTTAAAAAGGTGGGTCGAGATAGCTTTCCTGGCTGGATACAGGTGTAGATCCCTTCATGCTCTTCATGCAGATATGACCTGGCTAGATACAGGTATCAAATCTATAATCAATCGCTCACAGATATGCCCTGGCTAGATACAGGTATCGAATCTGGAATTAGTCGTCCACAGATATGCCCTGGCTAGATACAGGTATCGAATCTGAATTAGTCGTCCACATATATGCCCTGGCTAGATACAGGTATCGAATCTGAATTAGTCATCCACAGATATGCCCTGGCTAGATACATGTATCGAATCTGAATTAGTCGTCCACAGATATGCCCTGGATAGATACAGGTATCGAATCTGAATTAGTCGTCCATAGATATGACCTGGCTAGATACAAGTATCGAATCTGAATTAGTCATCCACGGATATGCCCTGGCTAGATACAGGTATCGAATCTGGAATTAGTCGTCCACAGATATGCCCTGGCTAGATACAGGTATCGAATCTGAATTAGTCGTCCACAGATATGCCCTGGCTAGATACAGGTAACGAATCTGGAATTTCAAAAGGTTGATCGAGATAGCTTTCCTGGATGGATACAGGCGTATACCTATGACCTGAGAATGAAAGATAATTTCTTGGCCTGTTACAGGTGTTGATCTTCAAACTCTTCATGCAGATATACCCTGGCTAGATACAGGTATTGAATCTACAATCAATCGCTCACAGATATGCCCTGGCTAGATACAGGTATCGAATCTGGAACTAAAGGTTGATGGTAATCATCTTTGGATTGACCTTTTCCTGAAAAGGCAAAACATTAGTTGTATGCAATGTCATGATGTATGGAATGCATGATGTCATGAGATCGTGTCGTATGCACTTTATCATGTATGTAAATAGGAGATATGAAATGTGAAATGTTTATGAATGTATTTTCGTCTAGGAAAATAAATCCTTGACGAATGCCGGGAGCTTGTCGAATCCTGGGCTGATGCTGAAGAGTAGAGTTCTTCATTTCCGCTGGGGAGGATGATTGCAAGAATAAACTGGTAGGAGAAAATGACTCCGTTGGGGAATAAACTTGTTGAAGAGATTACTCTGCGGGGAATTACTCTGTGGGAAGAGATACTTCGCTGAGATTTTGATGAGAACTCCGCTGGGGATTCCATTGATAAGTTATGTTGGGGGGATTTTGATGAACTCCGCTGGGGGATAGGAAGAACTTCGCCGAGGACGATCGTTCCATGGTAATTAGCTGAGGATAACCCAGTTATAGGCTCTGGTGGGGAATAACCTTTGAATATGGTCGGGGAGAGATATTTTCACTCTGCAGGGGACCAGCTTCCAGACTCTACCGGGGATAGGCTTCCAGACTCTACTGGGGATAAGCTTCTAGAACCTACTGGGGATAAGCTTCCAGAATCTACTGGGAAGGATGATTCAACTCTCCTGGGGAAACCTGCTGGGGAAATGGCTCCACTGGGGTGTCTGTATTCCGCCGGGGAACAATCTTATATTTCCGTCGAGGAATATTAAGACTGTCGGGGATGCTTGCTTAGGAACATCTGTATACTCTGCTAGGGGATATTAAGATCTTCTGGGGATACCCAACCTTCCAGGACTGATGGTAGACCAACTCTGCTCAGGGGAGAGTATTGCTGACTTGCTGGAGATACTGTGCCTTTTTAGGGCTGATGGGAGACCAACTCTGCTCGGGGGAGAGTATTTCTGACTTGCTGGAGATACTGTGCCTTTTTAGGGCTGACGGGAGACCAACTCTGTTTGGGGAGAGTATTGCTGATTTGCCTTACTCTGTGGGGAGTGAAAGTATCTTGGTCGTATTCTTCAGCTAACCTTGGTGCCTTGGTGGACAAAGCAACTAGATCGCTTAGACAACTCATTATTGCCCTGTTTCTGATGTCACCTGTAATTAGTCCTTTGTTTCGCATGCAAATATTTATGATTAGCAATTAATGTCAAATGCATATATCAAAAATGGACATTGGACGTTCTTCGCAAAACAAAATAGATAAAGGAAAAACAATTGGCAATTTGCTGAAAAGTGAGCTTGTATTGATTTTGGAATTTGCCTGTAAATAGGTGTTTTGTGTACAAGAGGCTGACGTCCTAGTAAGAGAACGCCGCCGAACAAAACAGAGTTTTATACAAAAAGGAAAACAAAACAGCTATGTGAAAAATCCCACTGGGTTCCAACTCTGCTATCGCCTTTATGTCTTCAAGCGTCTCATCACTTTGCTGTTTTAGTTGAAGATGAAGCTGATTGCTTGATGCCGTCTGAACCTGATAGTTGATGCTGAATTCTGGATGCAAGGTGATTCAATGAGACATAGTATTACGCTTATCCCTAATTTTTGCCTGGACCGCCCTTTCGAGTTTTCAGTCCACCGGGATACCCATTTTTGCCCAAGCCGCCTTTTCAGGTTTTCGACTTGCCGGGTGTACAGATTTTTTCATTTCATCCCTTATTTTTGCCCGAACCCTTTTGGTTCTCCGGGAAGCCCTTATTTTTTCCTAGGTGTGTCAACCTAGCGGGTCTTTAGTCATGCGTAGTATCTTTTTACTATGTCTGCATTAGCGGGGTGAGGAAGGTCGTCACCATCCATGGTAGTTAGAATCATGGCTCCTCCTGAGAAGATATTCTTAACCACAAATGGCCCTTCGTACGTGGGGGTCCATTTTCCCCTGGGATCACCTTGAGGTAGAATGATGCGCTTGATTACCAGGTCCCCGACTTAATACTCTTGTCATCTGACTTTCTTGTTAAATGCCTTGATCATCCGTTTTTGGTACGTCTGACCATGACAAATAGCAGTGAGTCTCTTTTCGTCAATTAGGTTTAATTGATCAAGCCGAGTATGGATCCAGTCATCTTCGCTCAAACCTGCATCCTTCATTATCCGGAGAGAGGGTATCTGAACTTCGATGGGCAAGACTGATTCCATGCCATAGACCAAGGAAAAGGGAGTTGCCCCTGTTGACGTCCGTGCTGAGGTACGGTACCCATGGAGAGAAAACGGTAACATCTCGTGCCAATCTTTATAGGTCACTGTCATCTTCTCCATAATCTTCTTGATATTCTTATTTGCTGCTTCTACAGCCCCATTCATCTTCGGTCGGTAGGGAGAAGAGTTGTGGTGCTGTATCTTGAATTGCTCGCAGAGCTCAGTGATCATCTTATTGTTAAGATTGGTACCATTATCCGTAATGATCCTCTCAGGTACACCATATCGACAGATCAGGTTATGCCGAATGAACCGTGCCACGACGTTCTTGGTTACGGTGGCAAAAGAAGCTGCTTCAACCCACTTCGTAAAGTAATCGATTGCTACCAGGATGAAGCGATGCCCGTTGGATGCCGTAGGTCTGATCTCGCCGATCATATCAATGCCCCACATTGCAAAAGGCCATGGTGTTGTCAAGACGTTCAGAGGAACCGGAGGAATGTGCACCTCATCCGCATAGATCTGGCATTTGTGACACGTCCGAGAATGTTGGTAACAGTCGGCTTCCATTGTGGACCAGAAATATCCTTCCTGAAGGATTTTCTTTGCCATGGTATGTCCACTGGAATGAGTTCCGAAGGTACCTTCATGCAGCTCTGCCATGATTCTTTCTGCTTCAGTCTTATCCACACAACGCAGTAAAGTCGAATCATGGTTTCGCTTGTAAAGAATTCCATTGCTGAGGAAGAACTTTGCCGCGAACCTTCTCAGAAACTTCTTGTCATTGACGGATGCACCCTCGGGGTATTCTTGAGCTTCCAAGTACCTCTTCACTTCATGATACCAAGGTTTTTCAGTTACCTCTTCAGCCTCAAGATCGCAGCAATGTGCAGGTTCATCCAATTTCCAAATAATGATCCGGGGAGCCTCGTTGTCCCATTTGACTTTGAACATAGAAGACATCGTAGCTAGCGCGTCCGCCAACTGATTCTCCTCTCTTGGGAAGTGTTCAAAAGTTATCTCTTCGAAATGGGGGATCAATGTCAACATATACTCCTTGTAAGGGATAAGATTTGGGTGTTTCGTATCCCACTCGCCTTTGATCTAACTGATCACGAGAGCGGAATCTCCGAAGACACTCAGAAACTTGATCCTTAAGTTAATTGCAGCCTGAAGACCCATGATGCATGCCTCATACTCCGCCATGTTGATGGTGCAGTTGAAACATAGTCAGGCGGTAAGTGGAGTATGAGTGCCTCTAGGGGATATGATCACAGCGCCAATGCCATTACCCAAAGCGTTTGAGGCTCCGTCAAAGTGCATAGACCATCAGGATCCTTCCTCAGGTCCTTCATCCGGTCTAGGTACTTCACAATCAGTCACTACCATGATATTCTCGTCTGGAAATTCAAAGTTCATCGACTGGTAATCGTCCACTGCCTGGTATGCCAAATGGTCTGCCAATACACTTCCCTTGATTGCTTTTTGGGTTGTGTACTGGATGTCATATTCAGTCAAGATCATCTTCCATCTTGCTATTCTTCCGGACAAGGCAGGCTTTTCGAAGATGTACTTGATTGGATCCATTTTTGAAATCAACAGAGTAGTGTGAGTCAACATATACTGTCTCAACCGGCGAGCAGCCCATACCAAAGCGCAACAAGTTTTCTCGAGCAGTGAGTATCGGGTCTCACAGTCGGTAAACTTTTTGCTAAGGTAATAAATAGCATGCTCTTTTCGGCCAGACTCGTCATGCTGACCCAGCACACATCCCATTGAGCTGTCAAGTACTGTCAAGTATAAGATTAGAGGTCTCCCTTCAACCGGTGGCATAAGAATGGGTGGCTCTTGGAGATACTCTTTGATTCTTTCGAAAGCGGCCTGACATTCATCGTTCCAACGTACTACTCTTGTATGGCTTTCACTTTGGCAGGGTCCACTTGAATACCTTTGTCGCTTACGACGAAGCCTAGCAGTTTTCCAGATCTCACCCCGAAGGTACACTTGTTTGGATTCAACCTCAGCTTGTACAACTTCAGACGGTCAAACAACTTCTGTAGATGGTCAAGGTGTTCCTCCTCAGTTTGGGACCTTGCGATCATATCGTCGACGTATACTTCAATTTCATGATGGATCATATCATGAAACAGAGCAACCATGGCACGCTGGTAGGTTGCCCCAGCATTTTTCAACCCAAAAGGCATGACCTTGTAGCAAAAGGTGCCCCACTGAGTAACAAAGGTGGTCTTCTCCATGTCTTCAGGAGCCATCATGATCTGATTATAACCGGAGAACCCATCCATGAAGGAGAATACCTTATGCTGAGCAGTATTGTCAACCAGAATGTCGATGTGAGGCATAGGGAAGTCATCCTTAGGGCTCGCCCTGTTCAAATCCCTGTAATCAACACACATTCGGACCTTACCATCTTTCTTCGGCACCGGGACCACGTTGGCAACCCACTGAGGGTAAGAAGTCACTGCTAGAAAACCAGTGTCAAATTGTTTCATAACCTCAGCTTTGATTTTCTCGGGAATCTCTGGGCGCATATGGCGGACCTTCTGTTTTACCGGAGGGCACTCTTCCCTGGTAGGCAAGTGATGAACCACAATATCGGTATCCAACTCAAGCATGTCTTTGTAAGACCAGGCAAAGATTTCCACGTAGTCATGCAACATCTGAATCAACCGTTGTTTCACACTAGACTCTAGATTGGCCCCAATCTTGACCTCCTTTCTGTCTGTCTCAGTACCCAGATTTACCGTTTCCACTGGCTCTTCATGTGGCTGAATGGCCCTCTCTTCCTGGAGTAACAGTCTTGCAAGCTCACCAGGCACCTCACAATCATCTTCACCTTCGTCTTCGGCTAAGTTGATCGAATTTTCGAAGTCATAACCGGCAGTAGCAGAGTCGTTACCAGTGAGATCCAGAGTGGATTGGAACCTGTATAGGTGAGTATGTGTAAATATAGTTGTTTTGCAATATATATATATAATAAAGAAAGAAAAGGAGCGCAAGATTTGAAATGCAAAAAACGCCCAATGCTTTTATTCATGATATATGAAAATGACAAATAATAAGCCCTCACAAATGAAGCCACGGTGCCCCGGGTAAGACACCGGGCCATAAAGGTTTCAAATTATTGTCTGTTACAAATTCAAAACAAAGGAGTTCATTACTGAGTGACAAAAGTAATAGGTGTGAAGTCTTTGGCAGTCCAGTTGCTAGGTCCACCGTTGGTCGTTGGGTAGATCCAGCTGTCAAATTCGGATTCCTCCATGTCATCTTCATCCCTAATAGCATTTACTCCATGGTTGGGCATGGGAGCTGTCACCACATTAGGCCTTTCGGGCGCCTCGAACTGTATTTCTTTAGCATCAATAAGGTCCTGAACCTTATTCCTCAGAGCCCAACAATCATCTGTAGTATGCCCCGGGCTGTCAGAGTGATAAGCGCAGCGGGCGTTGGGATTGTATTTTGGAGAGGTTGTATTCACTACCTTCGGAGCTTCTTTTATAGTTACCAGATTGGTTGACAGTAGTTGTGGCAATATCTGAGAAAGGGTCATACTGAGCCAAGTGAACTCCCTTCTGGGTCTCTCACCCCTTGGTTGGTTATATTGCTGAGGAGCAGCAGCAGGCTTTGAAATTACCACCGTGTTGACAGCTTGGCGGCGTTCCAGTTTATTCTGTTTCCTTGAGCCATAAACAGCACTAGATTCCTTCTTGAAGGGCTTCTTTTTAGTGCTCGAGGAGGCCCCTTTCTGTATCTTCCCAGACTTTATACCAGCTTCTATCCTCTCACCAGTCAAGATCAGATCTATAAACCCAGCAGAAGAATTCCCAATTAGATGGTTGAAGAACGGACCAGACAGGGTCCCCAAGAACATGTGCACAAGCTCACGGTCAGTCAAAGGTGGTTGCACCCTTCCAGCCAGGTCTCTCCACTTTTGCGCATATTCCTTGAATCCTTCACCCGTCCCTAGTGACATACCCTGGAGTTGGGTACGCGTAGGAGCAAGGTCAGAATTATACTGATACTGCTTGTAAAACGCAGTAGCCAAATCCTCCCAGTTACGAATACTGGTTCCATCCAGCTGATAGAACCATTCGAGTTGAGTCCCTGAAAGACTATCCTGGAAGAAATGGATCCATAGATTCTTGTCAGCAGTGTCAGGCTGGATCTTCCTTACATATGATCTGAGATGCAGCTTAGGACAGGAAGCCCCGTCGTACTTCGCAAAAGCAGGTGCCTTGAACTTGTGAGGGATCACCACCCCAGAAGATAATCCTAGGTCTCCAAAGTCCAACCCCGGCACATGTTGGATCTCCATGGCACTTAAACGGTCCTCTAGCTGTTTGTACCTGTCCTCAGCAGGAGGGTACTGTTCATCATTGTAATCTGTCTCCTTGTCGGAGACCACGGGACTAGGGACCCTTCTTTCTTGGGGACTGTCCTTCCCTACAGAGGAAGCAACCAGATCAGCCTCATTTTGCAGTGTATTCCTAAATCTACGTCCAGTGTTGAACAGCACAGTCCTCTTCTTCTTCTTCTTCTTCTGAATCAGAGTCTTCAACTCTTGTTGACCCTGGGCCAGACTCATAACTAACTCTTGGAATTGGGCATTCTGGGCCTGGAGGGCCTTGATGGCTTGTTCAGTAGTAGGCTCGGAAGACATGATGATTGCTGAAATAAACAGCGAAGAAGATGAGTGACCTGTAAAAAGGGTACCTGTTATGCATATGATGAATGAAATGCGTATGATTTATGCATGCAATGTTTTCAAGGATCTCGCGGGGTAAACACAGAAACTTGTTAGAAGTTGAATACAGTAGCTTGATTGAAGGAACTTCATGTTGTTGAGAGTCCTTCTTCAAGAGTCAAAGCTCACCATATCAAGTGGGTCATAGCCCCTGACTCAAGTTGTCAACCTTGGCTAGAGGAAAATAAATCCCCTTTGTCCCTTGCTAGACAGTTGGTTCATCATGACCTGCATCACAGACCCCTGAGATCCTTGAAATGGGTTAGTCCTTATGCAAGATGTATGCAGGTTAGTCCTTGTGCAGGATGCATGCAATGGTATGATGGTATGATGTTATGATAAAGCACACCACAAGTATTCACAAAAGGAAAACATGATAAGGCACACAAGTCACACCAGACAGCCCTTAGAGTTTAGGCCAGCATGAGGTCTAGGTACTACCCTCTTGAAGTTGGTTGGCTCAAAACCTGTCCTATCAAAAGTAACCGGGTTCTAAGGAGCTCAATATCATTGGATTGTTTTCTATGTTCATTGTTTGGATTTAGCCACTGTGATCGGTGGATCTGGAACTGACTGTTTAACGCTGGTTCGCGAAATGTCGCGGAAGCAAGAGTCGCCACCGTCTTTTATTTTCTCCAACATGGACGGGACAAAAGCACAGCAAAATTCCTTATGAGATAGTTTCTCGGTTCGGGAGGTAGATTTATAGAAAGGGAAGGTGTTAGCACCCTTTCTATCCATGGTTATCCATGGGCTCTTAGATACTTGCTCATTGTGTTTTCAAAAGTGTTTGCTTTTCAAGTGTGAGTGGGTTTGAAAAAGTTTCTTTGAAAGTTTCGGAATAACTCTTGTATCAGTCCTCAAGAGTGTTTGAAAAATTGTTTTGAAAGCTTTTTGAAAAGTGTCAGTGTGAAAAGAGTTTTGATTTGTTTTTGAATAGAGCAAGTATCTATGAGTCATCTACCTACCCTAAGGAATTAGGCTGTGTAAATGTCCTTAAGGTAGTGCCATCCCACCATTGAGAGGTAGGTAGCACCACCGTTGGAGGGGTTCGGGTCAATTCGTTTGTAGGGACTGTGTGGTCATCGGAGCAACAGTAGGACACCTTAGAAGCTACCCTTATGCCATTGATCCTTTTTAATTCCGAGGCTACCGTTTCGAGGCAACTGGATCATGTCATGGACATAAGGACTTACTAAAACGTCCTATACTCGACGACCACGTTTCGAGGGCAAGGCAACAGTGAGGCGTACCCTAAGAGTGGTGTGTGAATTTGTGTGTTATTTTCATGTTATGTTTTATCTTATACATGCATCATGGTGATCTACGCTTGTTTTTAATTTAGGCCATACATTCTTTCATACAAAGTTTAGCAGTTTTAAGAGTGCGGAAATTTAAATCCGGAAAGTAAAATCCTACGCTATTACAAGGCGCGGGTCTATACATCGTCAAATTAACAAAGACCCGTTTTAATGAAAGTGCGGAAAATAAAATAAATTCCTAATTACTATTACAAGGCTTGAGCAATTACATAATATTCACAATAAAATAAAATAAATGCGCGAAAGAATAGAAATAGAACGTTCGAGGGCGTTGGACCCTTTTGAGAAGTTAAATGAAATTAAAAAGCTAATTAATTATTTAATTAAGAAAAGAAATGTTTTTATGTTTTTTTTTTGTATTTAATGAAAATAAAGAAAATTAAAATTAAAATTAAAAGAAACCCTAATTCTAAGTTGTTTTAATTATTAAGAAAAATATTCAAGTTTAACCTAATTTACACTAATTAATTAATTACATGGGTATTTACAAAATAAATTAGTAATTAATAATAATGATAATAAGAAAAAAATTATTTATTAAGAAAAAGGATAAAAATGTTAAAAACCCTAATTTCTACATATTTTAGTTATTTAAGAAAAAGCATTAAAATTGAAAACCTAAAATTAACTAAATTTATTATTTAAAGTTTATTTACAAAAAAATAATGGTGAAATTAATGTTAATAACAATAAAACATTTTTTGATTTTTCTGTATTTATTATTGTGAAAATTATTTTATGGAATTTAAAGAAAACAATTAAAAACAAATAAAAGAATAAAAAGGAAAATAAATAAAAATTAAAAATTGAGCAAACCATGGGGGGTATCAGGCCCCAAAGGGAGGTTTTTGTGAGAAATCTGGCCCAAGAATGCAAGCCCTTTTTGACTTTCAGGGATCACGTGTGGAGTGGTTGACTAGCATGCACGGTGGACCCCCATTCATAGCCTTCAGATGGATCATCATGCATATGTGGCAAGCCAGCAGGTGGAGTTGTATGGTAGGACGTTGATGGCATGCTGCATAGAAACATGTTAAGGAAAAAAATTATGGAATAAGTGGGGGGGACCTGGGAATCGAACCCAGGTCCCAGCGTTTACCAAGTGAATGCTTTGCCAGTTGAGCTATTTACGCGCTTTGTTATTATTATGGAACATAATCAATATACGTGAAAAACAATATTATGCTGAAATAATAAAAAAAAACGCGCCAACGTTCAAATCATCCAACCACGTTCAAACACCTCAGCGTCTTCTTCCTTTTTGTACCTGTAACATAATCAAATAGCGGGGGTTTTAAACCCCCACAAAAACAAATTCCAGAAAATAGTGATTAGCACATAGATAAACATAAAAAGGGCGCGAGGTGTGGATTGATTTTGTCTTGAGGTCACGAATCCATTGGCATAGGTTTGGTGTTTCAATTTTTCCACATGTGTAAAGCCCCAAATCTGGAGCTCTGAAACCCTAGCGATCGTTAATGGCCAATCTTGATACAGGCATTGTTGGGACAATTAAATGGTACCATTAGCTTCAGAACATCATGGTTAGTGTTAATCAACAATCAAAATACATGAACAATGCGTGAAAATTAAAACACGATTATGAAAATTTTCGTGAAAAGTGTGACTTTGTTCTACCAATTCTTGAGGTCTGGAGATTAGTTCTTGATTGTAACATGTTCCTGGATGTCTTGGCAATGTTTTGGAATCCTTTTGGAGCTTTGAAACGCTTTGTAACTAGGTTTTCAGTTTTCAAAAGTTTGATGAAAATTTTCAATTTGGTGTGCAACCTCTGAGCAATATTTAGTGTGTGTTAGTATTAGGTCATGTTGTGTATAAGTATCTGAATGCAATTAGGTCAAAACCAAGCCCAAAGATCCATTGATTTAATGATTCAATATTTGATTTTGTTCACATCTTTTTTCAATCTTTTTGCCATGGAAACTTGCCAAATTTAGATGGTTTTGTCCCCTTGAGAAGGTACACGAAATCTCTTACATGTGAGGAGGATATTTGCTGCATAAGAAGATTTAAAACCATGATTTAGTATTTTTCTTATATTTAAATTTAATTAAATGAATTAATGATAATAAAAATTCAAATAATTAATCAAAAATAAGAAAATAACTCCCTTTGAGCTTAATGGGTCGTGCATAGCCTTTGGGTAATGATTCATGGAAGAATTGAGGCCCATTAGCATTTTTGAAGCCTTTTGTGCAAAGTTGACTTTTCAAAATTCCCAAAAATTTCCCAACTTCTACAAGGCATATCTTGCTCAATTTTGAAGCTATGATCATGTTCTTGGACATTTTGGAAAGGTATTGAAGTCCTCTAACCAATGTCTTTGGTCCCATGTCATTTTGATTTACCAATCTCAAATTATGGTCTTTGACTTAAAGTGCCTTTTTGTTGACTTTTGAAAATGACCTATAATGTTGAAATTGATAACTTTTTGTGAGAGCATTTCTTGGACTTGGAGTGTGAAGATGAGTTGTAGGAAATGTTATCCTATTCAAAATGAGCTTTGGATGGAATTTTTCTGATAAACCATGAAGAAGTTATGCCTTGGTCAATTTGCAGTTAACTTTTTCAACTGTCCAAAAATAGAAACTTTTGCATCTTGAGACTTTTTGAGCCATGCTTTGAGAATCATGATCAAGAATTGATCAAATGATGTTTGTGGCTTCAAAATAAGATGTTGACCAAAAATTTGGATTTTTGACTGTCAAATGACCATTTTGCCCCTGCAGTTGACTGTGGAGCAATTAGGGTTTTTTACTAGGCAACTTGATGCTGTGAGTCTTGAAACTTGGCATATGAATGCTTGACAATGTTTATAGGCATTTGTGACTTGATTGGACCCTTGGAAGCTTCAATTTCTTTGCCAGAACCAAAACCCTAATTTTGACTGTGTTAGGAGGCAATTGGACTGTGCAACCCTTGAGAGATTTTGAATTATCTGAAGATTGATCTTGGCAAATCTTGAAGAATATGGGAGGGAAAATTTTGGGGTACAACAGTTGCCCCTGTTCAATCTTCTTAGACCTGAGGATGTAGATTGGCTGGCGTGCCTTTCGTAATTCGAAGGTGGAAGATGATTGAACACTAGAGTGCCCAGAAATTTGCACTCACATAGTAGAATGTCAGTAGTGTGATGATGGGAATGGGCTTACAGATGCCATTTGGAGAGATGCTGGACATGAGGATGGGCTTATAGATGCCATCTGGAAGTTGTCGATCGCGTAAGAGATTCCTTAGCGAGAACTTGCGTACCTGAGAAAGAAAAATAATTACCTGGCCTGTTACAGGAGTTGATCTTCAAACTCTTTGTGTAGATGTGCCCTGGCTGGATGCAGGTATCGAATCTTTAAACTCTTCAGACGTGCCCTGGCAAGATATAGGAATCGAGTCTGGAATATAGTCGTCAACAGATACACCCTGGCAAGATACAGGAATCGGATCTTCAAACTCTTTATGTAGATGTGCCCTGGCTAGATACAAAAATCGGATCTTCAAACTCTTCAGACGTGCCCTGGCAAGATACAGGAATCGAGTCTGGTAATGTTAGTCGTCAACAGATACACCCTGGCAAGATACAGGAATCGGATCTTCGAACTCTTCAGACGTGCCCTGGCGAGATACAGGAATCGAGTCTGGTAATGTTAGTCGTCCACAGATACACCCTGGCAAGATACAGGAATCGGATCTTCGAACTCTTCAGACGTGCCCTGGCAAGATACAGGAATCGAGTCTGGTAATGTTAGTCGTCAACAGATACACCATGGCAAGATACAGGAATCGGATCTTCGAACTCTTCAGACGTGCCCTGGCAAGATACAAGAATCGAGTCTGGTAATGTTAGTCGTCAACAGATACACCCTGGCAAGATACATGAATCGGATCTTCGAACTCTTCAGACGTGCCCTGGCAAGATACAGGAATCGAGTCTGGTAATGTTAGTCGTCAACAGATACACCCTGGCAAGATACAGGAATCGGATCTTCAAACTCTTCAGACGTGCCCTGGCAGGATACAGGAATCAAGTCTGGTAATGTTAGTCGTCAACAGATACCCCATGGCAAGATACAGGAATCAGATCTTCAAACTCTTCAGACGTGCCCTGGCAAGATACAGGAATCGAGTCTGGAATATAGTCGTCAACAGATACACCCTGGAAAGATACAGGAATCGGATCTTCGAACTCTTCAGACGTGCCCTGGCAAGATACAGGAATCGAGTCTGGAATTAGTCGTCAACAGATACACCCTGGCAAGATACAGGAATCGGATCTTCAAACTCTTCAGACGTGCCCTGGCAAGATACAGGAATCGAGTCTGGAATATAGTCGTCAACAGATACACCCTGGCAAGATACAAGAATCGGATCTTCGAACTCTTCAGACGTGCCCTGGCAAGATATAGGAATCGAGTCTGGAATATAGTCGTCAACAGATACACCCTGGCAAGATACAGGAATCGGATCTTCGAACTCTTCAGACGTGCCCTGGCAAGATACAGGAATCGAGTCTGGAATTAGTCGTCAACAGATACACCCTGGCAAGATACAGGAATCGGATCTTCAAACTCTTCAGACGTGCCCTGGCAAGATACAGGAATCGAGTCTGGAATATAGTCGTCAACAGATACACCCTGGCAAGATACAGGAATCATATCTTCGAACTCTTCAGACGTGCCCTGGCAAGATACAGGAATCGAGTATGGAATTAGTCGTCAACAGATACACCCTGGCAAGATACAAGAATCTGATCTTCAAACTCTTCAGACGTGCCCTGGCGAGATACAGGAATCGAGTCTGGTAATGTTAGTCGTCCGCAGATACACCCTGGCAAGATACAGAAATCGGATCTTCGAACTCTTCAGACGTGCCCTGGCAAGATACAGGAATCGAGTCTGGTAATGTTAGTCGTCAACAGATACACCCTGGCAAGATACAGGAATCGGATCTTCGAACTCTTCAGACGTGCCCTGGCAAGATACAGGAATCGAGTCTGGTAATGTTAGTCGTCAACAGATACACCCTGGCAAGATACAGGAATCAGATCTTTAGTTGCGACCATTGATAGTAATCATCTTTGTATTGACCTTTGTCCTGAAAAGACAAAATGTTAGTTGTATGCGATGTCATGATGTATGAAAAGCATGATGTCATGAGATGACTGAGATTGTATGTTCATGATGCGTATATGCATGCTATAATGTATGAAGATATGATGTTCATGAATGTTTTTTCGTCTAGGAAAATAAATCCTTGACGGGTGCCGGGAAGTCAACTCCTGGGCAGATGCTTGAAGAATAGAGCTTCGTTTCCGCTGGGGATGATGGCTGCAAGAATACCGGTAGGAGAAGACAACTCCGTTGGGGAATAAACTTGGCGAATAGATTACTCTGTAAGAAGTGAACTCTGTGGGGAAAGAGAGGTACTTTTCTGAGGTTGATGATAACTCCGCTGGGGATTCCTTTGATAAGTTTTGTTGGAAGGTTTGATGAACTCCACTGGGGATAGGAAGACTTCGCCGGGGACGATCTTTCTGTGGTTATTAGCTGAGGATAACCCAGTTATAAGCTCTGGTGGAGAATAACCTTTGGATAAAGCCGGGGAGACGCGTTCGTAATATGCGGGTGACAAGCTTCCAGAATCTACTGGGGATAAGCTTCCTGCTGGGGAGATGGATTCCACTTTCCTGGGGAAACTTTTGGGCTGGACTCTCCTGGGGAATTTTTTTCCAGATTGTACTGGGGAATGGCTCCACTGGAGTGTCGGGTATTCCGCCGGGGAACAATCTTAAATCAAGACCGCCGGGGATGCTTGTTAAGAATGTTTGTATACTCCGCTGAGGAATGTTGGGATCTGCTGGGGATACCCAATTTCCATAAGGCTGACCGAGTATGCTAACTCTGCTTGGGGAGAGTATGTTGACTTGCTGGCTCACTCTCTGGGGAGTTGAGATATCTTGGTTGCATTCTTCGGCCGAACTTACCTTGGTACCTTGGTGGACAGAGCAATTAGATCGCTTAGACAACTCATTATTGCCCCTGTTTCTAATGTTACCTGTAATTAATCCTTTGTTTCGCATGCAAATATTTATGAGTCAGCAATTAGTGTCAAATGCATATATCAAAAATTGAACATTGGACGTTCTTCGCAAAACAAAACAGAAAAAGAAAAAAAATTGGCAATTTGTCTGAAAAGTGAATTTATATTGATTTTTGAATTGCCTGAAAATAGGCGTTTATGTACAAGAGGTTGACATCCTAGTAAGAGAACGCCGCCAAACAAAAGAGTTTATACAATTTGTACAAAGAAAACAAAACAGTTGTGTGAAGAAAGAATAATCCCACTGGGTTCCAACTCTGCTATCGCCTTTATATCTTCGAGCATCTCATCACTTGGCTGCTCAGTTGACGATGAAGCTGATTGATCGGTGCCGTTTGAACTTGATAGTCGATACTGGATTCTGGATGCAAAGTGATCCAATGAGACATAGTGTTACGCTTTATCCCTAACTTTTGCCTGGACCGCCCTTTCTGGTTTTCAGTCCACCGGGATACCCATTTTTGCCCAAGCCGCCTTTTCAGGTTTTCGACTTGCCGGGTGTACAGATTTATTTTCATTTCATCCCTCATTTTGCCCGAACCCTTTTGGTTCGCCGGGAAGCCCTAATTTTTGCCTAGGTATGTCAACCTAGCGGGTCTTTTATCATGTGTAGTATCTTTTTACTATGTCTGCATTGGCGGGGTGAGGAAGGTCGTCACCATCCATGGTGGTTAGGATCATGGCTCCTCCTGAGAACACATGTTTAACCACAAATGGCCCTTCGTATGTAGGGGTCCATTTGCCCTTGGGATCACTCTGAGGAAGGATGATGCGCTTGATTACCAGGTCCCCAACTTGATACTCTTGTGGTCTTACCTTCTTGTTAAATGCCATGATCATCCGTTTTTGATACATTTGACCATGACAAATAGCAGTGAGTCTCTTTTCGTCAATTAGATTTAATTGATCAAGTCGAGTCTGGATCCAATCATCTTCGCTCAGATCTGCATCCTTCATTATCCGGAGAGAGGGTATCTTCACTTCGATCGGGAAGACTGCCTCCATGCCATAGACCAAGGAAAAAGGAGTTTCCCCGGTTGACGTTCTTGCTGAGGTACGGTACCCGTGAAGAGCAAACGGTAACATCTCGTGCTAATCTTTGTAGGTCACTGTCATCTTCTGCACAATCTTCTTAATATTCTTATTAGCTGCTTCTACAGCCCCATTCATCTTCAGCCGGTAAGGAGAAGAGTTGTGATGTTTTATCTTGAATTGCTCGCAGAGCTCAGTGATCATCTTGTTATTAAGATTGGTACCGTTGTCTGTAATGATCCTTTCCGGGACGCCGTATCGACAGATCAGGTTGTGACGAATGAACCGTGCCACAATGTTCTTGGTTACTGTAGCATAGAAAGCTGCCTCAACCCATTTCGTGAAGTAATCAATCGCTACTAGGATGAAGCGATGCCCGTTGGATGCCGTAGGTTTAATCTCGCCGATCATATCTATGCCCCACATTGCAAAAGGCCAAGGTGAAGTCAGGATGTTCAGAGGGACTGGAGGAATGTGCACCTTATCAGCATATATCGGGCACTTATGACATGTCCGAGAGTGTTGGTAACAGTCGGCTTCCATGGTGGACCAGAAATATCCTGCCCGAAGGATTTTCTTTGCCATGGTGTGTCCACTGGAATGTGTTCCGAAGGTACCTTCATGTAGCTCTGCCATGATTCTTTCTGCTTCAGTCTTATTCACACAACACAGTAAGGTCGAATCATGGTTTCTCTTGTACAGAATGTCGTTGCTAAGGAAGAACTTTGCCGTGAACCTTCTCAGAAACTTTTTATCATTGACCGATGCACCTTCAGGGTATTCTGGAGTTTCCGAGTACCTCTTTACTTCATGATACCAAGGTTTTTCAATTACTGTCTCAGCCTCAAGGTTACAACAATATGCAGGTTCGTCCAGTTTCCAGATAATGATCCGGGGAGCCTCACTGTCCCACTTGACTTTGAACATAGAAGACATCGTAGCCAGCGCGTCCGCCAACTGATTCTCCTCTCTCGGGAAATGTTCAAAAGTTATCTCTGTGAAATGGGGGATCAATGTCAACACACATTCTCTGTAAGGAATAAGATTCGGATGTTTCGTATCCCACTCGCCTTTGATCTGATTGATCACGAGAGCGGAATCTCCGAAGACACTCAGAAACTTGATCCTTAAGTCAATCGCAGCTTGAAGACCCATGATGCATGCCTCATACTCCGCCATGTTGTTGGTGCAGTTGAAACATAGCCGGGCAGTGAGTGGAGTATGAGTGCCTTGAGGGGATATGATCACAGCGCCAATGCCGTTTCCCAAAGTGTTGGAGGCTCTGTCAAAGTGCATAGACCATCGGGATCCTTCCTCAGGTCCTTCATCCAGTCCAGGTACTTCACAATCAGTCACTATCATGATGCTCTCGTCAGGAAACTCAAAGTTCATTGACTGGTAGTCGTCTACTACCTGGTGTGCCAAGTGGTCTGCCAATACACTTCCTTTGATAGCTTTCTGAGTCGTGTACTGGATGTCGTATTCTGTCAAGATCATTTGCCATCTTGCTATTCTCCCAGATAGAGCAGGCTTTTCGAATATGTACTTTATTAGATCCATCTTTGAAATCAACAGAGTAGTGTGAGTCAGCATATACTGTCTCAGCCGGCGAGCAGCCCATACCAAAGCGCAGCAAGTTTTCTCGAGCAGTGAGTATCGGGTCTCATAGTCGGTAAACTTTTTACTAAGGTAATAAATGGCGTGCTCTTTTCGGCCAGACTCGTCATGCTGCCCCAACACACACCCCATTGAGCTTTCAAGTACTGTCAGGTATAGTATTAGAGGTCTCCCTTCAACCGGTGGCATAAGAATAGGTGGTTCTTGGAGATACTCTTTGATTCTATCGAAAGCGGCCTGACATTCATCATTCCAACGTACTACCTGATCTTTCTTCAGCAGCTTGAAGATTGGTTCACAGGTAGCAGTTAGGTGCGAGATGAATCAGGCGATGTAATTCAGACGTCCTAGAAAACCTCTGACTTCTTTTTCTGTCTTGGGAACTGGCATCTTTTGTATGGCCTTAACCTTGGCAGGGTCCACTTGAATACCTTTGTCGCTTACGACGAAGCCTAGCAACTTTCCAGATCTTACCCTGAAGGTGCACTTGTTTGGGTTCAACCTCAGCTTGTACAACTTCAACCGGTCAAACAGCTTTTGCAGATGGTCAAGGTGTTCCTCTTCAGTTTGGGACCTTACAATCATGTCATCGACGTACACTTCAATCTCATGGTGGATCATGTCATGAAATAAAGCAACCATGGCACATTGGTAGGTTGCCCCAGCATTTTTCAACCCGAATGGCATGACCTTGTAGCAGAAGGTGCCCCACTGAGTAACAAAGGTAGTCTTTTCCATATCTTCAGGAGCCATCTTGATCTGATTATAACCTGAAAAACCATCCATGAAGGAGAACACCTTGTGCTGAGCAGTATTGTCAACCAGAACGTCTATGTGAGGTATGGGGAAGTCATCCTTGGGGCTCGCCCTGTTCAGATCCCTGTAATCAACACACATTCTGACCTTACCATCTTTCTTCGGTACCGGCACCACATTGGCAACCTATTGAGGGTAAGAAGTCACTGCAAGAAACCTGGCATCAAATTGCTTCATAACCTCAGCTTTGATCTTCTCGGACATCTCTGGACGCATACGGCGGACCTTTTGTTTAACTGGAGGGCATTCTTCCTTGGTAGGCAAGTGATGGACCACAATGTCAGTATCCAACCCGGGCATGTCTTTGTAGGACCAGGCGAAGATTTCCACATAATCATGTAACATCTGAATCAACCGTTGTTTTACGCTGAGCTCCAGATTGGCACCAATCTTAACTTCCCTTCTGTCTGTCTCAGTACCCAGATTTACCGTTTCCACTGGCTCTTCATGTGGCTGAATGGCCCTCTCTTCCTGGAGTAACAGTCTTGCAAGCTCGCCAGGCACTTCACAATCATCTTCACCTTCGTCTTCGGCTAAGTTGATCGGATTTTCGAAGTCATAACTGGCAGTAGCAGAGTCGTTATCAGTGAGATCCAGAGTGGATTGAAACCTGTATAGGTGAGTGTGTGTAAATATAGCTGTTTTGCAATATATAAAGAAATAAAGAAAGGGAGCACAAGATTTGAAATGCGAAAAACGTCTGATGTCTTTATTCATGATATATGTAAATGGCAGTTAATAAGCCCTCACAAATGAAGCCAACGGTGCCCCGGGTAAGACACCAGGCCATAAAGTTTCAATTTATTGTTCAATACAAATTAAAACAAAGGAATTCATTACTGCGTAACAAAAGTAACAGGTATGTTGTCTTTTGCGGTCCAATTGCTAGGTCCACTGTCGGCCGTCGGGTAGATCCAACTGTTGAACTCAGACTCATCCACTTCGTCACCATCCCTGATAGCATTCACCCCATGATCAGGCAGGGGAGCTATCACTACATTCGGTTTCTCAGGTGCCTCAAATTGTACCTCCTTTGCATCAATAAGGTCCTGCACCTTATTTCTCAGGGCCCAGCAATCATCAGTAGAATGCCCCGGGCTATCAGAGTGATAAGCACAGCGGGCATTTAGATTATACTTCAGAGATGCAGTATTCACAACCTTCGGAGCCTCTCTGACGGTTACCAAGTTGGTTGATAGCAACTGCGGCAAGATCTGTGACAAGGTCATACTCAGCCGAGTGTATTCTCTTCTGGGTCTCTCACCCCTTGGTTGATTAGGTTGTCGAGGGGCGGCAGCAGGTTTTGCAATTACCACCGCGTTGACAGCTTGGCGGGGTTCTGGTTTGTCTTGCCTCCTAGGCCCATACACAACACTGGATTCCTTCTTAAAAGGTTTCTTCTCAGAACTTGAGGACGCACCTTTCTGAATCTTACCTGATTTCATACCAGCCTCTATTCTTTCCCCAGTCAGAATGAGGTGTGTGAACCCTGCAGATGAATTGCCAATGAGATGATTGAAGAATGGCCCGGATAGGGTCGCCAAGAACATGTCCACTAACTCACCGTCAGTTAATGGTGGCTGCACCCTGCCAGCCAAGTCCCTCCACTTCTGCGCATACTCTTTAAAACCTTCTCCCGATCCTAGCGACATACCCTGGAGTTGGGTACGTGTAGGAGCGAGGTCAGCATTATACTGATACTGCTTATAAAAAGCAGTAGCAAACTCCTCCCAGTTACGAACCTTGGTTCCATCCAGCTGATAGAACCATTCGAGATGAGTCCCTGAAAGACTCTCCTGGAAGAAGTGGATCCACAAGTTCTTGTCCACAGTATACAGCTGAATCTTCCGCACATAAGATCTGAGGTGTAGCTTAGGGAAGGACGCCCCGTCATACTTTGCGAAAGATGGTGCTTTGAACTTGTGTGGGATGACCACACCAGAAGATAGACCCAAGTCTCCGAAATCCAAACCAGGCACTTATTGAATTTCCATGGCATTCAGACGGTCTTCCAACTGCTTATATCTGTCTTCAGCTGGAGGATATTGCTCCTCATTAAAATCAGTCTCGTTGTCAGAGACCACCTGACTTGGAGCCCTTCCCCCCTGGGGACTGCTTTTTCCCACAGAAGAACCAGCTTGATCAACCTCATTCTGCAGTGTGTTACCAAACCTCCGGCCAGTGTTGAACAGTACAGTTCTCTTCTTCTTCTTTTTCTTAACCAGCAGAGCCTTCAACTCCTCTTGACCTTGGGCCAAACTCATAATCAGCTCTTGGAATTGGGCGTTCTGAGCCTGAAGGGCCTTGATGGACTGCTCGGTAGATGATTCAGGGTTCATGATGCTGAAATAAACAGCGAAGAAAATTAAGCAACCTGAAAAGGAGAGTACCTGTGATGCACATGATGAATGGAATGCGTATGATGTATGTTTTCAAAGACAATCGGGAATCAACTTTGTAAACAAAAAGGAACACACTTCATTAGATTCAACTTTAAAATTTAAATTGTTCAACGGATTGCCCTTAGGCGTTACATAAAATGGAAATACTGAAAAGGGAAATAAAAACTGTAAAAGAACATCCAAAGCTTATCATTGATCCCAGGGTCTCCTCTTCTCAGTACGGATGTAGTCATTCAGAGCTCGCTCATTCTCCAACTGCTTTGTCAGCTTCTGGATCTTTAATTCCTGCTCGTTGAACTTTTCTCGATAAGAATCCCGTTCTTCTCGCAGTTGCGCCCAAGACCTCTTTAGTGTCTCAATGTCAGTAGGTATCTGAGGAGGGAGAACAGTCGGAGGAGCCCCATCCCCATCAGGATACTCAAGAATGATGGGTCTGACAGCTTTGTATGGCATACCTAACTTCTGAGCACGGAGGCGGACCCATTTGTAGTAGGCTTCCATAGGTAGAGAAGTCTTTGGTCCCAACTCTTGTGGGTCAGCTTTGTGAATTCTGTCCCAAGCCTTGATGAACCTACGACGCAGCTCGTCACTATCTACCTGAAACTCAAAACTGATGTGAGGCACCAATATCTCATGAGGCCCCGCCCTTCTAGCACTTCCAAACTGACGGAGAGCTAGACATGGATTATAAGAGATTCCTCCTTGGGTACCAATCAAAGGAACATTGGGATATTCTCCGCAACGATCAATAACATCTACCTCATCCAAACCCCTGAGAGTCCAAATGATGTCTTTATCAGTGAGAGACATTAACCTATGAGCCCAACCTCTTCCTTCTTTGTTCTTCAGCACAAACTTAGGGAGGTGCGAAATAAACCACCTCACTAACAAGGGAATACAACACCACAGAGTTCCTCGTCTTCGGGAAGTACGAGCATAAAGTTGTTGCAGGGTATCACCCAAGAGAGTGGGCACAGGGTTCCGAGACATGAAGATCCTTATGGCAGTGACGTTAATGAAGTTATCAGGATTAGGAAACAAGACTAGACCATAGATTAAGAGGGCCAGGATGTCTTCATACGCCCTAAAGTCCAGGTCATTCCAAAAACTGTTAGCCTTACCAATCAGAAACTTGGCCAAGAAACCCTTAACTTTGCTTCTAGTCACCCAATTGTCCATTACTTCCTTGTGGGTTAAGGGGAGAGCTGCAGCAATCTCCTCAAGCCTAAGAGTCTTTTCCCAACCAGTGTAGGGAGTCTGATCCAAGATAGGGATGCCAAGCAAATCAGAGAACTCTTCCAGGGTAGGGACCAGTTGGAAGTCTTGAAAGGTGAAGCACTGGTATAGAGGGTCATAAAACTGGGTCAGGACACTCATCAGTTGTTGGTCCCACTTTGTCGTGACTAAACTGAGAAGAGAACCATGCCTCTGGATGAAGGAAGTAGTATTTGGAATTCTGCTAACCAATTCTTCAAGCAACTCAGGTGGGTGAACAAAGTTGAACCGGATAGTGTTCCTTCGCATAGGCATCATGATGTCCTACAAAACAGAGCAAAGGTGAAACCCTCTTGTCTTTGAAATGGTCAGTCCTTATGCAGGATGCATGCAATGTTTATGATGGCATGATGTTATGATAAAGCACACCCCAAATATTCACAAAGGCAAACATGATAAGGCACATAAGTCACACAAGACAAGCCCTTAGAGTTTAGGCCAGCATGGGGTCTAGGTATTACCCTCTTTCAGTTTGTTGGTTAAGACCTGTCCTATCAGAAGTAACCGGGTTCTAGAGGATCCCAATATCACTGACTACCCTCAATCGGTCATAACTCTAGCATCGCAATCTTTTCTTGCGGCCAGAACCATCACGAGAGTTTAGCTTCAATGGGCGTAGCATACTGCTACTGTTCTATTGGCCAAGTTGGGTCATTTAAGGTTCTAAGGTCGGTTGGTGCTTAATGACTCCTCAGAAGACCCATATTCTCCTCGTTGCGACACAAGGGATATCGGTACAGACCAAGGCGCCACACCAATGTAGCCACTGCTTCACCCATGTCGGTCTACGCCGGACAGGTCCCTCACAGCTTATGCTACCTAACAAGGTATCCCCAGATCCGGGTTAGGATCTATGTAACTCCGATGCCGCCCACAATAATAAAGCAAACAAGCACAGCAATTGAAAACACAAGTATGAGCTATCCTAAGGTACACCTCACTTTATAAAGATCCCCAGCAGAGTCGCCAGTTCTGTGATCGGTGGATCTGGAACTGACTGTTTAACGCTGGTTCGCGAAATGTCGCGGAAGCAAGAGTCGCCACCGTCTTTTATTTTCTCCAACATGGACAGGACAAAAGCACAGCAAAATTCCTTATGAGATAGTTTCTCGGTGCGGGAGGTAGATTTATAGAAAGGGAAGGTGTTAGCACCCTTTCTATCCATGGTTATCCATGGGCTCTTAGATACTTGCTCATTGTGTTTTCAAAAGTGTTTGCTTTTCAAGTGTGAGTGGGTTTGAAAAAGTTTCTTTGAAAGTTTCGAAATAACTCTTGTATCAGTCCTCAAGAGTGTTTGAAAAATTATTTTGAAAGCTTTTTGAAAAGTGTCGGTGTGAAAAGAGTTTTGATTTGTTTTTGAATAGAGCAAGTATCTATGAGTCATCTACCTACCCTAAGGAATTAGGCTGTGTAAATGTCCTTAAGGTAGTTCCATCCCACCATTGAGAGGTAGGTAGCACCACCGTTGAACGGGTTCGGGTCAATTCGTTTGTAGGGACTGTGTGGTCATCGGAGCAACTGTAGGACACCTTAGAAGCTACCCTTATGCCATTGATCCTTTTTAATTCCGAGGCTACCGTTTCGAGGCAACTGGATCATGTCATGGACATAAGGACTTACTAAAACGTCCTATACTCGACGACCACGTTTCGAGGGCAAGGCAACAGTGAGGCGTACCCTAAGAGTGGTGTGTGAATTTGTGTGTTATTTTCATGTTATGTTTTATCTTATACATGCATCATGGTGATCCACGCTTGTTTTTAATTTAGGCCATACATTCTTTCATACAAAGTTTAGCAGTTTTAAGAGTGCGGAAATTTAAATGCAGAAAGTAAAATCCTACGCTATTACAAGGCGCGGGTCTATACATCGCTAAATTAACAAAGACCCGTTTTAATGAAAGTGCGGAAAATAAAATAAATTCCTAATTACTATTACAAGGCTTGAGCAATTACATGATATTCACAATAAAATAAAATAAATGCGCGAAAGAATAGAAATAGAACGTTCGAGGGCGTTGGACCCTTTTGAGAAGTTAAATGAAATTAAAAATCTAATTAATTATTTAATTAAGAAAAGAAATGTTTTTATGTTTTTTTTTGTATTTAATGAAAATAAAGAAAATTAAAATTAAAAGAAACCCTAATTCTAAGTTGTTTTAATTATTAAGAAAAATATTCAAGTTTAACCTAATTTACACTAATTAATTAATTACATGGGTATTTACAAAATAAATTAGTAATTAATAATAATGATAATAAGAAAAAAATTATTTATTAAGAAAAAGGATAAAAATGCTAAAAACCCTAATTTCTACATATTTTAGTTATTTAAGAAAAAGCATTAAAATTGAAAACCTAAAATTAACTAAATTTATTATTTAAAGTTTATTTACAAAAAAATAATGGTGAAATTAATGTTAATAACAATAAAACATTTTTTGATTTTTCTGTATTTATTATTGTGAAAATTATTTTATGGAATTTAAAGAAAACAATTAAAAACAAATAAAAGAATAAAAAGGAAAATAAATAAAAATTAAAAATTGAGCAAACCATGGGGGGTATCAGGCCCCAAAGGGAGGTTTTTATGAGAAATCTGGCCCAAGAATGCAAGCCCTTTTTGACTTTCAGGGATCACGTGTGGAGTGGTTGACTAGCATGCACGGTGGACCCCCATTCATAGCCTTCAGATGGATCATCATGCATTTGTGGCAAGCCAGCAGGTGGAGTTGTATGGTAGGACGTTGATGGCATGCTGCATAGAAACATGTTAAGGAAAACATTATGGAATAAGTGGGGGGGACCTGGGAATCGAACCCAGGTCCCAGTGTTTACCAAGTGAATGCTTTGCCAGTTGAGCTGTTTGCGCGCTTTGTTATTATTATGGAACATAATCAATATATGTGAAAAACAATATTATGCTGAAATAATAAAAAAAGACGCGCCAACGTTCAAATCATCCAACCACGTTCAAACACCTCAGCGTCTTCTTCCTTTTTGTACCTGTAACATAATCAAATAGCGGGGGTTTTAAACCCCCACAAAAACAAATGCCAGAAAATAGCGATTAGCACATAGATAAACATAAAAAGGGCGCGAGGTGTGGATTGATTTTGTCTTGAGGTCACGAATCCATTGGCATATGTTTGGTGTTTCAATTTTTCCACATGTGTAAAGCCCCAAATCTGGAGCTCTGAAACCCTAGCGATCGTTAATGGCCAATCTTGATACAGGCATTGTTGGGACAATTAAATGGTACCATTAGCTTCAGAACATCATGGTTAGTGTTAATCAACAATCAAAATACATGAACAATGCGTGAAAATTAAAACACGATTATGAAAATTTTCGTGAAAAGTGTGACTTTGTTCTACCAATTCTTGAGGTCTGGAGATTAGTTCTTGATTGTAACACGTTCCTGGATGTCTTGGCAATGTTTTGGAATCCTTTTGGAGCTTTGAAACGCTTTGTAACTAGGTTTTCAGTTTTCAAAAGTTTGATGAAAATTTGCAATTTGGTGTACAGCCTCTGAGCAATATTTCGTGTGTGTTAGTATTAGGTCATGTTGTGTATAAGTATCTAAATGCAATTAGGTCAAAACCAAGCCCAAAGATCCATTGATTTAATGATTCAATATTTGATTTTGTTCACATCTTTTTTCAATCTTTTTGCCATGGAAACTTGCCAAATTTAGATGATTTTGTCCCCTTGAGAAGGTACACGAAATCTCTTACATGTGAGGAGGATATTTGCTACATAAGAAGATTTAAAACCATGATTTAGTATTTTTCTTATATTTAAATTTAATTAAATGAATTAATGATAATAAAAATTCAAATAATTAATCAAAAATAAGAAAATAACTCCCTTTGAGCTTAATGGGTCGTGCATAGCCTTTGGGTAATGATTCATGGAAGAATTGAGGCCCATTAGCATTTTTGAAGCCTTTTGTGCAAAGTTGACTTTTCAAAATTCCCAAAAATTTCCCAACTTCTACAAGGCATATCTTGCTCAATTTTGAAGCTATGATCATGTTCTTGGACATTTTGGAAAGGTCTTTAAGTCCTCTAACCAATGTCTTTGGTCCCATGTCATTTTTATTTACCAATCTCAAATTATGGTCTTTGACTTAAAGTGCCTTTTTGTTGACTTTTGAAAATGACCTATAATGTTGAAATTGATAACTTTTTGTGAGAGCATTTCTTGGACTTGGAGTGTGAAGATGAGTTGTAGGAAATGTTATCCTCTTCAAAATGAGCTTTGGATGGAATTTTTCTGATAAACCATGAAGAAGTTATGCCTTGGTCAATTTGCAGTTGACTTTTTCAACTGTCCAAAAATAGAAACTTTTGCATCTTGAGACTTTTTGAGCCATGCTTTGAGAATCATGATCAAGAATTGATCAAATGATGTTTGTGGCTTCAAAATAAGATGTTGACCAAAAATTTGGATTTTTGACTGTCAAATGACCATTTTGCCCCTGCAGTTGACTGTGGAGCAATTAGGGTTTTTGACTGGGCAACTTGATGCTGTGAGTCTTGAAACTTGGCATATGAATGCTTGACAATGTTTATAGGCATTTGGGACTTGATTGGACCCTTGGAAACTTCAATTTCTTTGCCAGAACCAAAACCCTAATTTTGACTGTGTTAGGAGGCAATTGGACTGTGCAACCCTTGAGAGATTTTGAACTATCTGAAGATTGATCTTGGAAAATCTTGAAGAATATGGGAGGGAAAATTTTGGGGTACAACAGCCACTTAACTGGCGACCAAAATATTCCAAGAAAACAACCCTCAATGAGTGTAGTATCGAGTATCTACCAACTTCGGACTGCTACAAAGTCGGTCATCTCACTACCCCAAAAGAGGCCAGGATGGTCAAGTAAGGTTCCTAAGGTCAGTTGATGCTTCACGACACCACGCGGCGGCCCCGTACTCTCCTTGACTTGACTCAAGGGTTACCGGTACTCACCAAAGTGCCACATCAATGTAGCAACTGCTTCAACCGTGTCGGTATACCCCACACAGTTCCCTCACAGTTTGTTGCTACTTCTAAAAGGTATCCCCCAGATCCGAGTTAGGATCTATGAAACTCCAAGACAAGCCCACAATATTAAAGCAAACAAAGCATACAATTGAAAACATAAGAGTGGTCTAATCCTAAGGTACACCTCACTTATAAAAGAATCCCCAGCAGAGTCTCCAGTTCTGTGATCGGTGGAAATAGAACTGACTGTTTTGAAATGCTGGTTCGCGAAATGTCGCGGTAAGCAAGAGTCGTCACCGTCTTTTATGTTCTCCAACAAGGAAAGGACAAAAGCACAACAAAATTCCTTTTCGAGATGTTTCTCGGTTCGGGAGGTAGACTATAGAAAGGGAAGGTGTTAGCACCCTTTCTATCCGTGGTTATCCATGGTCTCTTAGGTACTTGCTCACTATGTTTTCAAAAATTGTTTGCTTTTCTTGTGTATGTGGGTTTTGAAAAAGTTTAGTTTGAAAACTTCTAAGTAACTCTTGTATCTGTCCTCAAGAGTGTATGAAGTATTTGTTTGAAAACTTTTTTGAAAGTGTAGGTGCGAAAAGATGTTTTTGTTTTTTGAAAGAGCAAGTACCCAGGAGAAATCTACCTACTCTAAGAAATTAAGCTGTGTAAGAGTCCTTTAGACAGTACTATCCCACTATTGAGAAGTAGGTAGCACCGTCGTTGGAGTTATTCGGGTCTATTCGATTATTGGGACATGTGTGGTCACCAAAGCAATAGTAGGACGCCTTAGCGGTAACCCTAGTGTCCTAGATCCTTTTTATCCGAGGCAACCGTTTCGAGGCAACTGGATCTTTAGACAGGAGGGCGACCTCTAAAACACCCTATACTTGATGACCACCTCGAGGCAACCAAGTGAGGCGTACCCTAGGAGTGGCATGTGCATGTGTGTCAGGTTTATGTTAAATTATCTTGTACATGTTATTGGTGAGCTACGAGTTGGTTTTATTTTTCAAGCAAGTCTTGTCATGCATAATTAACAGTTAATAATTTGCGGAAAGTAAATTGCGGAAAGTGAATCTACGCTATTACAAGGCGTCGGGTATTTACATCGCCAAAAACATAACCCTTGAAAATAAATTGCGAGAAAATAAAGAAAGCGATAAAAACCCTAATTATCTATTACATTCTCGGAGCAGATACATAAATATAATCAAAATAAATATGCGCGTGATAAAAATTAAATCAGGAAAAGTCTTTAGGGTTTTGACCCTTTTTTGAGAAAAGAATGGCATTTTGTCCTTTTTTGCACTTAATTAATATTTAACCTAAAACTAATTAATTAAATAATTAAAAGAAAAAAAAGTATTTTTTATGTTTTTTATGTTTTTAATAAAATAAAATAAAAAGGATTAAAATTGTTAAAAGAAAAACCTAATTCTAGATTGATTTTATTTATTGTGGAAAAAATTAAAGTTAACCTAATTAACTAAATTAATTAATTAGAATTTATTTACAAAATAATTAATAGTGAAATTACTAAATAATAATAATAATAAAAATATTTACCTTTTTTAATTGTCTGAATTTATTATAAAAATATAATTATTTATGAATTAATTAAATAATAATTATTATTATTAAAAGAAAATAAAAAGAAAGAAAATAAGAAAATAAGAAACCAGGGGGTTATGCTGGGCCTTTTGGAGGTTAGAAAGCAATTCTGGGCCCATTTGTACATTCAGCCACGTTGGACTTTCTGGATCAGGTGTGCAAGTGTTGACTGGGGATCATGAGGACTATCACCTCCTAGCCATCAGATTGGTGTTAGTGGCCACTTGGCAGGCTGATGCCTGGAGCGCATGGTGGACTCTTTTGTTTTTCATGCACGTGATCATATAAGAAAAAATAGAAACAAAGGTTTGGGGGACCTGGGAATCGAACTCAGGTCCCAATGGTTAACGTCCACCTCACTAGACACTCAGCCACTTGTCTGCGTTTGTTAATAAGGTAAGAAATGAATATAATATATCAAGAATAATAATTATGCTGGACCCAACAAAAATACGCGCGCCATTTGAATTGTCCAATCATGAACCAACACGCAGTCATCTTCTTTGTTTCCCTGTAAAAAGAACAAATAGATAGCGGGGGTTTTTAACCCCCACAACCTGCATCCACGAATAATAGCGATTAGGCGTACGTTAAATATAAATATGGCGCGATGGTTGGGTTCAATTTGTCTTGTCTCCACGAATTCAACCATGGGTCTCTCAAGGTCTGATTTTTCCTGTACAACAAAGCCCTAATTCAAGAACTCAAGAACCCTAAAATCCTTCAATGGCAACTTGCGATTCTGTACACTATAATGCAATTAACCAATGCCATTAGCTTTGAAAGGTTCAAGCAATGCAAAACGATGATTAGAACATGTTAATTATGCATGAATAATGAATTACGAATATGAAAGAAATATGCAAACCGTGGTTCTGAAACTAACGATTCTTGGGGCTATGATGCTGGAAACTGATTGCAAATCGTCCTGGGAACCTCCAGCAATGTATTGAAATCAACAAAGGTCCTTAATTCTCCCTAGAACACATAAAACAGTTTTGAGTTTTCTTTGATTTTTTTCAATATTGGCTATGGCTTTCTGCAGAAATTCTCACGTCCAATGCATAAGGGTTGGCTTCTGTATATATAATGGAAGGGAATTAGGTTACAATCTTGCCAAAAAATCCATGGAATTGATGTTTCAATATTTGATTGAAAATCAAATATTTTTCAATCTTTTTTATTGAAGAAAGTTGCTAAATTTGGAGTTTTTGACATCCTTGATTGGCACACGAGATCTCCAGCATATATTGGTCATCTTTGCTTCACCAAAAGATTGAAAAATCATATCTTTGAATTTCCTACATTTTAAATTAATTAAATGAATTAAAAATCAATTAAAAATACAATTAATTAATAAAAATAAGTAAATAATTCAATGTAAGCTTGATGGGTCGTGCATAGGCCTTGGACAATGTTTCAAGAAGAAATTTGAGGCCCATTAGCAAAAACAAAGTGTTTTGAGCAAAGTTGACTTTTGCAAATTCACAAAAATATCCCAACTTCTCCAATGTATATCTTGCTCAATTTTGATCCTATGAACATGTTCTTGGACATTTTGGAAAGGTCTTGAAGTATTCTAACCAATTCCTTTGGTCCCATGTCATTTGGATTTACCAATATCAAGTTATGGTCTTTGACTTAAAGTGCATTTTTGTTGACTTTTGAAATTGACCTATAATGTAGAAATTGATAACTTTTTCTGAGAGCATTTCTTGGACTTGGAATGTGAAGATGAGTTGTAGGAAATGTCGTCCTCTTTAAAATGAGCATTGGATGGGATTTTTCTGATGAACCATGAAAAAGTTATGCCTTGGTCAAGATACAGTTGACTTTTCTACTGTCCAAAAATAATAACTTTTGCATCTTTGATGATTTTTGAGCCATTCTTGAGGAATCATGATCAAGACTTGATCAAATGATGATTGTGGACTCAAAATAAGATGTTGACCAAAAATTCTGACTTTTGACTGTAAAATGACCATTTTACCCCTGCAGTTGATTGTGAAGCAAATGGAGCTTTTGACTGTGCAAACTGGCATCGTGAGACTTGAGACTTGACATGTAGATGCTTGACAATGTATATAGGCCTATGGGACTTGATTGGACCATTGAAAACCCTAAATTCATTGAAAGAACCAAAACCCTAATTTTGACTGGCTTAGGAGGCATTTGGACTGTGTAACCCTTGAGAAATCTTGAACCATTTGAAGATGATTCTTGACAAATCTTGAAGAATATGGGAGGGCAAATTTTGGTGTACAACACATGCGTAGTATTTTTTGACTATGTCTGTGTTCGCAGGGTGTGGCAAATCGTCGCCGTCCATGGTGGTCAGAATCACTGCACCACCAGAAAATATGCTCTTGATCACAAATGGTCCTTCGTAAGTAGGAGTCCATTTGCCTCTGGGATCACTTTGCGGCAAGATAATTCGCTTGATTACAAGGTCTCCGACTTGATATACTTGACGTCTTACTTTCTTGTTGAAAGCCTTGATCATCCGTTTTTGGTACGTCTGACCATGGCAAACAGCAGTGAGTCGCTTCTCATTAATCAAGTTGAGTTGATCAAGTCGGGTCTGAATCCAATCGTCTTCACTCAAACCAGCATCCTTCATAATCCTTAAAGAAGGAATTTGAACCTCCATGGGTAGGACAGCTTCCATGCCATATACCAAAGAAAATGGGGTTGCCCCTGTTAAAGTACGTGCCGTGGTACGGTATCCATGCAGAGCAAACGGTAACATCTCATGCCAATCCTTGTAGGTGACTGTCACTTTCTGAATGATCTTCTTGATGTTTTTGTTTGCAGCTTCAACATCACCGTTCATCTTCGGCCGATAGGGAGATGAATTGTGATGATAAATCTTGAACTGTTCGCATAGAGCGGTGATCATAGTATTGTTCAGATTTGTACCGTTGTCTGTGATGATCCTGTCGGGGACACCATACCGGCATATGAGGTTCTGCTTGATGAAGCGGGCAACCACATTTTTTGTAACAGAGGCAAAGGAAGCTGCTTCGACCCACTTGGTGAAATAGTCAATAGCGACCAAGATGAAGCGATGTCCATTGGGCGCTGTGGGCTTGATCTCTCCAATCATGTCAATGCCCCACATTGCGAATGGACAAGGAGCTGTCAGAATGTTGAGAGGAACAGGAGGAATGTGAACCTTGTCGGCGTAGACTTGACATTTGTGGCAAGTATGGGAATGTTGATGTCAATCAGCTTCCATGGTAGACCAGTAATAGCCTGCCCTTAGAATCTTCTTAGCCATCGTATGTCCGCTCAAGTGGGTGCCAAATGTGCCGCTGTGTATTTCAGTCATGATCAACTCTGCTTCAGCTTTGTCCACACAACGAAGTAAAACACAATCATGGCTGCGTTTATAGAGGATGCCATTGCTCAGGAAGAACTTGGCAGCAAATCTCCTTAAGAACTTCTTGTCATTTACGGAAGCTCCTTCGGGGTATTCTCTAGTCTGGAGATACCTTTTGATTTCATGGAACCAGGGTTGTTCCACTACTTCTTCGGTATTAATCTCATTGCAGGTTCATCCATTTGCTCGATGGTGATTTGGGGAGCCTCGTTATCCCAGTTGAGTTTAAACATGGAAGACATTGTAGCCAGAGCATCTGCTAGCTGATTTTCTTCTCGCGGGAAATGCTCGAAAGTAATCTGCTCGAAATGAGGCAGCAATGTCAAAACATGTTCTTTGTATGGGATACGATTAGGATGTTTGGTATCCCATTCTCCTTTGATTTGATTGATAACCAAAGCCGAGTCCCCAAATGCAACCAAAGATTTGATCCCCAAGTCTATAGCAGCCTTGGGACCAAAAATGCAAGCTTCATATTCGGCCATGTTGTTGGTACAGCTGAAACAAAGTCGGGCAGTGA
This sequence comes from Vicia faba, assembly GCA_948472305.1. Lineage (NCBI taxonomy): Eukaryota > Viridiplantae > Streptophyta > Magnoliopsida > Fabales > Fabaceae > Vicia > Vicia faba. Next base: position 1,013,874,055 of record OX451736.1, on the reverse strand, counting down.
AAGGTGTATGGAAACCTTCCGGGGAAATGAGTACCGCACCAATACCGTTTCCAAGTGCATTTTAAGCACCATCAAAGTACAGGGTCCATCGGGATCCATTTTCAGGTCCGTCATACGGTCCGTTACCTTCAATGTTGTCCAAAGTCATGATGTCCTCGTCCGGGAAGTCGAATCTCATGGATTGATAATCTTCGATAGCTTGATGAGCTAGATGGTCAGCTAGTACACTCCCTTTTATAGCTTTTTGGGTAGTATACTGGATGTCATACTCAGTCAGGATCATTTTCCATCTAGCGATTCTTCCAGATAAAGAAGGCTTCTCGAAGATATACTTGATCGGGTCCATTTTGGAGATCAGCAAAGTGGTATGAGTCAACATATACTGCCTTAGTCGGCGAGCAGCCCATACCAAAGCGCAGCAAGTTTTCTCGAGCAGTGAGTAGCGAGTCTCACAGTCGGTAAACTTTTTGCTAAGGTAATAAATGGCATGCTCTTTTCAACCAGACTCGTCATGCTGGCCCAGTACACACCCCATTGAGTTGTCCAAAACAGTCAGATACATGATCAACGGCCTTCCTTCGACGGGTGGCATCAGAATAGGAGGTTCTAGCAAATACTCCTTGATCTTATCAAAAGCAATTTGACAATCATCGTTCCATTCGACTACCTGATCTTTCTTTAATAGTTTGAAAATTGGCTCACAGGTAGACGTCAGGTGAGAGATGAACCTGGCGATATAGTTCAAGCGTCCCAAGAATCCTCTAACCTCCTTTTCAGTATGGGGGGCAGGCATTTCTTGTATAGCTTTCACTTTTTCTGGATCGACCTCAATGCCTTTGTTGCTGACAATAAATCCCAGAAGTTTACCAGACCTAACTCCAAAAGTGCACTTACTTGGATTCAGCCTGAGCTTGTATTCCTTCAACCTGGCAAACAACTTTTGCAAATGTTCAAGGTTCTCTTCTTCTGTTTGTGATCGAGCTATCATGTCGTCTACGTAAACTTCAATCTCATGATGTATCATATCATGAAATAAAGCTACCATGGCGCGTTGATAAGTTGCCCCTGCGTTCTTCAGTCCGAACGGCATCACCTTGTAGCAGAAGGTACCCCATTGTGTAACAAAGGTTGTTTTCTCCATGTCCTCGGGGGCCATTTTGATCTGGTTGTAGCCCGAGAATCCGTCCATGAAAGAAAATACCTTGTGCTGAGCCGTGCTGTCAATCAAAATGTCGATATGTGGTAGCGGAAAATCATCTTTAGGGCTAGCCTTGTTCAAATCCCGATAGTCCACACACATTCTGACCTTTTTGTCTTTTTTGGGAACGGGCACAATGTTAGCAACCCATTGCGGATAGGATGTAACAGCCAGAAAACCAGCATTGAATTGCTTCATTACTTCAGCTTTAATCTTCTCAGACATGTCGGGCCTCATTTGGCGGACTTTTTGCTTGATCGGTGGACAGTCTTCTCTTGTAGGGAGACGGTGAACCACGATGTCTGTGTCTAACCCCGACATGTCTTCATAAGACCAGGCGAAGATTTCAACGTATTCATTTAACAACTGTATTAAGCGCTCCTTGACACTTGGTTCTAGATTGGCACCCACTTGTACTTCTTTCTTGTCTTCCTCCGTTCCTAAGTTAACTGTTTCCAACAACTCTTCATGAGGTAAGATGGCCCTCTCTTCTTGTTGTAAAAGTCTGGCTAATTCTCCCGGTACTTCATAATCTTCACCACCTTCGTACTCGGCCTGATTGACCAAATCTTCAGAGTTATTGAAGGATACAACAGAAGAGTCACCCATGGAATCCGGAGTGGATGGGTACCTGCATTTGTGAGTGTGGGTGTGTGTAAGGGATAGCCATCCTTAAACAAACAAAAATGCAAAAGGAAAGAAAATGAACACAGCAGTTTATAAATGAAAAACGTCCAATGATTCATTAAACATGGCATATGGTTATGAAGAGAATCAAGCCCTTACAAATGGACCTACATGCCCCGGGCAAGGCATGAGGTGAAAAATAGTGTGCAGATTGTTTTAGTAATTATTACAGACCAACAGGAAATGTTCGAAAGATAAATTACTGATTAATGAAAGTAATGGGAACGAAGTCTTTCGCCTCCCAGTTGTGCAGCCCCCCTTCAATGGTTGGGAAGATCCAATCTTCAATGTTACCCTCTTCGTCTTCGTCTTCCAAAGCATTGATTTCATGAGGAGAAATCTTGATGGGTGTCTTTTCAATTTTTGAGCGACGCATAGCCTTTTGCCCCGCAGCGGTGAACCCTAACCCAAACTTGTTTGTCTTGTGCGGAAAGTCAGGCAACTGTACCCATGTTGTGCTCTTTCCCTCCTCCATTGCATCCTTTGTGTCTTTCAGAGATGCCATCCTGGCCACCTGCTTGGGTACCTCAGCTACTGCCTTTGCTACTGCAACCTCGGGAGCAACTTCCTCGAAGTGTTGGAACCGTGTTTCGTTGAATTCGCCATCCACTTCCACATACCGAAAGGAATTCAGATGACTGATCATGTATTCCTCCTCACCGTGTACAGTTATGATTTTACCCTTAACAGGGTATTTCAACATCTGATGTAGGGAGGAAGTGACTGCCCCAGCATTATGAATCCACAACCTTCCTAGCAAGCAAGAGTATGATGGGAGGATTTCCATCACATAGAATGTGGAGTGGAACACTTCAGTGCCTACCTTGATGGGAAAGTCGACCTCCCCATGCACCATCCTTTTAGACCCGTCAAGGGCCCTGACAATGATATTACTTGGTTTCAGCTCCAAGCCTTCATAATCCAACCGGTCCAGAGCTTTCTTAGGCAGCACATTTAGAGAAGAACCAGTGTCGACCAAAACATGGGCGAGAGTGGTTCCTCGGCATTCAACTGACACATGCAGTGTGTCATTGTGCTTTCTTCCCTTCGGAGTCAGGTCAACATCAGAGAAACCCAGGTTGTTGTCGGCGGTAAGGCTGGCTACACAATCCTGGAATTGATCGGCTGAGGTTTCCTGGGGCACATGGGCTGTCTTCAAAAACCTTATCAATGCTTTGGCATGAGCCTCCGAACAAAGCAGCAAAGCTAACATGGAGATCTTCGAGGGGGTTTTCCCCAGTTGCTCCACCACATCATAATCACTCTTCTTGATTATTTTCAGAATCTCCTCCATTTCTTTTTTAGAGGTTTCGGGGATGACCAATGGCTGAGCCCTCGTCCTGACGAGCTCTTCTTAGATCCCTTTCCCCTTAATAGCAGCAGCAGGAGGGACAACCACAGGAGTAACAGCTTCTTCAATCATTAGCGTTCTTGCAGATAGTTTTACCGGTGCAGGAGTAACCTTGGGAGCAGCTGAGGGTCCAAAGATTGCCTCTGGAGGGGCAATCTCTGGAGAGAAAATTCTTCCACTTCGGGTAATTTTGCTCGTACCGGCAATGTTTCCAATGTCGGCAGTTTCTTCGTCAGATCTCTCTTCAGTTATCTCAATTTGTTTAACACCGTGGTAGTAGATTTCTCCACCATAATTCCACGGTATTGATTTGTCAGATTTGTATGGGATGGGCCCATGCATGGTTATCTTCAAGGGTACAATCTTCGGAGCGGATGTAATCTTAACAGGCCTTTTGGGGACCTTGGAAAGATTGGCGGAAATGGTTATTATTGAAACTTCATTGATAGGAGTTGGAGTAACAGGAGTCTTTTCGAAAAGAATTTGTTGGTTGTCCATTAGGCGTTGGATGCCTATCTTCAGCAATGGACAGTCGATCGGTAGGGAGGAACAAAAGTAGCAATCTTCTTTACAACCTGGGAAAATCCCAGCCTTCAACAGATTCAACTTGATTGTCAGTAGTGGAGTTATCAGATCCTCAACAGTAGAAACAAACAGATGCTCTTCAATAGCATGGACATTGCGACCATGCTTTGGCATCGGAGCGGAGATTACATTCGGCTTCTCAGGGGCGTCGAACTCAACCTCTTTAGCGTCTATCAAATATTGAATTTTATTCTTAAGCGCCCAGCAATCGTTGGTGTCATGCCCGGCGCTGTCAGAATGATAGGCGCATTTAGCATTCAGATTATAAGATGGAGAGGTTGTATTCACATTCTTTGGCATCTCTTTCAAACTGGTCAAATTCAGCTTCAACAGATGGGGAAGAACTTGTGCAGGCGTCATGTTGATGCGGGTGAACTGCCATTGTGGCCATTCTCCCCATTGCTGTTTAGGTCTGGACTGATTGTTACGAGGCTGATCATTTGATGAGTTTTGAATCATCACGGCCCCCACAGTCGGCCGGCGCTCAGTTCTTCCCAATCCTTTTTGAGAGTATACAACAACTGCTTCCTTCTTGGCCGTGAACGGTTTCTTAACAGTTGTGGAGGCAGAGGCATCCCTTTGAATCTTCCCACTCTTAATACCAGCTTCCACCCTTTCTCCAGTCAGAATCAGTTCGGTAAACCCTGCAGAAGAGCTCCCGATCAAATGGTTGAAGAAAGGGCCAGATAGGGTCCCCAAGAACATATCAACTAGCTCCCTATCTGAAAGAGGTGGTTGTACTCTTCCGGCCAAGTCACGCCATTTCTGGGCGTATTCTTTGAATCCCTCATTTGAGGCCATCCCCATACCTTGTAACTGAGTACGGGTTGGCGCCAAGTCAGCGTTATATTGATACTGGCGATAAAAGGCAGTTGCCAAGTCCTCCCAACTATGCACTTCTGACCTCTCAAGCTGGTAAAACCAATCAAGCTGTGTACCAGACAGGCTGTCCTGGAAGAAGTGTACCCAAAGATTTCTATCAAATGAATGAGGTTGAATTTTTCTGACATACGACCTCAGGTGCATCTTCGGGCAAGACAGACCGTCGTATTTTGCAAAAGTTGGCACCTTAAACTTTGGAGGGATCACAATCCCAGCAATCAATCCCAATTCTTCAAAATCTAACCCGGGAACCCTCTGCAGCTCCATAGCTGCCAGTCTATCCTCCAGGTTTTTGTATTTGTCGTCCGCTGGAGGGTATTGCTGCTCTGAATAATCTTCATCTTCCTCAACCTCTTCCTCTTCAGCCTCGGACTCAGAAGGTAATGCAGCTCCTTTTCCTTTGTCGGTCCCCTCATCAGATGTGGAGGGGAATTCAAGAACTCTCCTAGCTTCATTCTCAAATCTTCTTCCCAGTGTAGCTACCCCAACTCTTTTCTTCTTCTTTTTTCCTTTTTCTTGCTCTTTATTCCCTAACAGTGCTTTAAGATCCTCCTGACCCTTTGCCAAGGTCATAAGGAGCTGTTGAAACTGCGAGTTTTGTGCCTGCAGATCTTTGACCGTCTGCTCAATATCCATCTTACTGAAATAAACAGCAGAAAGATAAGGAAACCTGGTGTGAAGACCTGTTTAAGCATATGATGAATGATATGTTTATTCATGTAATGCATTCAAGGGTTTAGAAATTCAAAATTGTTGCAGACAAAAAGAACACACGTCATATTAATAAGAAGAAATTTTGTCAGTACATAAATGCCCCATGGGCCAAATATTACAAAAACTTCTTAAGGTAAGAAGAGGTTGCGCATCCTCTTTGGTGCGATGTAAGTGTTGAGGGTCTCCTCCTCGTGAAGTCGGCGGGTAAGCTCCAAAACCTTCTTCTCACTGGCGTAGAAGCTGGCTTCAAAAGTATCCCTTTCTTCCTTGAGTTGGATCCAACTCTTCTGCATTTCCTCCCATGATGTTGTCATGTCAGGATGTAGGATGGTGTAAGGAACCTCTCCTTCCTTAACAGGCTCTTTGATCAAAGGGAGAATGTGAGGGTAAGGCATCATAAGACTCTGGGCGTGGGTTCGTACCCACTTGAGGTAAGGCTCAAGAGGGATGGAGTTCTTGTGCCCCAGTGTCTTGCTATCTACCTTGCTAGGCATCCTCCAAGCTCTGATGAATCTTTGGCGAAGTCCTTGCGCATCGTTGTCGAAGTCAAAAACTAGGTCAAGAATCAGCATGTCATGAGGGCCATCCCTCCGAGCGTATCCAAATTGTCTCAAAGCTAGACAAGGGTTGTAGGTAATGCCTCCCCTAATGCCAAGTAATGGAACATTAGGGAATTCACCACAGCGATTGATGATGATGACATTTTCTCTGGACCGAGAACACCAATGTACATCAGAATGTGTAAGGGTCATCAATCGTTGCGACCACCTCGAACCTTGCTCATTCTTCAGAACAGATTGTGGAAGGTGAGAAATAAACCACCTTGCAAGGAGAGGAGTACAGCACATGAGAACACCTCTCTTCCTCATTGTTCGTGTGTAAAATGAGTGGAGGATGTCCCCAAGCAATGTAGGTATGGGATTCCTGGATAGGAAGATCTTGACAGCATTCACATCTATAAGTTGGTCAGGATTTGGGAACAAGACCAGCCCATAAATAAGGAGTGCCACAATCTCTTCAAAGGCTTGTAGATCCAAAGAATTCCAACACTCTTGTGCCTTCTCAAACAAGAACTTTGCCAAGAAGCCTTTGACACCACTTCTGGTTTCCCAATGCCCCTTGATGTCAGATGATTGCAAGTGTAGTGCTTGAGCAATATCTTCAGGTTTTGGTTCTTTTTCCGTACCGTTGTAGGGTAGTTGATTAAGAATAGGAATTCTCAGGAGTTGAGAAAATTCCTCCAAAGTAGGCACCAATTGGTAGTCGGGGAAGGTTAAACAGTGGTGAAGGGGGTCAAAGAACTGGAACAACACTTTCACCATGTCTTCTTCAATGCTGGTGTTGACTAGGTTGAGAAGTCTACCATGTCTTTCACTGAAGAGAGAACTTTCCGGAATTCTGGATGTAAGCTCCTTGAGTTGAGGAGGGATTCTCACAAGGTTGACTTGGATAGTTTTCCTGCGAAGAATTTCCATGACCTACAAAACAGGAACAAAGATGAAGATCCAAACCCTTGAAATGGTTAGTGGATGCATATGATGCTTTATGATGTTCATGATGTATGCACAAACATATGTACAAGCAAGTCACACAAAACCCTAGTTTCAGGCTTGCATGGGGTTTCATAGGTAAGTACCCTCTTGAGTTTAGTTGGCTTAAAAACCTGTCCTATAAATAGTAATTGGGTTCTAAGGAGCTCAATATCATTGGATTGTTTTCTATGTTCATCGTTTTGGTTTAGCCACTTAACTAGCAACCAAAATATTCCAAGAAAACAACCCTCAATGAGTGTAGTATCGAGTATCTACCAACTTCGGACTGCACCAAAGCCGATCATCTCACTACCCCTAATAAAAAGGCCAAGATGGTCAAGTAAGGTTCTAGGTCATTAGTGCTTAGTGACATCACTCAGCGGCCCCGTACTCTCCTTGATTGAACTTAAGGGTTACCGGTACTCACAAATATGTCACACTAATATAGCTATTTCTTTAACCGTGTCAGTATACCCCGCACAGTTTCCACAACGTATTACTATCTATGAATGTTTCCCAAATCCGGATGTAGGATTTCAAGCCCAAACAAGAGAACCAAAATGTAAAGCAATCAAAGCAAACAATTAGTCATGCAAAAGGGTGATCTAGGCCCCAAGGTTACTCCACTTTTAAGGAACTCCCCAGCAGAGTCGCCAGTTCTGTGATACAGTGGGAGAACTGACTTGAGGTTTTGCGTTTTTTGTTCGCAAATGTTTCGGTTTAGCAAGAGTCGCCACCGACTTTTTATTTTATCCTAAGGAAAGGTCAAAAAGCACAGGAAATACCTTTGAGATGTTTTCTTGGGTTCGGGGAGTAGATTATAGAAAGGGAAGGTATTAGCACCCTTTCTATCCATGGTTATCCATGGGCTCTTAGTTACTTGCTTAGATCACTTGCCTTTGCTTTTCAATTGTTTGAAATGGTGCTTTGTGTGTGTGGTTTTGAAAATGTTTTGAAAAAGATGCCTTGTCTAGGTAACCATTGTAACAATTCTTGTTTGAATGTTTTACAAAGGTGTTTGTCTTTTTGAAAAGATGTTTCAATGTTTTTGAAAGTTGTTTTGAAGTTGTGTTGTGATGTGTGTTTTGAAAAATGGCAAGGATTGTTTTGCAAGATTGATCAAGTAACCAAGAGCTATCTACCCTAAATTTCTCAAAGATCTTTCTCATGTTTTAACCCTTTTAACAGTGTTGTTTCACCATTGTATTTGGTGAACAACCTTGTGTTAGGATATTAACGGGACGGGCGCGGGTCATCGTTTAGACCATGAATGCAATAGTGTCAAGTATCTTTGGCATTTTTCTTGAGGGACTATGATCATTTTGTTTAGGCAACAAGATAGCGTCATCGAGGGACTATGATCATTTTGTTTGTTTTTGTTTTGTTTTTGTTTTGCCAAAGTACTTGACATGCAAACATGGCCCATTTTTGAAGGCAACAAGTGGAGTAACCCTAAGGGTGCAAGTGTGTATTGTGTTTGTTTTTCATGCATGTTTATCTTGAATTAGGTCAAGCTATTTGCTGATTGATTTTTGCATACAAACCCTAAGTCTAAACATGGCATAATTGAAAGCTTTTAAATGCGGAAATTTAAATGCTAAGCTATTACAACAATGATTATGGGGATGGAGATACAAGTTTGAATTTGGGGATATTTGACAAGAAATTAAATTCTAAGCTATTACATCCATATTGAATATACGAGACAAATATCTAATATTTAAATAAGTACAAATAAATAAATATCAAATAAAAATGCACTATGCCAAAAAGGGATTTTTCATGTATGTAAAAGTATTTTTCAATGTGAAATATAAACAAAAATAAAAAAGGTCAAATTTGAATATTTTTGTCATTTAGGGCAAAACCCTAGTTTTTAAATAAATAGTAATATTTATTAATTATGTACAATATATGTTAATTTATGCACAAAATAAAAAGTATATGGTAAAAAAAAGTATTTTTGATGTCAAATATTAAATAAAAATAAAATATATTATTTTTGTATTTTTGCCCTAAATATTTAATAAAATAGGTGTAAGTATATATTATATATATTTAATAATGCTAAATATGTACAACAATATAATATTAATTATTTACAAAAATGTATATTTTTAGAAAATGTTTTCAAAATGTAAATAAAAAATAATAACTAAAAATAAATATTTTTTTGTATTATTTTCTAGGGTTTTAAAAAGAAAAGGAAATATATTTATTTACATATACATATTTAATAAAACAAATAAATGCCAAATAAATGTAAAAAAATGTGAAAAAATATTTTTAATGTTTTTTATGTTTGAGCAAAAAATATAAAATCAGAATCAAAAAGAAAAATGCAAAAATGACAAATATTTCACACAATGGGCCAGGGGGTGCAAATGGAAAAAGGGGGTGCAAAAAGTAAGTTGACTCAGGCCCAGCCCAAGTCAACTTTGTCTTCAACCTCCAGCAACCTTTGAACAATAAAAAACGCGTGTTTCCTTGCTTCATTCAAACTCCTGATTCCTTGATTTTTAGCCAAAACTCATAACTAAACAATGTAGAGCATCAAACCACGATTTCAAATATGTAAAAAACTTGTCCTAACTCTAAGAAACCAGGGAGAATTTCTTCACCCCCAATTTCTGACCTAGTTTTTCTTCAATGTTCATGGTTAAAATTCTCACAACATGCATAATATAAATGAAAAGTGGGCACATGTATGGCTTCAGGGCTATGAGTAGAGCATGTTTCATTCACAAACCTAAGCCTAACTCTTCCTAGATTGAGAGATAGAAGTTCATAGATTACCTGTTTCAGCTTGACTTGAACAAAGCAATGTAGCAACCTTCAATGGAATTTGAGCTTTGGTTGAGCTTGCATGAAGTCCAAGGATGCTTCCCAAATGCCTAGCTTGCTTTGAAACCAACTGTATCGTGCTATAGAAGTCCACCTGTACAGCTTGAAAGTAAAAATGGCAAACGTTGTTAGGGGTGTTACAGCTTGAGTTCAAGGTTTGGGATAGTTTCAGTGGATGATATGGAAGGTGTTTGAAAGGTTTTTAGCCAAAATGCACGAGTGGATTGAGTTGTGGACCTCAATCTGCAGCAGGTACCCTGTTTTGCAGCAAAACTGTGATTTGGTGAATGGGGAGGTATGAGGGATGGAAGGGTCGTGCCTTAGGTCAGTTTTGATGTATGGAATATGTGTACAAAGTTTGTTTTGGCTGGTGTTTACAGGAATGAAAGATGGAGAGTTTTTGCAATGTTTCTTCTCCTTGAAGCAAGAAAGTGCAAGTTGTGATATAGGCCTGTCCAATACTCCCAAGCATGCTGCATCATTTTCTCTTGATTAGTGGGATTTGTCTACCAGACTTTGCCTCAAAGATCTGGCCTGTACTTCAAAGATCATGTATTGACATAAAGTAACACTTTATCAAAATGGCAATTTTGCTTTTTTCCAATTAAGGGATAATTCTATTTGCAATGCCCAAAGGGAAGAAATAACACCTTAATACAATGGTTAGGCATTTAATTAAGGTGTGTAAAACTGGTTTTGAGGCCTGCAAGCTAGCATTGTACAAGCTGATTTGAAAATGCAAGTTGTGATGAACATGCCTTGGCCATGAACAAAAGTGAGTTTTGGCCAACTTTGCAAATTCGATTCTCTCTAACCACAAGGGTGTTTGAGAAGTTCTTTGACAATTTGGAAAGCTTGGAATGTGTACTACAATCCATATTTGTAATGAAAATTGAAACTCCAAGTGGAACCATGTGAAAAATGGCCAAGAAGTTGGACAAAAATCCTGCCTAGAATAGGGCAAATTTTTTCTAAGTTAAGAATGTTTTGCACCCTTGTTCCAAAAAATCATAACTTGAGATACAAGCTTCCTTTGAGAAAACTTTGTGAATCAAAGTTGTAGATTTTGCAATGGACTACAACTTTCATGTTTCAAGTTTTGTTTGAATCCATTTTCATCTTAGTGAAAAAATGGGGCAAAGTTAGGAAAAAATAAGAACATTTCATAACTTAGAAAAATTTCTAAGTTATGAAATTCTTCATTTTAAACCCTAATTTACAAATTTGGATTTCTTGATGAACAAGTTTCATAATTTGACATGTCTTGATGAAAAATGAATCTTGGCACTTGATTTTGACTAAAAAGTCAAAGTTTGACTTTTCAGTATACAGTCAAATTTTGATCAGTTGACTGAAAAATTCATTTGTCAATCCTATGCATTTGAGATTTTTTGAACTTGTTGAATGGGTCAAGACAATGCCATTGAATCCTTGAGTCCATATGTGGGCTTGGTTTGCCATTGGTTAGGTCAAACAGTCAAAAATTGCCTTTGTGCAGTCAAAACCATAAAAATGACCATTTTGCCCTTTTGATGATCTGATCAAATTTCTTGTGGAATTGTGATCCAAACTTGATCAAATGATTCATATGAGTTCATTATATTGATGTGAGTCAAATTTCATGAAGTTTGACTGTCAATTGGCCACAGTTGACTTTTCCCCAATACAACTGATTTCTAGGTCAACTGTCCAATTGACTGGGCAAAGATTGGAATCAAGGCTTGAAACTTGGTATGGATAAACTTGTGAGTCCAACATGAAGCATGAAAGTCACTTTGGGAATTTTAGGTCAAAACATCCCTGTGCAAACTCAAACCCTAATTTGGGTCAACAGTGCAATGAGGGGTCATAAGCAGAACAAACCCTAACTTGATCTTGAGCTCCAAGAGTCTTGTGGTGAGAAAATGTTGATGAAATGAGAGAGCAAATTTTAGGGTAAAACATTTATATTGAAAATCTGAACTATGAATTATATATTAAAAATTAAATCTTTAATTGAAGTAAGAAACCAATTAACAAACTAGCTTAGATGCGTTTGGCAAACAAAATAACTAACAGATTGTAGAAATTAATATAGTTTACGGAAAAAACATTACAATATAAAGTTGATTATGGATAAATAACAAAGAATGGTTGAAAAAATTCAGTGAAAGCACCTTGGAGAAGTTCGTTACTGGTTTGATAGCAATAGTAGACAGTGTCGGTGAAAACAACTTAAAGGGTGAGGGTATAGAAACACAACAGCACTTAACACGGACAAGTAAGCATGTACACAAAATGGATAAAATCTAATTTTTAAATTTAGTAAATAGCTCATATTCAATGAATTTGAAAAAAAATTGTTAATTAATAGTATTCGAAGAATCTCAAAATGTCCCAAATAAAAACTAATGCCTTATACATATTTTTTCTTGTATACATATTTTTTTCTCAAATCTCTATTTTTTTCTACTTTATTCATTTTGCTTTGCTTTTCGACTATTCTTCATCAAATTAAATGATTTTTAATTTGATTTTATCTGTTTATTCGATTAATACATGTTGGTGAAAGCAATTCAAAGGATGAGGGTAGGGGTGGTAAAATAGGTCGCCGTCCTACCCGGTCATGTCTTAAGTCCGCCAAAAAAAGAGTAGAGTAGACAAACCCACCAAATATAAATAGGCATAAAAATCAAGCTCGTCCCGCCAAGGTGAAAAAAAGAAAGGACCGAAGACGAAAAAAAGAGTTTGAATTAGTTGATGTTTTTTACCTTGAAAAAAATCTAATATATGTTAGAGTGTTTTATGCATTTTCCAAGAAAAATGTTTTAGTCTTAAGGGTACAAAAGGAAAGAAAAACATCTAAGGAAAACTATTTAACTCTATCCCTAATGTTATTATACAATGATTGATTCTATAGTTGAGTTTGAAAGGGAAATCTCTACCTATGTTAGCATGCATGGATTACAATCCTAATATCTAACTTGCATCAGAAACAAGACAAGCGAATCCTAAGAGAACATACAAAGGTTACAACCTAACGAAAAGCATAAGCATAAGCGCAATCAAACAATGACAAGATGAAGGCAAAACAAACATCGAGTGCGAGCTAGAAACAAACAAACGAGTCCAACGGATTTCAAAGTGGGAGTAAGGAACTCTTTCCACTTGATTTGCTCGAGCACCGACATCGAGTAATAACTCGGAGCATCAACGTCGAGCGATGCGAGCTAACATCATTGAAATGAATGACAAAGAGGGGGGAGGGTTGGTTACAGACCCCTCTCTTCCATTTTATTTGACTCAATGGACAAGAATAGACACAGTTTAAAGCATCAACGTACAACGCGAGCTAAGAACGACACGAATTAGAATGTATGAGGGTCGATTGTTGACCCTTTGTTTCACTTATTGGCACGATAGCAAGCAAAAAATAAAATGAGAGGGGAATTTCCTTCTTCGAGGACTTTAGCATAAACGCCTCCTTTTGAGGTCTTTAAGCAAACACCAAGAAATCGCCCCTTTTTGAGTCTTTTGCAAACAAAAACATCGCCTCATTTCGAGGTCTTTGACAGAACAAACATCGTCTCTTTTGAAGACTTTAAACATATTTTCCCATCTAAAGTAGGGACTCCCAGTCATGCATATCTATTCCTACTTCTCATGGCAAGAAAAGTGGTAAATGATGTGGAAAAATAAACCAGAATCAGTATAATATCAAACAAACAAGAGTTTGTAGCAAGCAAGCAAAAGCAGAATAAATCCAGAAAACTTCGCGCAAGCTAGCATCAATAACACAATGGTCAGAATATGCATCAAAGAAACAATAAAACACAAGAAGAATGTGTATTAGTGTTCACAGTAATTTCTGGTGAACAACAGCTAGTCTTCCAAACTATCGAATAAACTTAATTACTGTTATTCAATTTCTCTGGTAACTTGCAGGATCGACTAGATTGATCCTATGGAACATAGTTGTTTGGTTAAGTCTAATTGTAAAACTGGTATTCCTATTTAGGACTTCTAATTAAAGTGTTTCAAAGATATCCAATCCACTTCGATTACTATACTGAATGATTCGAAGGACAATTTCTATATGATATCAGGAATGTTCTTTAGAAAAGTAAAAATACTTAAGATTGGGCAAATGGCAGGATTAAGTGAGTGAATGTAAAAGTTACTGAATGTTTAGAGGATTCGAACATAAGAAAAGTGTTTAAATGCAGAAAGAAATAAATGACTTCGAATGTAAAGGCTTTAATGTAAAGGCATAAACGTAAAATTGTTTGAAGCACAAATGAAATGGAAGTGAAAGACAAAACTGGAAAATGTAAAGAGTTTTCATTGAATTGTAAATGTTGGTGTTATCATACGTACATCTTTCGAGCATTTGTTTCCCTATCCATGCAGTATTTTAAATGTTTACTGAATTTGTACAACAGATATGACACCCTGAAATCCTAACACTAAGACCTCTATTTATACTACTTTGACCATAACGGTCTTGTTATCAGAATCTGCCACGTTCGAAGCATGCAGAGCATTACTTCCCTCTAGCCTCCATGCGTCCTCGAACGTTCCAATGCTTATGTATTTTGAATTTCCAATATCCCGCTCACGTTTGAATTTCAAGCGCCTTGGTACCTTCATTTCGAATTCGTTTCGAAAACAACCCTCACAAATATAGTCTCATCATTATTTCGAACAAGGCTTTAGACTTACACTCCACAACTATCATTCGAAACCTTGAACTTTAATATTTCCATTCGAAACAAACAGTCTCTTCCATTCCAAATCATCAAACTTGCTTTATTCAAACAAAGCCCAATCGTCTTATTTCGAATCATAATATCAAAATCTCCAGCCAACAAAATTCCGCTTTAAAATATGTATTTCGAACCCTTTGAGAAATACTTATTTTAAATAGATTCACAAGATTTTGATAGGTCTTTTGAAGAATCATGACATTTACTGTACATGACTTTACCCACGTCAATCAAGACGCCTTTTTGAGTACCTAACCGTCTTGGACCAGTTACCACAACATGGTGCGGTTTTAAAATAATGATTACTATTAATCACACTCATTACCAACACTAGATCTTATGCCACCTCTCTCTGAATCCAACCAACGACTTCCACGTACTCCAAGTCTTTTTAGTGGGTGTTTACACTCACTCTATAAAACTCATCAGGTTAGTCTTTTCTTCTTTTTCTCCAAAATTCTGAAATCCCCTTCCTTTTTCACTAAACCCTAAAACTTCCAGCAATCTTGACAATGTCTTCATCAATATCATCACAATTGAAGAAATTATCCAAGAGGAAGAACAAGAACAACAACACGGAAACCGTCATGGAGAGCAAAGTGAGTATTATCAAAATCAATTTGTGCTTAATCCTCAAGTGATCTCCAAAGAGAAAGAAATGTTGTATGCTTCTCAGGTATTAATCCCTACCATTGTATCTGGAAAAAGGTTTGCCCTAATGGGTCCTTTAACTGTTTTTGAAATTCTGAAAGATACTAGGAAATTTTTTCCCGTTTGCTATAAATTCAAACGCCTATTCAACAAGCTGGATGCCCCTAAGGCAGGAACTGAAGACCTAAGCGAATCATCTGATTCGAAAACAATTGAAACTCCAGTCTCACCTCCAAAAGATCCTTTTATTTTAGATTACATCAAAAGAAATTTCAAACCATTTCGATCCTGCCCCACTTCAGATGTAGCATATCAAAACTGGTTCACTAAGGTAGAATCCAAAAAATCCCAGCAATGGGAAGAATTAGGAATTTATAATTTAATCAAACTGTCGAAACCAGGCTTTACTTATAGTCACCCATTGCTATTGGCTTCATTGTACTTCTGGGACAACACTTATAACACTTTCCATCTTCCGGGCGGAATGATAACACCCACCTTCTTTGATATAGCTGCCATCACTGGTCTTTCACCAGTGGGGGAAACTTATATTCCTGACAACGAAGAACATTCTAGCATCATTGACTTCGATGTCAAACTAGCCAGCTTTTCAAAATTCACCAGTCATTATCATACTGAAGGGGATGATGTCTCAGACGTAGAACACATCGCTTTCCTTACCTTGTGGCTATCACGATATGTGTTTTACAGCAGATCCTTGCAAGTGGTGAGTTGGTTCATTCCCCTAGCCAGGGATTTCCATGAAAATAGGAAAGTTTGCCTGAGTGAACTGTTACTTGTCGATCTTTATGAGAGCTTAAGGTCAGCAGTTTCTAGTTTAAAATCCCATGCTCCAAAGAACATTCTTCTGGTTGGACCCTTTTGGTTGCTTCAGCTATGGCTTAATGCCATGTTCGAATCTTCTTTATCAACTGCTGATACTATTGTCGAACAAGATCCAGAAATAGCTGACAGGAGCATCGAAGGCACAAGGCTTCGAAAACTCACTCCAAATGATGACAAGGATGCTTTCAAAGTCCAATTTTCTAAATACATCATGATCTTCTCAAAAAGACATAAGTTCGAAGAGTCCATGGCACCTTTTGCTCAAAGGACTTGTGGACCATCATGGTTCACAATGCCTCTCTCAGAAGCTGTCAAGAGCAAAGAGATGCAGGACATTTGGAAAGCGTTTCTTCTCCCTAGGCTAATTTCCTCAAGAATTACTCCAACAAAGAATCAGATTTTCCTCCTGGCTTATCAACCCAACTTCATTTCTCGATAATTTGGCCAGTGCCAACTAATTCCTGAACCTTTGTTCCAAACACAAAGTGCCATAACCTCAGGCAAAACGTTCAAAGAAAGAGAGGCCAAATTGCAACAGGAGCAATATCAAGATTTTGCTCAGTTTGAGCTTTTACCTTTCGAGCCAACATACTTCACAACAAAAGGATTTCTTGAATGGTGGACTAAGTTCTACCAGACATATATGTTTGACACACTCACCATTCAACAAAAGCTAACTGGCGCGTTCAATGTGCAGGTACACTCCAAGAAAGGTATGTTTACTCATGTCAAAGAAATTAGGGCTTTTCAAAATTATTTCGAAACCACTTATGATCCCACACACTTGGGAACCACTGTACATCAAGCGGCCGAGACCTTGAAGGAAAAATTTGAAGAAAAAATTTCTAAGCTCAAACTTCCTTCAGGGTTGTCACCTAAGGATAGGTATAGGTTGGCACTCGAAATGCATCCACCTAAATTTCCTAGGTTGCCTACCTCAGAACTGGCTCTGGCTTGGTTTCCTCCATACCCTTGGTGGTTCACTTGCAAAGAAATGTTCAAATACCAGTCTCAAAAGAAACTAAAGCCATCTGAGATTGTGACATGGGCTCGTTACTGGCTTCATAATTTCCCAGTACATCTTCGCTATGACCTTCCTGCCATTTCGATTACATCTAATCAAGGCACATGTGCGAATGCTTGGGAAAATTCCAATTGTATCCTAATTCCCTTATCCTTAACATTTTACCTTAATTGTTTCACTTTTCAGCCACTAGGATAAAGAATGTTACTTAGAAGCCCAAGGAAGGGAACACTTCTCAACAAGCTATTGAAGTTAGCGATGATGCAACTCCAACAATACCAACAACAACAACAACAACTACAACAACAACACCGGCAGCAGCAGACATCTCAATTCCAAAGGTAATCAACTAACCCTGTTGTTTCGAATAAACTGAAGTTTATGATTTAGATCTAACTTATGTTTAAGCTTTTTCAGACTAGCAAACTTCCACTAACTACTCCTAAGAAAAGGAAACAAGGCCCTACTGAAAAGAACCTCAGAACTGGTGAAAATTCTCCAACAGCTTCTAAGAAGAAGAAAAAGAAAGAAAGCTCCAAAGGCCCTGAGCCTACTAACGTCCCTGGACCTGATTCCACAGACGTTGCTCCCTTAACAACATCCAAAATTCCACCTTCGACCTCCAACGTAATATTGGAACATATTGACAGTAACATTTCTTCTGATAATCCACAGGTAATTAAATTCGAATTCATAACAAAGATAGTTATTCATACCATATTCTTAACTTTTCTTTGTTCAATTCAGGATACCTCGAACATGAATCCTACTGCTTCAACTCCTGCAATCGGGACCAATGCTCCAATCAATTCCTCTTTCCATGGGGACTCCAGCAACTTCGTGCAAAACAAAGGGTCTTCCAACATGGTGGCCCTGACTGGGACTTCGGAGGCACACGATGATCAAGGCACCTCACCTCCTTTGAAGGACGCAAACGAAAAATCACCCAACAAGTCTAAAGAAAATTCACCAGAAACTTCCCTTCTGAAATCTCCTCTTGGAATTCTTCAAGAGAGTCCAACAATCACTCATGCTGAAAAGGACAAGACTGATTCTCCTCAAGAGAGTGAAGAAACTGTAGAAGAAGGATCTGGTGAAGACGAAACCCAAAGCGGTTCGACTGATGAAACGAAATCTGATGCTATTAGCAGCGAGACCAATACTATTGATATGGTGGATCCTTGCGACGAAGGAGAAAGCGATGAGCAAGGCAAGGATGAAGATAATGGTGGTAAGACTAAAGAACCTATGGAGGTCGAAATGGAAGTGACTCCTTTGAACAAGGAACTTTCCCCAACTTCCTAACCTCGACTGACTGAAGAGGAACTAGCTCTCCTAAAACACAATGACCCAATTGGGTACATGAAAATTAAATTGGCCCAAAAGGACATCCCTCTCACTAGGGTTGGCACTGGTTCAATTGGCAACACATTGTCCCCAGATGCTAGAGCTACACTCCTTAACAAAGTCAGGAAAACAATCCTTGATGTAGACCTATTTGAAGTTCTTAAAAAGGATAGTACTGCTTGCTATACCATGAAGGAACTTCTTACTCAAGTTAACTCCGCAACTTGCTCCTTGCCAGTCAGCACTATACTGTTCGACCTCCAAGTATTATTGGATGATGTGACTGGATGTCTTCTACAAGATGAATTAGCGGCTGCTAAAGTTCAGGAGAAACGAGACGCCATGGATGCTGCTTATGAGCGCGCTTCGAAACTTTCTAAAGAGGCTGAAGACCAAGCAACGCGTTTAAAATAGGCGAAGGCTGACTATGAAGTTCGAGCGCGGTCTATTCTCTTTTGGGAAGGACAAATTCAAGAGCTCCAACAAAAGGTCAAAGAAGCTCAGCAACAGCAATTGGCTTACGAAACTGACACCGTTAGTAACCAATTCGAAGAACTTCTTAACAGGGGCCTTTCCGAAACAGAAGC
Source organism: Vicia faba (assembly GCA_948472305.1). Classification (NCBI taxonomy): domain Eukaryota; kingdom Viridiplantae; phylum Streptophyta; class Magnoliopsida; order Fabales; family Fabaceae; genus Vicia; species Vicia faba. Next base: position 1,013,855,062 of record OX451736.1, on the reverse strand, counting down.
AGCAGAGCGTATCAAAGGGGAAGTAACTACTCTAGAAGGAGCGAGACGTTATACCCAGCAAAGACTTGAGTCCTTTAGAAGCACCTTCGCAAGATTGAGAAACAACGTTTATTTTTAAATATTTGCTTATTTGAATTAATTTGACACTTGGTTTTGTAATATTTGAACAACGCCATTTTGGCAACATATGGAACCATTTTAGCGTCTCCTCATAATATTTCGACTACGTTGCTATTATTCGAATCTCCTGCAGGCAAGGTCTATATGTTTTCAAATATTTTCCGTTAACCTTTAAGATTCGTTTGTCATCAGTTAACTCTTCGATTTCATACGCATTGTTTGAGAACCTCTTTAGTATTCGAAAGGGTCCTTCCCAATGAGGTGACCATTTACCTAATTCTTTATTCTTCTTGTCCATGGGCAATATGACTTTCCAGACTAAGTTATTAACAGTGAATGTTTTACCTTTCACCCTTTTGTTGTATGCCCAGGCTACCCTTTCCTTTTGCCTCATTAGGATTTCCAATGCATGCAATCTAACTTCGTCTAACTCAACTAACTCATTCATCATCATCTCCCAATATAATGCAGATGGGATCTCATTTTGCCTTTGAATTCGAACTGATTGCAGATGAATTTCCACTGGTAAAACAGCATCATGGCCAAATGTTAGTTGGAAAGGCGTGGTGTTAGTGGCTTCTTTAGGAGATGTTCTACAAGCCCAGAGTATTTGGTCCAAAGTCTTATGCCAATTCTTTGGCTTCTTACCAACATGTTTTTTAATTAACCCTATTATCACTTTGTTTGCTGCTTCGACCTGACCATTTGCTTGAGCATAATATGGCGTTGATGTTAATAATTTAAAACCCATCTCCTGAGCAAATTCCTGCATCTTTCTACCAGTAAACACAGAACCTTGGTTTGTGGTTATACTCTCTGGTAATCCGAACCTATAAATTATTTGTTTCTGTATGAACCCAATAATAGCCTCTTGATCAGCAACTATTAATGGTATTGCTTCGATCCACTTGGTAAAATAATCAATTCCTACTAAGATATATTTCTGTCCTTTAGACGAAGCAGGATTGATCTCTCCTATTAAATCTAATGCCCATCCTCTAAAGGGCCATGGTTTAATGACAGAATGTAACTCACTTGCAGGAGCATGTTGAATTCCTGCGTGTGTCTGGCATTCTTCACACCCTTTAGCAAAATCTATACAATCTTTGAGCATGCTGGGCCAATACATGCCATATCGGAATAACAACCATTTCATTTTATGGCCTGCTTGGTGTGCCCCACATGCCCCATTGTGGACCTCTGATAATGCTAAGTATGCCTCACCTTCCCCTAGGCATTTCAGTAATACGCCTTCTTGTGTCTTCTTGAACAATTCATTTCCCATGAGGACGTATGATAACGCTCTGTATTTAATCTTCCTATCAACATTCAATGTTGGGTTTTTTAAATAACTCACTATTGGACTTCGCCAATCTGCATCTGACAAAGTGTCTATGGCAAATACTCCGAATTCCTGTTTGTCAGCACAACCTAACTTTATATTTTCTAAATCTGATGGTATGAGTCTAGTAGCCATAACCCTTCCTCTTAATTCAACCAAATATTCAAATTCTTTGGTGGAAACTTTATACCCTGAAGCCAACTGTGCTAGGTCATTTGCCTCTTGATTTTCTATTCTTGGTATATGTTTAATATCCATGTATTCGAATTTTTTGAGTAGCCTATTAACTATGACGAAATACGTAATTAAATTGTCCTTTATGCATTTGTATTCCTTTGTTATTTGCTTGACCACTAGCTCCGAGTCTCCTCTAATTTCGATTCTAGTTGCCCCCAATTCCAACAAAGCTTCAAGTCCAACGATAAGCGCTTCGTACTCAGCTTCATTGTTCGAGCGACGAGGACCATCTAACTTATACTTGAATTTTGTTGGAATTCCTTCGGGAGAAATTATAAGAACTCCAACACCACTACCATCCTTATGGGTCGAACCATCAAAGTATAATTTCCAAGGTTGCATTTCAACGTAACCCATGACAGTCTCTTCGATCAGTGAATGATCAACAATGAAATCATAAATTATTTGACCTTTCACAGCTCTTAAAGGCATGAAAGTCAAAGAATACTCTGTCAAGGCCAAAGCCCATTTACCAATTCTTCTATGCATTATTGGTTTCGAAAGCATGTGTTTGATAACATCAAAATGAGATGAAACATAAACATCAACAGGCTTTATATAGTATTTAAGTTTCATACAAGAGAAATACAAACAGAGACATAACTTTTCTATGTTGCTATATCTGGTTTCTGCATCATTCAACACCCTACTTAAATAGTACACGGCTCTTTCGATGCCATTGCTATCTTCTTGTGCTAACATACTACCTATGGTAACTTCAGAGGCGGATATGTACAATCTCATGGGTTTTCCCCACGAAGGTGGAGACAAGATAGGAGGCTGAGTGAGATATCTTTTTATATTGTCAAACGCCTCCTGATGTGCTTCGTTCCATTCGAAAGCTTATCCTTGCTTCAAACGAAGTAACAGAGAGAAAGCCTGGGTTCTTCCACTTAAATTCGAAATGAACCTTCTTAAAAAGTTAATTTTACCTAGCAAAGATTGCAACTCCTTTTTTGATGTAGGTGCTTTCGTTTCTACAATGGCTTTGGTCTTGTTTTGGTTGATTTCAATGCCTTTCTTATGAACCACAAAACCAAGGAAATCTCCAGCCTGCACGAAAAATGCACACTTAAGGGGGTTCATTTTTAAGCCATGTTTTCTCATTCTTTCGAATGATTGGCTTAAATGATGCAAATGAGTTTCTGCAGATACTGATTTGATGACTATATCATCAATGTACACCTGCATAAAAGTCTCAATGAAATCATGAAAAATCGAATTCATTGCCCTTTGATAAGTTGCTCCAGCGTTTTTTAAACCAAAAGGCATTACCACCCATTCGTAGGTCCCTAAGGCTCCTGGACAACGAAATGCTGTCTTAGCAACATCTTCTTCAGCAATAAAGATCTAGTTGTACCCAGAGTATCCATCTAACATACTTAAATATTCAAATCCTGCAGCCGAATCTATTAACATTTCTGCCACAGGCATATAATACTCATCTTTGGGGGTAGCAGTATTTAAATCTCTAAAATCTATGCAAATTCTCAGAGAGCCATTCTTCTTAATAACAGGTACTATATTTGCTAACCATTCTACATACCTTGTGGTCCTGATGAATTTGCAGCGTAACAACCTTTCAATTTCAGCTTTAATCTTCGTGAGAACTGCTGGTGCGAACCTTCTAGGGGTCTGCTTGATGGGCTTCTTGCCATCCTTGATTGGAAGTCTGTGTTCCACTAACTCCCTCTTTAAACCAGGCATTTCATCATAGTCCCACGCGAAACAATCTTTGTTTTTTCTAAGCACTTCGATCACTTTCTGCTTGAGGCTCGAATTGAGTTTTGTGCTCACGTAAGTTATTCTTTTTGTGTTTTCATCTCCCAAGTTTACCTCTTCTAGTGGATCCTGCGCTAACATCTTAGCACCAGAGTCTGTGGGGTCCTTTTCGAAGCCTAAAGGTTCTTTATCATAAATGGCATCTAGCCTTTGATCTACATCAACTATTTCTTGTTCTTCAAAGGGCGAGCCTTTTGAGCCATCCCCACCTGTTTTGTTTACTTCTGCAGCCATACTATCTACTTCAGCTTCTAAGGCCGCATTCCATTCGTTCTCAGCCATGTAGGCCGAAATCTTTTCGAAGAAAGAGGACTCAATCATGAGCAAGACTGTCGAATTCCCAGCCTGCTGGCCGTCTTTGTGTGGCACCTTCGACTTCTCCATCTCCCTTTATTATCCTTTGATCCCAATACATTCCATCATGGCGAAGGGTCATGTAATAATGCGCATTCCTGGTCTCATTGATCTCGTCGTTAGGGGTACAAGGAGCAATTTTGGCTAAGTGTTTGTCATAGTTTCTCTTATCAACTAGGTTGAATTCCGTCATGAAATAGCTTTGATCAACTTCAATGTTTTCAACAATGCCATCCTCTCTCCATAGTACTAACCTCTGATGCATCGAAGAGGGGACTGCTCCAACGCTATGGATCCATTCTCTGCCCAGCAACAAATTGTAGTTGGCTTTAGCTTCGATTACAATGAACATAGTGGGTCTGCAGCTTGATCCTACTGTCAAATCCACTTGGATCACCCCCAATGTGTGGCCTACTTTACCTTCATAGTTTGACAGCACCATATTGTGTGGTTTTATGTCAACATCTTGTATCCCTAACTTCTTCAACATGAAATGAGGCATCAAGTTCACTGCAGCGCCTCCATCCACCAGGACTTTGTTTACGCCATGTGTACCAACTTTTGCTCGAATGAACAATGGCTTTAGGTGATTTTGCATGGCTGGTTCTAGGTATTCGAAGAAGGCATTCTGCTATTCGACAGCCCCATTATCCATCACATAATAGCATACTAGCCTATGTTTCGTCAGGTCTATTGCATCATCCTCCTCGTGCTCTCCGACTTCAGTCTCTTGCCCAAATTCGCAAGGCAACATAGATACTACATTGCAGTTGATGTTGAGTGAAGATTCCCCTTCTGATTCGAAATTGTCAATCAGCATATCCTCATCCTGCTCTGGACCTGGCGTATATTCCTTTGATTCGTTTTGCTTTGTTTCAGAGAAAAGTTTCCTGCTAACTAGAGGTTTGCCCCCAGGTTGATTGTTTGGTGCAGGTTTGTTGGTACTTGATTCCTCTTTGTCCTTGCTCGAAGCCACTCCTTTGTCTAACATAGCTTCTCTCTCAGCTTTTCGAACTCTTTGTTGCCTGCGCCATTGTGACCTTGACATAGGGTTCTTTCCCTTGTAATTTTCCAACCTTACTTCTTCCCTTTTCGCCATAATGAACTGTCTTCTGTACATCATGGCATGGCGTGTATTTCGTTCATTATTCCTCTACTTGTCTCTCCCCTTGTCAGCTCTAACTTGTAGCCACTTATCTGTTGGTGCATCAGCAGGAACTTTGAATGTTACCCTTCGAGCACCTCTAGGATAAGGGTTGTCAGGCCTCCGTTGGGTGTAGTTGTTCTCGAAACGTTGGCCCATTTGACCAGTTTCTCTGTGGTTCCAACATGGGGTGAAAGGGACTGTTTCGAAGGTTTTAGCCACTTTCTGATCATATACTGCAGAACATCTTGGACACACTAGGCATTTGGTTAACCCGTTTGTGACAACGAACTAAGAACCCCATAAGACTTTCTCCAACCTTAGGGTAGCATCTGAACAGCTGGTTATCCTGGCGCCAGTTGACGCCTGTTCGTGCCCTTTGTCTTTTTTCAAAGTCTGCAGCAATTCTCTGATTACAAATGATGCTACATCTAGGACATAACATCATTGCAACATTCTCTTTGTGGCATAGCATAAGGTAGTCTTTGAGACTGGCATCCCTAGCATAACTATCTTCCATCTTGTGTTTTTCTTTCTCTAAGTACCTTTCCATTTCCTTCATTTCAGAACAAGGTTGCTCCATATTTACCATGTTAACATCCACATCTTCTCCTTTGATATCAGTATCTCCCCATCCTGTAGGTTTGATGTCTTCAATTGGGGTCTTTGAGCTTTCTGGGGCGGAATACTTCACCATGTAATCGAACTTCCTGCTGGGCTCTCCTAAGGTATCCCATATTCCCTTCTGAGGAAGAACTGACAGTGTGATCTGTACTTTCTCCAACTTTCGCCTCAAGCTTTCAGTAGCTTGTGTCAAATTTTGTTCTTGGTTCTCCTGGCCATCAGTAGCCTGGATCTCTTTCGAAGCAACCAAAGGAACTTCTTCGATCAAAGCTTCTTGTTCCTTATGGAAGTCCTCAGTAACTTCCTTTTCGACTTCAACTAACACATAGTTTTCATCCTCAGTGTTTTCCTCTTCTGATGGAGTGTCACCTTCATTTACTCCAACCATATTTATCTCGCCAATGTATGCAGGTTCAGAGTAATTGGTGTCAGCAACATCCAAAGGGTCATCATCCACTTTCATCTTTGGCTTGTCAGCGAACCTTAATCTACCATCCTTGATTGCATTTTGAATCAGATCCCTGAAAAGAAAACATTGTGAGGTTTTGTGGCCTAAGAAACCGTGATACTTACAAAACCCTCTTTTCTTTCTTTGATCTAAAGGTGGTAATTTGACATTCGATGGCACTATTAGTTGGCCATCTTTGACAAGCAAATCAAAAATTTCATCACATTTCGTTACGTCGAAGGTATAAACCTTCTTTGGGAACTTGTCACTCTTCTCATTTTCAATAATTTCTTTCCCTTTTATGGGAACTAGTAATTTACAAGAGTAAGGGGGAGCCTGTTTCAATTCAGCGAGATCAATTTCGACCTCTTCGAATTCAGGGTAATCTTCTGCTTCCTCAGTTTCGACATAGGAAACCCTTTCTTTCTTGTTATTTTTAAAAACCCTGGCTTTCTCGACCTTTAGTCTTTCGACTTGTCGAACCCTGTCTGCTAATTGGGCCATATCCCTCAAGTATTGTGTATCTAATTTCTTTCGAATGGAGTAGTCTAGGCCACCGGAAGCCATTTCGATTAACTCATGTTCAGGAACTATCGTGAAACATCTAGACTTCAAGAGTCTGAACCTATTCAGATAATCATCTATGGGTTCAGTAAACTTCCTCTTGATACTGGCCAGCTCTTTCAAACTTATTTTAGATTGTCCCATGTAGAATTGTTCATGAAATAATCTCTCAAAAAGAGTCCAAGTATCTATGGATCCAGGAGGCAATATGGTGAACCATGTGAAAGCGTTCTTAGTTAGGGAACTTGGGAAATATTTAATCCTAAGGTTCTCGTTATTTGCTATGTCTCCTGCTTCGGTCAGATACCTGGCTATGTGTTCGACTGTTGACTCATTGGTGTCTCCAGCGAATTTTGTAAATTTAGGGACCTTATATCCCCTTGGTAAATCAGTGTGCATCACATAATCTACTATGGGAGAAGAATAGTTTGGCCTTCTAATTCCTGTATTGAGACCGTTTTGAGCCATAATCCTTTCTATCATGGTGGTTAAATTATTTTCTGCCAAGATGTTGTCATTTCGAATTCTATGAACGACTTCATCAGCGTCTTGGTGTCGACCCACCATGACAACTCCTCTAGGTTGTTCTTCTCGAAACTCTGGAACTTCTAATCTTTCGACCCTTACCCCTGGTTCTATAACTCCCCTTTGTGGTTCCTCTCGAATCACTGGGGCTTCTAACCTTTGTGCCCTTGCCCCCAAGTTAACCCCCTCTCTGGCTGGTCTATAGGGTGGGTCATCCGTAATTTGTTCTATGATGGGTATGTTCGCTCGAACCCCCGCCTGATTCTGCCTACGCCTTTCTGGCGGAGCGAAAAAATCTGCTATTCGACTCATGTTGTCCGTGTTTTCTCTGTTGGTTACAGTTACATTTTGTACTATTGGGGAAAAGATTTCTTGCATAGTCTGCGCTAACACTCCTATCATATTATGGTTACTATCATCCATTAATTTCCTAAAGGCCATCTGATTTTCTGTGGTTAAGATAGGCAATGTATTATGACCCACTGAACCTTGGGTATTTGTCATAAATTGGTTGGCCCCAGATCCGGACCCAAATTGTGGTGACGAATTTGATGTAGAATTGTGCAAACCCGCCATAAAAGATGTTGGCATCCCATAAGAGGGATTTCTGAGTCTAGTGCCATCGAAACCGGGTGGTCTAGTTGGTGGTGGGGTGGCGAAATGGGTTTGTGTCCCTGGTGGTGGGACAAATCCTGCAAGATAACCAGTGGTCCCTGTATTTCCTAGGGTCATACTATTGGTTGTCGTGCCACTTGCTCCATTTGTGGCCACACTACTGGTAGAAGATGCAACAGACTGTGCGTTCGTAGGGATCGCGTTAGACGTCCCCGTCGAAACAGACGTATTGGTGCCTGTTCCATGTGGGATATTTTGTTCCCCTTGTTGATTGTTTGGATTAGACATCCTACTACTACGTTTTCTTCTGGGTAAGGGTTGGTTACTATTGGTTGTTTTACCACTTCTGAGGTTCATATAACAGCGAAATTGATAATCAGAAAAGAACTTACACAGCGAAATCGTATCCTAAAATATTTACTTTCGACTTTCTTAACAACAGGTCCCACCGGGCATGCCAATTTGTTCACAATAATTTCTGGTGAACAACCGCTAGTCTTCCAAACTATCGAATAAACTTAATTACTGTTATTCAATTTCTCTGGTAACTTGCAGGATCGACTAGATTGATCCTATGGAACATAGTTGTTTGGTTAAGTCTAATTGTAAAACTGGTATTCCTATTTAGGACTTCTAATTAAAGTGTTTCAAAGATATCCAATCCACTTCGATTACTATACTGAATGATTCGAAGGACAATTTCTATATGATATCAGGAATGTTCTTTAGAAAAGTAAAAATACTTAAGATTGGGCAAATGGCAGGATTAAGTAAGTGAATGTAAAAGTTACTGAATGTTTAGAGGATTCGAACATAAGAAAAGTGTTTAAATGCAGAAAGAAATAAATGACTTCGAATGTAAATGCTTTAATGTAAAGGCATAAACGTAAAATTATTTGAAGCACAAATGAAATGGAAGTGAAAGACAAAACTGGAAAATGTAAAGAGTTTTCATTGAATTGTAAATGTTGGTGTTATCATACGTACATCTTTCGAGCATTCGTTTCCCTATCCATGCGGTATTTTAAATGTTTACTGAATTTGTACAACAGATATGACACCCTGAAATCCTAACACTAAGACCTCTATTTATACTACTTTGACCATAACAGTCTTGTTATCAGAATCTGCCACGTTCGAAGCATGCAGAGCATTACTTCCCTCTAGCCTCCACGCGTCCTTGAACGTTCCAATGCTTATGTATTTTGAATTTCCAATATCCCGCTCACGTTTGAATTTCAAGCGCCTTGGTACCTTCATTTCGAATTCGTTTCAAAAACAACCCTCACAAATATAGTCTCATCATTATTTCGAACAAGGCTTTAGACTTACACTCCACAACTATCATTCGAAACCTTGAACTTTAATATTTCCATTCGAAACAAACAGTCTCTTCCATTCCAAATCATCAAACTTGCTTTATTCAAACAAAGCCCAATCGTCTTATTTCGAATCATAATATCAAAATCTTCAGCCAACAATTAGACACATCATCCGCGTAACAAATAGAACACCTGCACAAAAATTTGCATCTAGACAAAAACACAAGCAGTGGGTATTTCTCATACAATGAGAAACAAAATCAATCGCGTTAGAAGTGAACTAAATTCCACAAAGAAAGTGAAATACAAATGATTTTTAATGGAATAATCAAAATATTAATTAAATGATTGAAAGCTCTCTTGAAATTCCTTGCACAAGTCAACAAACATGTCAGAAATAACAAGGAAAGAAAATAGGAGTTATGCATTCTCGTCATAATTCAATTTGGGATTAAATCATGAAGAAATATAATTTAAATGCGCATTAGAACCACAAAGGTAAACTTCGGGAAGCAACTTATTACATATGAATGTGTGCGAAAAGTCAGAATAAAATCAATCTGAAACGGTACCGGTAGCCATTAAATGTACCCACAATTTCAAATAAGCATCAACCGTGAATTAAATCACCATGCGAGCACCACTTACCATTCCCGGGCAGCATTGTTGTTAACACATGAACCGCATAAAATATTGATCCGAAATCGACAAACTTGGCATAAATGCTATCCAAATATCAAAGCAAAGTCCCTTGAGCATTAACCATCAATGAAATAGTGCCTTATGCTCAACTTTTCGAAACCGGGCAGCATTGCACCGTGTCACAAAATTAACTGAAACATCGTGTCAAAAATAGTAAAATTCAACTTCAATGGTCCATAAATGCATAATTATGCATGAATAAGCATCAAGCAACTTTCGAAAAGAGATTTCCAAGGCGTTTGTATTTTTCGAGCAGCAACTTATACATGAATCGGAATCGGACAAAAATTAGTTACAACTCATAAACGGATACACAAAATGTTCTTTGATTCATGCATCATCGCTTAGAAATTACAAACACTTTGCAAACAAATAAATCCTCATATTCCAAGTCACAAACAAAACAATTCAAGTGTTAATACAATTTATCGGATTTGAAGTTTTAACATCGAAAAATGGAGTTCATCAACGAATCAAATAGAAAATTGCATTAACTCATGAAAACACAAATAATCCCTAAAAAAACTCAATAATCGACATTAGATCCAAAATTCAAAAATTAATCATCAATTTAATGATAAAATTCTAGATCTAAATCGATTATGTTCATCAATCAACCAATTCCACATCTCAATATCATTAAAAATCAAGAATCAGGTATCTCTCAAGAATATTCAATTCATGAATTCAATTCACATAAACATCTATTTCACAAGAATCAAATATGCAAAATACATTAAATTAAGTGATGGATTCAAGAAATTACCAAAAATTTAGATCAGAGAAGATGACGAGGATGCTGGCCAGAAAATTATGTGCGAAGGCAGAGGAGATCCACAGCGAAGCGCTCCGATCGGAGGGAGGAATTCGCGGTATCACTCGGAAGAGATGGAGGGAGGTATCACTAAAATTTGCAGAGAAGACGGGTGGAGTAGCTTTGCAGACGTTTTCCGGAGGCTGGAGATAGGTGGTATTTAGCGTCGGTGACAGAGAAAGCTCACAGAAGTGAGTTGAGAGAGATGAAGATTTTTGTTAGTTTTGTTATGAGTGTTCTTGAGGAAAGTTGAGAGAATTGAGAGAAAATGTGTTTTGAATTTAGAGAGATTTGGAAATTATGAGGGTTGTTGTGTTTGAAATTTGAAATTTGAAATATATATAGTCTTGGCTCCAAAGCCTTGTTTGGCTTGACAAAATGTTGATTTTTCCGCTTATTTCATGAACAGTCAACATCGAACCCCCAAACTCATCATGACACACGGTGCGAAATCCTGACGCGTGGCCTGAAACAAAAATGTCAGCGATGAAATTTGTGACACAGTGCAGAAAGAATCGCTCTGATACGATAAAAATTGCGTAAGTTACAATGCTTTGAACAGTGAGAAACCGATATAAAAATTCACAGTGCAAATTTTTTCAGCTTATTTTGTGAACGACGCGCGAAAAAACCACAAGCTCATGTTTTTCGATGCATAATCTCGATGCGAACCCTGAAGCAAAATCGGCGGCGATGAAATTTTTGATACTGTGCTGAAAGAATCATCCTGATACGATAAAAATTGAATAAGTTATGATTTTTTGAATGGCGAGAAACAATGAACTTATTTCGCCGTATTGGGAATTTCAACTTATTTCTGTGCACACTTTAGGAAGCGAGCCATAAACTGAAGCCTTTACAGCACAATCTGAACCCGGGCCCTGAAGCAAAGTTGAAGCTTACAAAATTTTTGAACTCACACTTTAAGAATCGTCCCGATACGATAAAAATCGAGAGAGTTGCAATTTTTATAATTTCGAGAAACAGTGCGGTAGAAAACCATTTTGGCATGCAATTTTCTCTGGTAATTCGCACTTTCGAAATCTTCTACAGTGAATTAGCTCCTGAATCGAACATACAAATCGAAGATAAAATCAAGACAAATTTTTCTCCCAAAGAACCAGCCGAAAACATCGAACCGGGAGAAAGTTATGAATTTTTTGAATATTTGAAAAACAGCAGTTCAACACACTATTTTTATTGTTTTTTCACTGTATAGCTTCTGAGTACTCACACATTCAGAGATCTTCCTCAATGAATTGACTTATGAACATAACATAAAACTTGAAGCAAATAACAAGATAGTTCAAATGCTCCAGGAGGAACTCAAAGATAATTTTTCGTTCATAATTTTTGAATTTTTAAGCATCTGAAAACCAGCAAATCCATTGTATAACAAAATTCAAGTATCTTGCGCTTGAGATAATCTTCCTCACAAAATTAGCCTTTGACATAAACAGATGAATTGGAGAAGACCTCGAGACGGTTCTAAAGACTGAAGAATCACTTATAAACCATTTTCTGATCTCAAGTTATGGATTTCTGAGCTTGAAACGCACAATACTGAATTTCTGTCTGCACTGTCTCAAATTGATTGAAACGCTTGTCTTTCTCCATGATTCAGAGCGTGTTGGAACACATAGGAGTTTGATATGATGATGACTTAATTATTTGTTGATTGGATAGCTTGGAAACCGTGCGGAGTGAATTTAAAATCCGAAAACTTCGAGTTCTGCTTCATAATGCTGCTTAACAGAACAGTCAACTTTCGTGCAGAGAAATACCTTGATTCCATGAGCATAGACCGAATGACATGTATGTATATATTTGATAATGAAGTATAAGTCAATTAGGATTAAAATGAAGAGGGAAAATTTTGGGGTACAACATTAGGTATGTGATGCATCAAACATATTGAATCATCATGAAACAATTATATCTTGAATGAATTTCTACGTAAAGCGTTTTTAAATCTCTTTATTTAAAGCGATTTTGGTTATCTTGTAATTGATTTGCATTAGAAAAAATCATATCTTTAGTGATGTCTTATAATGATTGTGTTGGAATAATTTATTGAGATGCTTCCAAGCTCTCTTAGTGTTATGTTTTACTTCTGCGTATTTTAAAATCTCTGATTTTGTTTTACGAAACAATTTTTTTTAATTCACTATTTAAAAATAGGTTTCACCCTCTTTCTAAATTTATTTGTGTTCATATTCTCATCCAACAATAATCACAATCATAAACTTAGAAATTCAAAGCTAGACATCTAGCATATTCATTACAAATCAAATACATGTTATCAAAGTTAGATATAGAAATTAGTATTACTCATGAAAAGGAAGATGCATATAGGCAAGGTTCTGGAATAATATTCATGTCGTGATTTCCAAAAACAATGCAAAAACTTTTGACATGGTTAGATCATTTTGTTGCGGTTATAAATTTTAATTTCAAATTTAGCTATAACCAAGCTCAACAAAATTTATAACATTTTAAATGTTTGATAATTGAGAATATACCAAGAAATGTATAAGGAAATGATGGACCAAACTTAACAAAATATGGAGAAACTATAGAAGTCCTACAACCAAGTCAAGGTAAAAAGAATTATTAGAGAATAAAAAGAGTGATGAAAAGAATTATTACTATTATATAACGTGTTTATATCTTATAATCTAAATTAAAAATATTGATAAGATTTCAAAGAAATATCCCACTGTATCTCACGGTCTTGGCGGTATTCCACATACTAAAACAATGAGACAATATTAAAGTTGTGACAAACTTTGGTAAGTTTTAAAATGAACACTAATGAGAGTAAACATCAAGAGTTATTTTAAAGTAATGTGACAATTGTGAACATAATTTCAAGATGAATTTCATAATAGAAGGTTCCAAACAAATCTCGTAGCTACCACAATTAGCTTTTATATTTAGTCATGTAGAAATTGAGTTTCAAACACAATTATGGAAAAACATAATTAGACCTCAAGGAATGAAATGTAAATAATTTAGGGATAATAGTTGTTTACCCCCTGCCATTTGGGGTAATCCGAAAAAGGACCCTGTAAAAAAAACAGTTTGATGGCTAACCCTAACAAATTTTGAAAATTTCATATTTTACCTTCAACGTGCCAAGTCACTAAAATAATTGACGTGGCAACCTTTTTTTTATTTTTATTATTATTTTAATGACATGGCTTGATTAGTTGTCATTTTTAATTAATTTTTAATTCCATATGGCATTTATATTAATATTTTATTAATTGAGTGTTAATTCAAAGTTAAAATTTTTTTGTCCTTCAACAGGAATCGAACCATGGACATACTGTCTGCAGTGAACGCTTCTTACCACTAGACCAATTCATTTTCTTTGTTATATTTTGGTTTGAATAGGTATAAAATAATAACAATGTTCAACCTTCCAGCTCAATGTTCAACCTTCCAGAACCATCAATCAATCTATTGTATCCTGGTGTAACAGCAGTGCTCATCTCTTTCTATGACCACCACAAACTCAAATGGGAAACTACCACCACCCCTGTTATCCTCCTTATCTCCTCTTTCTTACAGTATGATTTAATTTTCAATCGGAACAATTTGAATATTTGACATCACCACCTTCTCTCTTCCTTTCCGGCCGCCATGGACTTTCTGTGAGAAAAATAAACTGATAAATATCTTTCTCTTAATAACATATACATAAACCACAAAAAAAATTCATGATCGGACTAACTTTTACCGACATCCACCGTGCCGGAAATCACACTACCGAATCGGCTTGCCACTGCCGCCACCGTCCTCATTGTCACGAATTTAGAGTCGTGCGGATATGAACAACTCATATAAATCGCCATAGAAAAAATTCTTGAAAACCTGCATCAATTCAACCTGAAAATGCATAGACACACTAACAGAACCATCTCCATCAGGACCCAATAGAATCCACGCCCTGTTATATACAACATCCTTACCTTCATTGCTAACAAACAATTTCCTTGCATCACCCAAATGCTCAAAACCTCTATTAAAATCAATATGTGATCTTATATACTCATTTGTTATCAACTCATTTGCTTCTCTTATCTTCATTGCAACATAACTCAAAGGCTTTGATGTGATATCTCCAATATACCCTCTTGTTGCGCCTGAAGTTTGAATCAAAGCATTCCCATAGTAATTCTTTGGAAGATTTGGAATTATTCTATTCCTGGCTTCAACGGAGAATCTTACAACACGTTGTTGTTTCTTTTCAAGATCACGTGCTTTAGAGGCACTTTTCTATATATGTTGTATTGTTCAAAGGCCTTAATTCAATAACTGAAATGAATGGAGTCCCATTTCCTATATTAACAAGACATAGTTGTATGTAATCTATTGATGGAGATAACTGATTAACATTCATACGCTTGTTGGGATAACTGAAGATTAATTAATATGTTAATGATATGAATATTTATTGATGCATATATGTAACAAAGAAAATGCATTGGTCTAGTGGTAAGAAGCGTTCGCTGCTGATAGTATGTCCACGGTTCGATTCTTGTGGAAGGACAAAAAATTTTTAACTTTGAATTAACACTCAATTAATAAAATATTAATATAAATGCCATGTGGAATTAAAAATTAAAAATTAATTAAAAATGACAACTAATCAAGCCATGTCATTAAAATAATTAAAAAAAAAAAGGTTGCCACGTCAATTATTTTAGTGACTTGGCACGTTGAAGGTAAAATATGAAATTTTCAAAATTTGTTAGGGTTGGCCATCAAACTTTTTTTTTTACAGGGGCCTTTTTCGGATTACCCCCAAATGGCAGGGGGGTAAACAACTATTAACCCAATAATTTATTTCCAACAACTTCCTGCAAGGAAGAGGGAGAGAGAGACTCGTCAATTAAAAAGGCGGTTTTCACATCTATTTAGTGAAGCTCTAAGTCATAATGAGTCACCAAAGCCAAAATAATTTTTAAAGAGTTCTTCTTTGAAACATAAGAAAAAATTACTTTGTAGTCAAAACCATCCTTTTAAGTGAAATCTTTGGTGACAAGTCTACCTTTATATTTTTCAATGTTTCCTTTCAAGTCTTGTCTGGTTTAAAGACTCATTTAAAAGCAACTCTTTTTGAACCTTTAGGAAACTCAACTAGCATTACTGTCATCTATTGATTTTAACTCTTATCTCATAGCATTGATCCATTTCTCAAAAGTGTCACTTTTCATAGCTTGTGGGAATTGTTGGTGATTTTAGTATCACCAATGTATTTTAGTAGTAATGTGATTTACTAAAGGCCGATGCAATTATGCGTTAAGTTCGAAAACGAGTTAGGGAAGTGCGGAGTGCACGCTCGTCGAGCCAATGCATAATTGAATATGAATAATTGAAACGGGGTTTCGAACAGGTGTGTCTTTTCGGTTTCAGTTATTGATCTCCTATATAAGGAGTCATTTGGCCTCAGTTTCAATAACAGAAAAACGTCACTTTCTCTCTATATTTGTAATCAGTTTCTTTTGCCAGAAATAGATTGTTCTTCGAGAATTATCCCCACAAAGATTTCGTGAACCCAGGCAAGAATAGGGTCGAAATACTTTGTTCGGAAAGTGTACAAACACGATTCTTAGAAGTTATCCAGGATTATCATACCCAAATATCTTACAAACGAACAAAGTATTTTCTGATAATCATGGCTGGAGGAAGCACAATCAAGGAGATGACTACAAAATTCGGAAAATTGGACAAGTTTCAAGGACAAGACTTTAGGCGTTGGCAGAAGAAGATGCATTTCATGTTGACAACGTTGAAGGTGGTACACGTCCTTTCTACATCGATTCCAGAATCTCCGGAGAATGAATCAGTCGAAAATATGAGACGCAGATCAAAGTGGGAGAACGAAGACTACATATGCAGAGGGCACATTCTTAACGGTATGTCTGATCCCTTATTTGATATTTACCAAAACGTGGAATCTGCAAAAGAATTGTGGGATTGTCTCGAATCTAAGTACATGGCAGAGGACTCATCCAGTAAAAAGTTTCTGGTAACCGATTTCAACAATTACAAAATGGTTGAATCGAGGTCTGTCATGGAACAATTCAATGAACTCCTCCGAATCCTTGGACAGTTCACACAACACGGATTGAAGATGGATGAAACAATATCTGTCTCAAGCATCATAGACAAGTTGCCTCCTTCGTGGAAGGATTTCAAACACAATCTGAAACATGGAAAAGACGAACTGTCTTTGATCCAACTTGGAGGTCATTTGCGCATAGAAGAATCTCTAAGAGCGCAGGAAGATGACAAAGGAAAGGGCAAAGGAATTGTTGGACCCTCGGTTAATATGGTCGAAGAGGGTGGTAAGAACGATTACAACAAAAACAAAGGAAAGAAGCGTGCCTTCAAGAACAAAAAGGGCAGCTTCGGTGCTAACAAGAAACCAAAACTAGAATGCTGGAAGTGTGGCAAAACAGGCCACTTCAAGAAGGACTGCCGTTTCGGCAAAAAGCACGACAACGCGAATGCAAGTGGTTCAGGAAAGGGGTCTAAGGACCACTCCGAAAACCAAGGTCAGAAATCAATTCGTGATTTGAATAGTTTGATTAAACATTCAGTTTCACTAAATTCTGAAGCATTTTATGTGCAGGATGATGCTGCCGCGTGGTGGATTGATTCTGGTGCCACAACACATGTTTGCAAGGATCGTTTCTGGTTCAAGACTCTTGTTCCAGTGGAAGATGGTTCTGTCCTCTACATGGGAGATGATCACTTCGCTCCCGTTGAAGGCAAAGGAAACGTGGTGCTAGAATTCAGTTCTGGAAAGACTATTACTTTGTTTAATGTTTTGTATGTTCCTAAATTACGCAAGAATTTAATTTCTGGTCTTGTATTAAATAAGCTTGGATACAAGCAAGCGTGTGAATCCGATAAATATGTTTTATCAAAGTCTGGTGTGTTTGTAGGATTTGGATATTATAATAATGGTATGTTTATGATGAATTTGAATGGAGTTCCTAATGATTATGGTTCTGTATTTATGTCCTCGTCGAATGTTATCAATTTTTCGTTATGGCATGCACGTCTAAGACATGTACATTATAAAAGAATGCATGAAATGTCTAAAGATGATTTAATTCCTAGTTTTAATGAAAATGTAGAAAAGTGTAAAACTTGCATGTTAACAAAGATCACCAGGCAACCTTTTAAAAGTATAACAAGGAAATCTATCATTCTTGAGTTGATACATAGTGATTTATGTGATTTGCATGCTACTCTATCATTAGGGCATAAAAAATATTTTATCACTTTCATAGATGATGCGTCTAGATTCTGCTATGTTTATTTGTTGCACGCTAAGGATGAAGCCTTAGATAAATTTAAAATCTATAAAACTGAAGTTGAAGTGCAACAGAATATGCTAATTAAAACATTACGTACAGATAGAGGTGGTGAATATTATGATCCTGTGTTTTTCCAGTCCGTAGGAATCATTCATGAAACTACGACACCTTATACACCTCAACAAAATGGGGTGGCTGAAAGGAAAAATAGAGTTCTTAAAGAAATGGTGAACGCCATGTTATCCTACTCTGGTCTGAGTGAAGGGTTTTGGGGAGAAGCTATGTTAACGGCTTGCTATTTGTTAAATAGGGTTCCTAATAAAAGAAACAAGACTACCCCATATGAACTTTGGTATAAGAAACGACCCAACTTAACATTTCTACGTGTTTGGGGTTGTAGGGCCGTGGTTAGACTCCCGGACCCAAAAAGGAAAACTTTGGGTGAAAAGGGTATAACTTGCATCTTTGTTGGATATGCTGAGCACTCCAAGGCCTATAGGTTTTATGTTATAGAGCCTAATGACTCGATTTCTATTAACACGATAATAGAATCGAGAGATGTCATATTTGATGAGAATTGTTTCTCTTCTATACCTAGACCAAAAATTTCTATACCTAATTCAGATGAATCTCTAAGAGATGATCATTCAAATGATGTGCCAAGTGAGACACTTGAACCTCGTAGGAGCAAAAGAGCTAGAAAATCCAGAACTTATGGATCTGATTTTCAATTATATTTGGTTGAGGGATCAAAGGATCAGATTGATACTCAATACTATTATTGCTATAGTATAGAGGAGGATCCAAGAACATATGATGAAGCTGTAAAATCTCGAGACTCTGGTTTTTGGAAAGAAGCAATTGATGAAGAGATTGGTTCTATCATGGAAAATAATACTTGGGTATTGTCTGATTTACCACCAGGTTGCAAACCATTGGGTTGCAAATGGATCTTCAAAAGGAAGATGAAAGTCGATGGTACAATTGACAAGTTTAAAGCTAGATTAGTTATCCAAGGCTTCAGACAAAAGGAAGGGATCGGTTATTTCAATACCTATGCTCCAGTTTCCCGTATCACTACTATTAGATTGTTGATTGCCTTGGCGGCTGTTCATAATCTAGTGATTCATCAAATGGATGTCAAAACAGCATTTCTGAATGGTGATTTGGAAGAAGAAGTGTATATGAAGCAACCTGAAGGATTTGTAATGCCTGGTAATGAGCATAAAGTGTGTAAGCTAGTTAAGTCGTTGTATGGGCTGAAACAAGCTCCGAAGAAGTGGCATCAAAAGTTTGATGAGGTTGTTTTGTCTAATGGTTTCATTCTAAACAAAGCTGACAAATGTGTATATAGCAAATTTGATACATCCGGTATAGGAGTTTTCATTTGTATGTATGTTGATGACATGTTGATCTTTGGCACCGACCAAAATCAAATTGATAAAACGAAGAACTTTCTGTCATCAAAGTTCTCCATGAAGGATATGGGAGAAGCGGACGTTATTCTTGGTATTAAGATTAAACGGGAGAATAAGGGGATTGTAATTACTCAATCCCATTACATTGCGAAAATACTCAAGAAGTTCAATTATGAAAGTTGTTCTCCAGTAAGTACTCCCATGGATCCGGGAGAAAAACTCATGCCAAATACAGGTAAACCTGTGGATCAACTCGAATACTCAAGAGCTATAGGCTCTTTGATGTATGCTATGATTAGCACTAGACTGGATATTGCTTATGCGGTTGGAAAGTTGAGCAGATTTACTAGTAATCCTAGTAGACACCATTGGCATGCGATAACTAGGGTATTCAAGTACTTGAAGGGTACTATGAATTATGGATTGTCATATATGGGATTTCCTTCGGTGTTAGAAAGTTATTCAGATGCTAGTTGGATGAATAATGCTGAAGATTCATCCTCTACAAGTGGATGGGTGTTCTTGCTTGGGGGAGGTGCCATTTCATGGGCTTCCAAGAAGCAAACATGTATAACTAGTTCCACAATGGAATCTGAGTTTGTGGCATTAGCTGCTGCTGGTAAAGAAGCGGAATGGCTAAGGAACTTGGTATATGAGATTCCGATGTGGCCTAAACCAATATCACCAATTTCTATCCGTTGTGATAGTACTTTCACACTGACTAAAGCTTATAGTCAAATATACAATGGGAAGTCTAGACATTTGGGTGTTAGACATAGTATGATTAGGGAATTAATCATGAATGGGGTGATATCTATTAATTTTGTTCGGTCGCAACAAAACTTAGCTGACCACTTGACGAAGGGGTTAGCTAGAGACTTAGTGAAGAAGTCGGTAATTAGGATGGGATTAAAGTCCATTTAAATCTATTATCTATGGTATACCCAATTCCCTTCTGTTGTACCCCAAAATTTGCCCTCCCATATTCTTCAAGATTTGGTAAGATCAAGCTTCAAAATCTCTCAAGGGTTGCACAGTCCAATGGCCTCCTAACACAGTAAAAAATTAGGGTTTTGGTTCCTGCAAAGAAAATGAGGTTTTCAAGGGTCCAATCAAGTCCCACATGCCCATATACATTGTCAAGCATCCATATGTCAAGTTTCAAGACTCACAGCATCAAAT
Organism: Vicia faba; assembly: GCA_948472305.1. Classification (NCBI taxonomy): domain Eukaryota; kingdom Viridiplantae; phylum Streptophyta; class Magnoliopsida; order Fabales; family Fabaceae; genus Vicia; species Vicia faba. The sequence goes on along the minus strand of OX451736.1, from coordinate 1,013,834,529 downwards.
TGCACAGTCAAAAAACCCTAATTGCTCCACAGTCAACTGCAGGGGCAAAATGGTCATTTGACAGTCAAAAGTCAAAAATTTTGGTCAACATCTTATTTTGAAGCCACAATCATCATTTGATCAATTCTTGATCATGATTCCACAAGCATGTCTCAAAAAGTCTCAAGATGCAAAAGTTTCTATTTTTGGACAATTGAAAAGTCAACTGCAAATTGACCAAGGCATAACTTCTTCATGGTTCATCATAAAAATCCCATCCAATGCTCATTTTGAAGGGTATGACATTTCCTACAACTCATCTTCACACTCCAAGTCCAAGAAATGCTCTCACAAAAAGTTATCAATTTCAACATTATAGGTCATTTTCAAAAGTCAACAAAAAGGCACTTTAAGTCAAAGACCATAACTTGAGATTGGTAAATCAAAATGACATGGGACCAAAGACATTGGTTAGAGGACTTAAAGACCTTTCCAAAATGTCTAAGAACATGTTCATAGCTTCAAAATTGAGCAAGATATGCATTGGAGAAGTTGGGAAATTTTTGGGAACTTTCAAAAGTCAACTTTGCCTAAAACACTTCAAAATTGCTAATGGGCCTCAAATTCTTCCTTGAATCATTACCCAAAGCCTATGCACGACCCATTGAGCTCAAAATAATTTATTTTCTTATTTTTGATTAATTAATTGGATTTATATTTATATTAATTCATTTAATTGGTTTTAAATATAAGAAAATTCAAAGATATGCTTTTTTAGATCTTTTTGTGCAGCAAATGTGACTAGGGCAAGCTGGCAATTCGTTTCTCAATCAACAAGGCAAGATCTTCCATAATTGGCAAAGTTTCCATGGAAAAAGATTGAAAAAAGATATGATTAGCAATCAAATATTCCAAACATTAATTCATGGACTTATGGGCTTGTTTCTGACCTAGAATCCTTCACATACATATGCACAAGGAAACCCTACTGAGGCATACACGAAAAAAGCTGCTGAAAACTCATAACCAATTTGCAAAAAATAGAGAAAAAGCTTGAAACTGATTTCATAGTTGCAGGATAATTCAAGGCCTAAAGTCTATTCCAACACATTACTGACATTGCTAGGAAGCTATTACAATCAAGAACTAGTCCAAACGCGCAAAGAATCATCCCCACGAAGTCACACGGTTTGCTTTGTTTTCCAATTTGACATTTCATCATTCACTCACTTTTAACCATGTTTCTTGTTTGATTTACACTAATATTAACCTGCTGAAGCGATTGGTACAGTTCAATTGGATTAACGCTGCCTAAATCAGAATCCACCATGGACAAAATTTAGGGTTTAGAAGCTTGAAAATTAGGGCTTTCATATAGAGGAAAAATTAAACCTTGAGACCTATGCAGTTGAATTCAGGAGCTCCATACGAATTGAATGACAACCTCGCGCTCAATTTATGTTATCTCCTCTTCTATTCGCTATTTTCCACAGTTATGCTTAGTGGGGGTTTAAAACCCCCGCTATCTTATTCGTGTTATAGGTACAAACAAAGAAGAAAGCTGAGGTGTCCAAGCATGATTGGGAGATTCAAACTTTAGCGCGTTTTTTAACGTTTTCAGCATAATTGACCTTTTTCATATATTATAATTCTTTGTTATATTGTTTACAAACGCGCTAAGTGGCTCAGTTGGTGGATGATGTGTATTGCAAGCATTGGGACCTGGGTTCGATTCCAAGGCCCCCCCATATACTTAATGATTTTTGTTTTAACACATTCCTGTGCAGCGCTCACTCAATGGCTCACCATACACACTCACGCTTAGGCCTGCCAAGTGGACATGAGATCAATTCAGTGGCCACAGAATGAGGTCTATCATACGCCTGGGTCAACCAACGTGCACATGATCCCTAAAAAGTCAGCAAGGCCTTTGTTCTAATGGGCCAGAATTCCACAAACACCTCCACATGGGCCATACACCCCCCTTTGTTTGTATTTTAAATTTAATTTTCTTTTCTTTTTAATTCTTTTATTTGCTTTAATTATTTTTATTTAATTCACCTAAAATAATTTTCTTTTCATAATAAAAACAGAAAAATCAAAAATACAAATATATTTAATTATTTATTAATTTCTTCACTAATTAATTTTTGTAAATAAACTCTAACAATTAACTTTAGTTTAATTTAGGTTAAAATTCAATCTTTTTCTTAAATAAAAATCATATAGAATTAGGTTTTGGACATTTTTTTATCTTTTTCTTAATTAATTATTTTCCTCATTATTTATTTATTATTATTATTAATTGTTAATTTTGTAAATAAACATGTAAATTAATTAATTAGTAAATTAGGTCAACTTTGACGTCTTCTTTAATAATTAAAATAAACTTAGAATTAGGGTTTCCTTTTAAATTCTTTTCTTTTATTTCATTAAATACAAAAACATAAAAAACACTTTCTTTTCTTTAATTAAATAAGTAATTAGGTTTTAATTTCATTTAATTTCAAGCAAAGGGTCAAAACCCTCGGACGTTCAATTTTAATTTCTATTTCACGCATTATTTTCTTTTGATTATTATGTAACTGCTTTCCGGATGTAATAGTAATTAGGTTTATCGTTTTCCTTTTACTTTCCGCATCTTTTATCAAAACGGGTCTTTGTATTTTGGCGATGTATAGACCCGCGCCTTGTAATAGCGTAGCTTTTATGTTTCCATCTTTTAATTTTCTGCACTCTTAAATTCTAAACTTGCATGAAAGAATGTATGTAATTAAAAACAATGCGTAGCTCATAATGCCATGATCAAAGATGAAATATAACATGAAAACAACACACAAATACACACACCACTTCTAGGGTACGCCTCACTCGTTGCCTTCGAAACGTGGTCGTCAAGTATAGGACGTTTTAGCGGTCCTTATGTCCATGATCCAGTTGCCTCGAAACAGTTGCCTCGAAACGGTTGCCTCGGATTAAAAAAGGATCAAGGACATAAGGGTAGCTTCTAAGGTGTCCTACTGTTGCTTCGGTGACCACACTGTCCCTACAATCGAATTGACCCGAACACCTCCAACGGTGGTGCTACCTACCTCTCAATGGTGGGATGGCACTACCTTAAGGACTTATACACAACCTAATTACTTAGGGTAGGTAGATGACTCATAGATACTTGCTCTCTTCTAAAAAACAAAACAAAAACCTTTTCACACCGACACTCTCAAAAAGCTTTCAAAACAAATTTTTCAAACACTCTTGAGGACAGATACAAGAGTCATTCAGAAATCTTTCAATGAAACTTTTCAAACCCACTCACATCTTGAAAAGCAAACATTTTGAAAACATAAGAGCAAGTATCTAAGAGCCCATGAATAACCATGGATAGAAAGGGTGCTAACACCTTCCCTTTCTATAAATCTACCTCCCGAACCGAGAAACGTTCTCATAAGGAATTTTGCTGTGCTTTTGTCCTGTCCATATTGGAGAAAATAAAAGACGGTGGCGACTCTTGCTTCCGCGACATTTCGCGAAACCAGCTTTGAACAGTCAGTTCTAAATCCACCGATCACAGAACTGGCGACTCTGCTGGGGAAGCTTAAAGTGAGGTATACCTTAGGATAGCTCATGCTTATGTTTTCAATTGCCTGATTTGTTTGCTTTATTATTGTGGGCACTGTCTTGGGAGTTCTATAGATCCTAACCCGGATCTGGGGGATACCTTCTTAGAAAGTAGCAACAAGACTGTGAGGGAACTGTGCGGGGTATACCGACACGGTTGAAGCAGTCTGCTACGTTGATGTGGCACTTTGGTGAGTACCGGTAACCCTTGAGTCAAGTCAAGGAGAGTACGGGGCCGCTGCGTGGTGTCGTGAAGCATCAACTGACCTTAGGAACCGTAATTGAACCATCTTGGCCTCTTTAGGGTAGTGAGATAACTGACTTTGGTGCAGTCCGAAGTTGGTTGATACTCGATACTACACTCAGTTAAGGGTTGTTTTCTTAGAATATTTCGATCGCCAGTTCAGTGGCTAAATCGAAACGATGAACACAGAAAACAATCCAATGATATTGAGATCCTTAGAACCCGGTTACTTCTGATAGGACAGGTTTTGAGCCCACCAACCTCAAGAGGGTAATACCTAGACCCCATGCTGGCCTGAACTCTAAGGGCTGTCTTGTGTGACTTGTGTGCCTTACCATGTTTGCTTTTTGTGAATACTTGTGGTGTGTTTTTATCATAATATCATAACATCATACATCATCATATGCATCCACTAACCACTTCAGGGGTTCGAATCTTCATCTTTGTTCTTGTTTTGTAGGACATGGAAACTATCCGCAGAAAGACAATTCAGATCAGCCTTGTAAGGATCCCTCCTCAGCTTAAGGAACTTGTATCCAGGATTCCCGAGAGCTCTTCTTTCAGTGAGAAACATGGAAGACTCATCAGTTTGGTCAACACCAACATTGAGGAAGATATGATAAAGGTCCTCTTCCAGTTCTTTGACCCTCTGCACCACTGTTTTACTTTCCTGGATTATCAACTGGTGCCTACATTGGAAGAGTTCTCCTGGCTTCTGAAGATCCCTATCCTTAGTCAACTACCCTACAACGGTACGGAAAGGGAACCCAAACTTTAAGAGATTGCTAAAGCATTACGCCTACAACCATCTGACATCAAGGGACATTGGGAAGTTAGAAGTGGTATCAAAGGGTTCTTGGCCAGGTTTCTGTTTGAGAAGGCCCAAGAATGTTGGAATTCCCTTGACCTACAAGCCTTTGAAGAAGTGGTGGCCCTCCTTGTCTATGGGTTGGTGTTGTTCCCGAATCCAGATCAGCTTATAGATATCAATGCTGTCAAGATCTTCATGTCCAGGAATCCTATACCTATGTTGCTTGGGGACATTCTTCACTCATGTTACACTCGAACCATGAGAAAAAGAGGTGTTCTTATGTGCTGCACACCTCTCCTGGGAAGGTGGTTTATTTCGCACCTTCCACAATCAGTTTTGAAGAACGAGCGGGGTTTGAGATGGTCACAACGATTGATGACTCTTACACATGCAGATATACATTGGTGTTCTCGGTCTAGAGAAGATGTCACTATCATTGATTGTTGCGGGGAGTTTCCTAATGTTCCTTTACTTGGAATCAGAGGAGGTATTACCTACAACCCATGCTTGGCTTTGAGACAGTTTGGTTATGCTCGGAGAGATGGCCCCCATGACATGTTAATTCTTGACATAGTTTTTGACTTCGACAACGATGCACAAGGACTTCGCCAGAGGTTTATCAGAGCTTGGAGGATGCCCAACAGGGTAGACAGCAAGACACTGGGGCACAAGAACTCCATCCCGTTGGAGCCTTATCTCAAGTGGGTACGGGCCCGCTCCCAGAAATTAGTGATGCCATATCCTCATGTTCTCCCTGTGATCAAAGAGCCAGTTTTGGAAGGAGAGGTGTCCTACACCATTCAACATCCTGACATGCCTACATCCTGGGAAGAAATGCAGAAGAGCTGGATCCAGCTTAAGGAAGAACGGAATTCTCTTGAAGCCAGTCTGCATGCTAGTGAGAAGAAGGTCTTGGAGCTCACTCGCCTACTGCACGAGGAAAAGACTCTCAATACTTACATAGCTCCAAAGAGGATGCGCAGTGTCTTTTGGGATTAGTTTACTTTGTAATTCTTGCCCATGAGGCCTTGATGTACTGAACAATTATCTCTTAATAATAACGTATGTTCCTTTTTGTCTACAACAAATTTGAACTTTCGAACCCTTGAATGCATTGCATAAACAGCATATCATGCATCATGTGCATAGCAGGTACTCTTCTTTTCAGGTTGCTTAATGATCTTCGCTGTTTATTTCAACCATCATGAATCCCGAATCATCTACCGAGCAATCCATCAAGGCCCTCCAGGCTCAGAACGCCCAGTTCCAAGAGCTGATCATGAGTTTAGCCAAAGGTCAAGAGGAATTAAAGGCTCTGCTGGTCAAGAAGAAGAAGAGGAGAACTGTACTATTCAACACTGGCCGGAGGTTTGGCAACACACTGCAAAATGAGGTTGATCAAGCTGGTTCTTCTGTGGGAAAAGGCAGTCCCCAAGGGGGAAGGGTTCCTAGTCCGGTGGTCTCTGACAACGAGACTGATTTCAATGAGGAGCAGTATCCTCCAACTGAAGACAAGTACAAGCAGTTAGAGGATCGCCTGAATGCCATGGAAATTCAACAAGTGCCTGGGTTGGATTTTGGAGACCTGGGTCTATCTTCTGGTGTGGTAATCCCACATAAGTTCAAAGCACCATCTTTCGCAAAGTATGACAGGGCGTCCCGCCCTAAGCTACATCTCAGATCTTATGTGCGGAAGATCCAGCCATACACTGTGGACAAGAACTTATGGATCCATTTCTTCCAGGAGAGTCTTTCAGGGACTCATCTCGAATGGTTCTATCAGCTGGATGGAACCAAGGTTCGTAACTGGGAGGACTTGGCTACTGCTTTTTACAAGCAGTATTAGTATAATGCCGACCTCGCTCCTACACGTACTCAACTCCAGGGTATGTCGCTAGGATCGGGAGAAGGTTTTAAAGAGTATGCGTAGAAGTGGAGGGATCTGGCTGGCAGGGTGCAGCCACCGTTAACCGACCGTGAACTCGTGGACATGTTCTTAGGGACCCTATCCGGGCCGTTCTTCAACCACCTGATCGGTAATTCTTCTGCGGGGTTCACAGATCTCATTCTGACTGGGGAAAGGATAGAAGCTGGGATGAAATCAGGGAAGATACAGAAAGGTGCGTCCTCAAGTTCTGAGAAAAAGCCTTTCAAGAAGGAAGCCAATGCTGTGTATGGGCCCAGGAGGCAAAATAAACCAGAGCGCCGCCAAGCTGTCAACGCGGTAGTAATTGCAAAGCCTACTGCCGCTCCTCGGCAACCTAACCAACCAAGGGGTGAGAGACCCAGAAGAGAATATACTCGGCTTAGTATGACCTTGTCACATATCTTGCCACAACTGCTATCGACCAACTTGGTAACCGTCAGAGAAGCTCCGAAGGTGGTAAACACAACCTCTCCGAAGTACAATCCAAACGCCCGCTGTGCTTATCACTCTGATAGCCCGGGGCATTCTACTGATGATTGCTGGGCCCTAAGAAATAAGGTTCAGGACCTTATCGATGCCAAGGAAATACAGTTTGAGGCGCCCGAAAGGCCCAACGTTGTGACTGCTCCTATGCCCCAACATGGAGTAAATGCTATTGAGGAAGACCTGTATGCCGTTTCTGTGGATGATGTCGCTACTCCCTTATTGACTGTCAAGAGGAACCTGTTGCTAGCCGGTTTATTTCCGGGTTGTAGCAAGGGTTGCCTTCTGTGTGCCGTTTCCCCTGCTGGTTGTCCGTTGCTGAAGTCAGGCATCCAAAGCCTGATGGACAGCAAAGAGATCTTGTTCAAGAAGACCGCTGTTCCTATTGTTCCTACTGAAGAAGTATCTGTTGTCACCATCTTCAAAAATTCTACCAAGGCTCCCCCGAGGAAGCCCGTCAAAATTATGTCTGTTGCACCTATCATTATTACTGTTCCGGGGCCCCTCCCCTATAAATCTGACAAGGCTGTCCCATGGCACTATGGGGCAGATGTGTATGTACTTGGAGTAAAGCAGGAGTTCAGCACTAGTACCGGTATCAGTAACATCACCGGTCCCGCTAAAGTTACTCGCAGTGGCAGGCTCTTCTCGCCTGACATTGCGCCACCAGTTATCCAAAGACCTCTTATCATCACGCCTACAAGTGCGCCTGTTTCCCCTCTTGATCAAGTTTCTACCCCTGCTGCCGAGTCATCTGACACTCGGGGCAAAGGGATTGCTGATATGCCTGCCCAGATGGAGGCACCAAAGACTGTTAATGTTGAAGCCTCCCAGCAAGAGATGGAGGAAATTCTTAAGATAATCAAAAAGAGTGATTTCAACGTCGTTGAACAGCTGGGGCATACCCCCTCTAAAATCTCTATGCTATCATTGTTGTTGTGCTCAGAGGCCCATGCCAAGGCCCTGATTTCATTCCTGAAGACGACCCATGTGCCACAAGAGACGTCTGCGGACCAATTTACTGACTGTGTGGCCAATTTGACCGCTGACAACGGGTTGGGTTTCTCTGATGCTGATCTGACCGCCAAGGGAAAGAACCACAATGATGCCCTGCATGTCTCCATTGAATGCAGGGGCACTAATCTTGCACACGTGTTGGTAGACATCAGTTCTTCACTGAATGTATTGCCCAAGAAGGCCTTAGACAGGTTGGATTGTGAGGGTTTGGAGTTAAAGCCTAGTAACATCGTTGTCAGAGCCTTTGACGGGTCGAAGAGGATGGTACATGGTGAGGTAGATATTCCGATCCGGGTTGGTTCCCAAGTCTTTGATTCAACGTTCTATGTGATGGACATTCGTCCATCCTATTCTTGTTTGCTGGGTCGTCCTTGGATCCACAAGGCTGGGGCTGTGACCTCCACTCTACACCAGAAGCTTAAATACCCTGTCAGAGGGAAGATTGTTACAGTGCAAGGGGAGGAAGAATACATGGTTAGTCATCTGAACTCGTTCCGGTATATAGAGATGGACGGGGAGTTCATTGAAACCCCCTTTCAACATTTTGAAGAGGTACCTCCAACATTGGCATCAGCAGAAACAGTGATTGAAGAAGACTCTCCTTTGAAGATGGCTTCCTTGAAGGACGCCCGGGCTGTGATTGAAAAAGGTGAATGTGCAAACTGGGGCAGACTCCCTGATTTTACTCCTAAGACTGACAAGTTTGGGCTGGGTTTTACTGCAGAGGCTCAGAGGGCTGTACGCAAAGCAAGGATCAGAAGACCTCCCGTGTTTATCACCAATCCGGGAGTGAATGCTATTGAAAGCGATGCAGAGGAATCAGAGTTTGATAGCTGGATTTACCCGACGGCCAACGGTGGACTGAGCAATTGGACTGCAAAAGACCACATACCTGTCACTTTTGTTACGCAGTAATGAATTCCTTTGTTTTTTCATTTGTAATGAACAATAAATTGAAACTTTATGGCCCGGTGTCTTACCCGGGGCACCGTTAGCTTCATTTGTGAGGGCTTATTACTTGTCATTCCCATATATCATGAATAAAACATTGGACGTTTTTCGCATTTCAAATCTTGCGCTCCCTTTCTTTCTTTCTTTATATATTGCAAAACAGCTATATTTACACACACTCACTCATACAGGTTTCAATCCACTATGGATCTCACTGGTAACGACTCTGCTACTGCCAGTTATGACTTCGAAAATCCGATCAACTTAGCCGAAGACGAAGGTGAAGATGATTGCAAAGTGCCTGGTGAGCTTGCAAGACTATTACTCCAGGAAGAGAGGGCCATTCAGCCACATGAAGAGCCAGTGGAAACGGTAAATCTGGGTACTGAGACAGATAGAAAGGAAGTTAAGGTTGGTGCCAATCTAAAGCTCAGCGTGAAACAACAGTTGGTTCAGATGTTGCATAATTATGTGGAGATTTTTGCCTGGTCCTACGAAGACATGCCTGGGTTGGATACCGACATAGTGGTCCATCACCTGCCTACCAAGGAAGACTGCGCCCCGGTTAAGCAGAAGGTCCTCCGTATTCGTCCAGAGATGTCCGAGAAGATCAAAGCCGAGGTTATGAAACAATTTGATGCCGGGTTTCTAGCAATGACTTCCTACCCCCAGTGGATTGCCAATGTGGTTCCGGTACCGAAAAAAGATGGTAAGGTCAGAATGTGTGTTGACTACAGGGATTTGAACAGGGCCAGCCCCAAGGATGATTTCCCTCTGCCTCACATCTATGTTCTGGTTGACAATACTTCTCAGCACAAGGTGTTCTCCTTCATGGACGGCTTTTCAGGTTATAACCAGATTAAGATGGCTCCTGAAGATATGGAAAAGACTACCTTTGTTACTCAGTGGGGCACTTTCTGTTACAAGGTCATGCCTTTTGGACTGAAAAACGCTGGGGCAACCTACCAACGTGCCATGGTTGCTTTATTTCATGACATGATCCATCATGAGATTGAAGTATATGTCGATGATATGATTGCAAGGTCTCAAACTGAGGAAGAACACCTTGACCATCTGCAGAAGCTGTTTGACCGTCTGAAGTTGTACAAACTGAGATTGAACCCGAACAAGTGCACCTTCGGGGTAAGATCGGGAAAGTTGCTAGGCTTCGTCGTGAGTGATAAAGGTATTCAAGTAGAACCTGCCAAGGTTAAAGCCATACAAGAGATGCCATTTCCCAAGACAGAGAAAGAAGTCAGAGGCTTTCTAGGACGTCTGAATTACATTGCCCGATTCATCTCGCACCTAACTGCTACCTGTGAACCAATCTTCAAGCTGCTGAAGAAAGATCAGGTAGTACGTTGGAATGATGAATGTCAGGCTGCTTTTGACAGAATCAAAGAGTATCTCCAAGAACCAATCATTCTTATGCCACCGGTTGAAGGAAGACCTCTAATACTATACTTGACAGTACTTGACAGCTCAATGGGGTGTGTGCTGGGGCAGCATGACGAGTCTGGCCGAAAAGAGCACGCCATTTATTACCTTAGAAAAAGTTTACCGACTGTGAAACCCGATACTCACTGCTCGAGAAAACTTGTTGCGCTTTGGTATGGGCTGCTCGCCGGCTGAGACAGTATATGCTGACTCACACTACTCTGTTGATATCAAAAATGGATCCAATAAAGTACATATTTGAAAAGCCTGCCCTGTCTGGAAGAATAGCAAGATGGCAAATGATCTTGACGGAATATGACATCCAGTATACGACTCAGAAAGCTATCAAGGGGAGTGTATTGGTAGACCACTTGGCACACCAGGCAGTAGACGACTACCAATCAATGAACTTTGAGTTTCCTGACGAGAGCATCATGGTAGTGACTGATTGTGAAGTACCTGGGCCGGATGAAGGACCTGAGGAAGGATCCCGATGGTCTATGCACTTTGACGGAGCCTCCAACGCTTTGGGTAACGGTATCGGTGCTGTGATCATATCCCCAAAAGGCACTCATACTCCACTCACTGCCCGGCTATGTTTCAACTGCACCAACAACATGGCGGAGTATGAGGCATGTATCATGGGTCTGCAAGCTGCGATTGACTTAAGGATCAAATTTCTGAGTGTCTTCGGAGATTCCACTCTCGTGATCAATCAGATCAAAGGCGAGTGGGATACGAAACACCCAAACCTTATTCCTTACAAAGAGTGTGTGTTGACCTTGATCCCCCATTTTACAGAGATAACTTTTGAACACTTCCCAAGAGAGGAGAATCAGTTGGCGGACGCGTTAGCTACGATGTCTTCTATGTTCAAAGTCAAATGGGACAATGAGGCTCCCCGGATCATTATCTGGAAATTGGACGAACCTGCATATTGTTGTGATCTAGAAGCTGAGATAGTAACTGAAAAACCTTGGTATCATGAAGTGAAAAGGTACTTGGAAGCTCAAGAATACCCCGACGGTGCATCCATCAATGACAAAAAGTTTCTGAGAAGGTTCACGGCAAAGTTCTTCCTCAGCAATGGCATTCTATACAAGCGAAACCATGATTCAACCTTACTGCGTTGTGTGGATAAAACTGAAGCGGAAAGAATCATGGCAGAACTGCATGAAGGTACCTTCGGAACACATTCCCGTGGACATACCATGGCAAAGAAAATCCTTCGGGCAGGATATTTCTGGTCCACAATGGAAGCCGACTGTTACCAACATTCTCGGACATGTCATAAGTGCCAGATTTATGCAGATAAGGTGCACGTTCCTCCAGTCCCTCTAAATGTCTTGACTGCACCTTGGCCTTTTACAATGTGGGGCATTGATATGACCGGCGAGATCCGACCTACGACATCCAACGGGCATCGCTTCATCCTGGTAGCAATTGGTTACTTTACGAAGTGGGTTGAAGCAGCTTCTTACGCTACGGTAACCAAGAACGTCGTGGCACGGTTCATTCGGCATAACATGATCTGTCGATACGGTGTACCTGAGAGGATCATTACAGACAATGGTACCAATCTCAACAACAAGATGATCACTGAGCTCTGCGAGCAATTCAAAATACAGCACCACAACTCTTCTCCTTACCGGCTGTTGTACCCCAAAATTTGCCCTCCCATATTCTTCAAGAAATTGCCAAGCCAAGTCACAAAATTCCCCAAGGGGTGTGCAGTCAAAGAGCCCCCTATACAGTCAAAACTAGGGTTTGTATTCTGATTAAGAAATTGAAGTTTTCAAAGGCCCAATCAAGTCTCATATGCCTACAAGTATGGTCAAGCATCCTCATATCAAGTTTCAAGGCATTCAGCTCAAAATTGCACAGTCAAAACCCTAGATTGCACTACAGTCAACTGTAGGGGCAAAATGGTCATTTGACAGTCAAAAGTTCAAATTTTTGGTCAATATATCATTTTGAAGCCACAAACATCATTTGATCAATGCTTGATCATGATTCTCAAAATTTGGCTCAGAAATCATCAAAGATGCAAAAGTTACTATATTTGGACAGCTGAAAAAGTCAACTGAAATTGGCCAGGGCATAACTTTCACATGGATTATCAGAAAAATTCCATCCAAAGCTCATTTTGAAGAGAAAGACATTTCCTACAATTCATCTTCATATTCCAAGTCCAAGAAATGCTCTCACAAAAAGTTATCAATTTCAACATTATAGGTCATTTTCAAAAGTCAACAAAAAGGGACTTTAAGTCAAAGGCCATAACTTGAGATTGGTAAATCAAAAAGACATGGGACCAAAGGCATTGGTTAGAGGACTCAAAGACCTTTCCAAAATGTCCAAGAACATGTGAAAAGCTTAAAAATTGAGCAAGTTATGCCTTGTGGAAGTTGGGAAATTTTTGGATATTTTGAAAAGTCAACAATGGTTCAAATGACCTAAATTTGCTAATGGGCCCATTTTTCTTCCATGATTCATCATTCTAAGCATATGCACGACCACTTGGCCCAAAGGGAAGTATTTTCTCATTTTTTATTTATTTATTTGAATTATTATTCATATTAATTCATTTAAATTATTTAAATACATGAAAAATATCAAACTTGACCTAAAAAATCTTTTTGTACACATTCTAGACTCAATATTTCGTGCATAGGCTAAATATGGCAAGATTTGGTTGATTTGAGCATGATTGAACAAAAATGCACATGAAAAAGATTCAAAAAGATCTTGGAAAATCAATTATCAAAAATCATTATGGCAAGAGATTTGATGGAGTTTTGTTGACCTAAAAGCTTCACTACATATGCCTGAATCAAACCCTAATACTAGAAGACTGAATGCTGCGCAGGAAGAGCCCTTACAATCTTGGAATTTTTTGTCAAAAAAAGCAAAACTGAAAACCACTCTAAAGGTTGATTCAAGGCCTAACACCCATCCCATTAGCTTCCTTGAGCAATATAGAACGTATTTCCATCAAGAACATCAACCCTAACGTGTTGAATTGGTATACAGAAGTCCACCTTTCTCTCATATTCTTCAAACTCGTGTTTCCAGATTTAAGCATTTTTATGGCATTTCATTTATCAATTCTTATTCCTTGAATGATTGTGAAGCTAACCAAACTATTTGATTGTATTTTTATGCGCCCTATGTGAATTCACCATTAGCGTTTTTTAGGGTTCAAGAAGCTTGGAATTAGGGCTTCTGAAACCAAGCAAAATTAGTCCACGAAATCATGACCATTCAAACCAGCACACTCCAACGAACAAGAATCAGTCATCGCGATTAATTTATGTGGCCTCACGGCCTAGTCGTTATTTTCTCATATGCTACTTTCTGCAACGGTGTAAAAACCGTTGCCTAATACTTTTGTGTTTCAGGAAAACGGAGAAGATGATGCGTTGTCACGACAGGAGCGGTCCATTTAAATTTGCGCGCTAAATTCATCATTCATTGTTGTTTCTTATTATATTACTTTTCTTTTATGTTATATACAAATAATTCAAATGGCTCAACTGGCAGGCAAACGCGTTGGCAACCCTTAGGACCTGGGTTCGATCCCAGGTCCCCACACTTTCCAAATATTTTTCTTCAAAAGATATTCATATGCAGGTTCAACCTTGACGTACACCATACACCTTCAGAAGTCAGCATGCCACGTCCATCCCAGCATCAGATCAAGGGTCATAGATTGAAGAACATCCTACACTTCAGTCAACGCATCACACGCTATGCAAAAAGGTCAAACGGATCCAAGCTAAATGGGCCAGCATTCTAAGGCCTGTACCTCCACTTTGGGGCCTGAACCCCCCCTGGTTTGCTTCTCTATATTTTTTATTTTTATTTTTCAATTATGATTTTATTTTTGCTTTATTGTTTTAATCAAATTAATTAATTCCTTTTTTTACACAATACAAAAACATCATAAAAATCAGAAAAGGCAAAAAAAAACATAATATTTATTTATTTTAATTATGTTCATAAATAAATTGTATGTAAATATTTAGTATTAAATAGGTTTTAATTTTAATTCTTTTTTATAACTAAAAATCCAAAAATATAGAATTAGGTTTAATAACTTTTTATTCCTTTTTAATTTTCTTTTTTTTTTTATCATAATACTTATTTATTTATTATTTTCATGATTAAATTGTACATAAAAATAATTAGGTTTAAATTAGGTCAAATTTCAATATTTTCTTAATAACTAAAAAATAATTAGAATTAGGGTTTGGCATTTTATTTTAATTTTAATTAATCTTCTTTTTTCTTTTAAATCTTAAAAACATAAAAACACCAAAAAACATTCCTTTTTAATTTTTAATTTTTTATTCCTCATCTAATTAATTAAATTCGTTAACTTTAATTTTTTGCAAAAGGGTCCAACACCCGCATTCGTAATTTATTTAATTCGCACATTTATTTTATTTCGCTTAATTCATTATGTATCTCTCCGAAAGCATTGCAACTTAAACTTCTCGCACTTTTGTTTCTTTCGCTTTATTTATTTTCAGTCAAATCGGGTCCGGTTTAATTTTGGCGATGTGGACCCGCGCCATTTGTAATAGTTTAGATTTATTTTCCCGCAAATATTTTAACTGTTAACAAAAAGCATGAAAGAATGTATGGCCTTAAAAATAAAATCAAGCGTAGATCACAATGAACATGACAAGACAAATAACTGAAACATGACACACGAATCGCACACACCACCCCTAGGGTACGCCTCACTGTTGCCTTTCGAAAGGTGATCGTCGAGTAGAGGATGTCTTAGTAAGTCCTCATGATCCGGGAACCTGGCATGAGGGTAGCTTCTAAGGTGTCTTCCCATTGCTCTGGTGATCACCATGTCCCTACAAACTCGAGTTGACCCGAATACCTCCAAGGTGGTGCTACCTACCTCTCAATGGTGGGATGGCACTACTTTAAAGGACATTTACACAGACGAATTCCTTAGGGTAGGTAGGTTCTCAAGGATACTTGCTCTCTTCAAAACAAACTGAAATCTTTTCACACCAACACACTTTCAAAAGCTTTCAAAGCAAACTTTTCAAACACTCTGACGTACGAGTCGAACTGAGTTTTTTCAAAGAAACTTTTTTAAACCCACATTGAAAAGCAAACAAACCATTTTGAAAACACATATGAGCAAGTATCTAAGAGCCCATGGATAACCATGGATAGAAAGGGTGCTAACACCTTCCCTTTCTATAACCTACCTCCCGAACCGAGAGCAATCTCTTTAAGGAATTTTTCTGTGCTTTTGTCCTTTCCATTTGGAGAAAATAAAAGACGGTGGCGACTCTTGCTTCCGCGACATTTCGCGAACCAGCTTTAAAACAGTCAGTTCCAGATCCACCGATCACAGAACTGGCGACTCTGCTGGGGAATAAACTTAAAGTGGGGTGTACCTTAGGGCTAGCTCATAACTATGTTTTCAATTGTCTTCTTTGCTTGCTTTAAATTGTGGGACTGTCTTGGGAGTTCTATAGATCCTAAACCCGGATCTGGGGGATACCTTTCTTAGAAAGTAGCAACAAGACTGTGAGGGAACTGTGCGGGGTATACCGACATGGTTGAAACAGTCTGCTACGTTGATGTGGCACTTTGGTGTGTACCGGTAACCCTTGAGTTCAGTCAAGGAGAGTACGGGGCCTCCGCGTGGTGTCGTGAAGCATCAACAGACCTTAGGAACCTTAATTGAACTATCTTGGCCTCTTTAGGGTAGTGAGATAACTGACTTTGGTGCAGTCCGAGGTTGGTTGATACTCGATACTACACTCAATGGAGGGTTGCTTTCCTGGAATATTTCGGTCGCCAGTTCAGTGGCTAAATCGAAACGATGAACAATGAAAGCAAGCCCGTGATATTGGGAACCTTAGAACCCGGTTACTTCTAATAGGACAGGTTGAACCCACCAACTTCAAGAGGGTAATACCCGGACCCCATGCTGGCCTAAACTCTAAGAGTTTCTCTTGTGTGACTTGTGTGCCTTCGTACTTGACTACTTGCATGCTTGTTATCTGACACATGAACTACTTGCAGGTTTTGTTTATAGTCCTTAATTAGGACTCATAACAGGGCTTACTAAATTTCTTGCAGGTTTTGTTTAGTCCCTAATCGGGACTCATGATAGGTTTCACTTGAGTTTTTTGCAGGTTCAGGTTTAACAGTCCTTAATTGGGACTCATAACAGGGTTACTTACATTACCCCATGCATAGCATAACATCATACCATTGCATACATCCTACATAAGGACTAACCCGTTTCAAGGATCTCAAAGGCTTGTGATGCAGGTCATGATGAATCAAACATCTAGCAAGGGGCAAAGAGGATTTATTTTCCTCTAGCCAAAGTTGTCAGAGGCTATGACCCACTTGATATGGTGAGCTTTGACTCCTGAAGAAGGTTCCCCTAGCCAAGGTTGTTTGGAAAGCAAAATAAGGTCGATGACTTGAGTCAGGGGTTATGACCCACTGGATATGGTGAGCCTTTGACCCTTGAAGAAGGACTCTCAACAACATGAAGTTCCTTCAATCAAGTTACCGGTTCTCAACTCTAACAAGTTCTCTGTTTACCCTGCGAGGTCCTTGAAAACATTACATGCATGTCATACGTATCATTGCATTGCAGGTATCCCTTTGACAGGTTGCTTACCCTTCTCCGCTGTTTATTTCAGCCGATCGTCATGAATCCTGAATCACCAGCCGAGCAGACTATCAAGGACCTCCAGGCTCAGAACGCCCAGTTCCAAGAGCTGATCATGAATTTGACCCAGGGGCAACAAGATCTGAAGGCTCTGCTCTTGAAGAAGGACAAGAAGAAGAAGAGGACTGTCTTGTTCAGCCCTAGGCGCAGATCTGGGAATACACCGCAGACTGAAACTGAGAGGACAACCCCATCTGTGAGGGAAAGCAGTCACCATGAGAGAGAGGTGCCTAGTCCAGTGGTCTCCGACAACGAGACAGATTTCAACGACGAACAATACCCTCCGGCTGAGGACAAGTACAAACAGTTGGAGGATAGGTTGAAGGCTATGGAGGTTCAACAGGTACCTGGGCTGGATCTCGGAGATCTGGGTTTGTCAACTGGTGTGATAATCCCCCACAAGTTCAAAGCACCATCCTTCTCTAAGTATGACGGGGCATCTTGTCCCAAGCTGCATCTAAGGTCCTATGTTCGGAAGATTCAACCATATACGGTGGACAAGAATTTGTGGATCCACTTCTTCCAGGAGAGTCTTTTAGGGACTCATCTCGAATGGTTCTATCAGCTAGATGGGACCAAGGTTCATAACTGGGAGGAGTTGGCTACTGCTTTCTACAAGCAGTATCAATATAATGCCGACCTTGCTCCTACGCGTACCCAACTCCAGGGTATGTCGTTAGGATCAAGTGAAGGTTTTAAAGAATATGCGCAGAAATGGAGGGATCTTGCTGGAAGGGTACAACCACCTCTGACTGATCGGGAACTAGTCGATATGTTCTTGGGAACCCTGTCTGGTCCATCCTACAACCACCTAATCGGGAATTCGTCCGCTGGATTCACAGATCTTATCTTGACTGGAGAGCGAATAGAAGCTGGCATCCGGTCTGGGAAAATTCAAGAGGCTGCACCTTCTGATAAAAAGCCTCATCATGGAAAGAAAGAATCCAATGCCGTGCACGGTAAAAAGAGCCGTCATGAGGCAGGGGCAATCCAGATTTCCAATCCCGGACCCGCTCAACAAGGACAGGGGCAGCAGAGCAAGGAGAAACGACAGTATACCAAACTCAACATGTCGCTGGATCAAGCACTGCAACAAATGTTGAAGGCAGGGCTGATCACCTTAAGGGCTCCTCTTCGGAATCCGAACACTTCTGCACCCAACTATCATCCCAATGATAGGTGCGCATATCATTCTGATAGCCCGGGGCATACTACGGACAACTGCTGGCCTCTCAAGAATAAAATCCAAGACATGATCGACGCTGGGGAGATTCAGTTTGAAGTGCCTGAGACTCCGAACATAATCACTGCTCCGTTACCCAATCATTGAAGACCTTTTGTTTATTTGAATTTCTGAGTTGTGTTTTTTGCTTATATAAACAATTAATGTCATAGCAAACTCTTTTATTCTATTAATGCATCGCATATGCCTGTTTTGGGAATTAATACAATTGTTTTCATTATATTCAAAATTCTTTTCATATTTTTTCTGATGATCAACTCTTGGTTAATAATTCTGAGCCTCTTGAGGGAGGATGACGAAAACGATACCGCTATCTTTACAGTATGCTTTTGAACAGACCCCGCTGATGAGGTACAGGCATTGTTTCAAATCCCTAAACACTGGAGTTATAAGGATGATAATCTCTCGTCAACCCCTCTGAGCCAAAGAAGTAGGAGTTTTTCTTTTCGAAAATTAAAACCCTTTATCATAACCTGGGGTAGGGTAGTTTCTCAGTTGATCCAAGTGCATGACGAATGGCACCGAAGAGATCTTTACAAAACGAACAAAGACAGTGATGGTTCAGAACAATCAAAAGGACAGGCAGTCATCATCAAAATTCATAAATGAAAAGCCCAAAGAGTCTAAACCTACAAAGGGGACTTATGAAACTGGGACATCCCGCTGACTGTAATTCCAAAAAAGGAAACAGTTCAGGCAAAAAAGAAAGGGATAACAAAATCAAGAAAGAGGTCTCACAAACCCTCAACCAAAGCAAAAAAATGACTGCCTATTCAAAATAAGTTATCAACATCTGAACCATTATTGGAACATCAAAGCAAAGACTCAAACAAGGTCTGATGCACGATCAACTGAGTTTAGGTTTGGAGAACATCACGAAGAGCGGGTGGGTACAAATAATTTGAGCCTTTATCCTTTGTTTCTTAAACCGTGAACCAAGCCACGT
This sequence comes from Vicia faba, assembly GCA_948472305.1. Lineage (NCBI taxonomy): Eukaryota > Viridiplantae > Streptophyta > Magnoliopsida > Fabales > Fabaceae > Vicia > Vicia faba. The sequence continues at coordinate 1,013,815,143 of OX451736.1, read as the reverse complement.
TATAACCCTTAAAAGTCCTAGCTGAAGCATGGGTTAGTTCGAAAGCATACTGTTACGAAAGGTATCCTGACTCCTTAAGGCTTACGGTAAATACGGAGTTGACATCACGTTTTACGAACATTCACTTGTTTTATGAAAAAGAATGCATTTTTAAAAATCTTCAAGACAGACATAAGCTTTGCATTTTTAACATAACTTTGTTTGCACATGACCTTTTGTTTGAACAGCATAGAAATTCGCACGACGAATGCCTAATGAACAGAAGTACTTCCAAACAAGGGGCAGACATGATCAGTGTCCATCATCTGGGGCAGTTAAGTCAAGATTCAGAGAATCTCTCAAAAGGCCAAAAAGCCTGGGGCAAGTCCCTGCCTGAGTCACTTGGGGCACTCCAGCAACGAATCTTGCACGATCAGACACCTTCTGGTAATATGACAACACAAGCAGCCAGGGGCACCTACCTGCATTCTAAGAGCATGGATATAGTCGAGAAACACCACGCAAAATCAAAGACCCGCTAGGTTGACATACCTAGGCAAAAATAAGGGCTTCCCGGCGAACCAAAAGGGTTCGGGCAAAATGAAGGGACGAAATGGAAAAAATCTGTACACCCGGCAAGTCGAAAACCTGAAAAGGCGGCTTGGGCAAAAATGGGTATCCCGGTGGACTGAAAGCCCGAAAGGGCGGTCCAGGCAAAAGTTAGGGATTAAAGCGTACGACTATGTCCTGCCATCTGTCTACCAGAAGAAGGGTTGTCCATCAACAACTATCAGCACCCCACAAGTGCCTCCCCCATAGAAACAGGGGCAATAAAGAATGGTCTAAGCAATCTGATTGTTCCATCCTCCAAGGTATCAGGGTAGGGTCCGTTGAAGAACATAACCAATACAGTTCAATACTTCCCCAGGAGAGTCTAATCTAGTTCCCCAGGAAAGTTGGGATCATCTCCCCAAGCAGCAAGCTTATCCCCAGTGGATTCTGGAAGCTTATCCCTCGCAGAGCACGAACGCGTCGTCCGGCTTAATTTAAAGAGTTATTTCCTTAACAGGATATAACTGGGTTATCCTCAGCCAAAAGCCACGGAAAGAGCGTCGTCGACACGGTCTTCTTATCCCCAGCGAAGTCTATCAATACAGCAGAGATATCCTCAGCAAGTCATTTTCAACAATTCAGCAAAAGCATCTTTTCTCCCCACAGAATATCACTCCCCAGCATGATCGCTAGAGTATCTTTTCTCCCCGCAGAGTAATCCATTTGCCAAGTTCATTCCCCGACGGAGTTATCTTCTCCTACCGGTATTCTTGCAACTATCATCCCCAGCGGAAGCAAAAGCTATCCCTCAACATCAGCCCAGGAGTGACTTCCCGGCACCCGTCAAGGATTTATTTTCTTAGACAAAAATACATTCATAAACATCATATCCTCGTACATTGTAGCATGCATATGCATCATATGGCACGAATCTCATTGATTTTAAAGACATACAGTTCATGCATCATGATTTTGCATACAATTATGTTCTACCTTTTCAGGAAAAAGATCAATACAAAAATGACTACTACCAACTATCGCAATTCTGTCTAGATATAGTTTCAGATATGATCCAGATATGGTGACATTCTGATACTGCTTCCAGATTTCCTTCTAGATATAGTTTCAGATATGACCCAGATATGGTGACGTTCTGATACTGCTTCCAGATTTCCTTCTAGATATAGTTTCAGATATGACCCAGATATGGTGACGTTCTGATACTGCTTCCAGATTTCCTTCTAGATATAGTTTCAGATATGATCCAGATATGGTGACGTTCTGATACTGCTTCCAAATTTCCTTCTAGATATAGTTTCAGATATGACCCAGATATGGTGACGTTCTGATACTGCTTCCAGATCTCCTTCTAGATATAGTTTCGGATATGATCCAGATATGGTGATGTTCTGACGCTGCTTCCAGAATTCCTTCTAGATATAGTTTCAGATATGATCCAGATATGGTGACGTTCTGATACTGCTTCCAGATTTCCTTCTAGATATAGTTTCAGATATGACCCAGATATGGTGACGTTCTGATACTGCTTCCAGATCTCCTTCTAGATATAGTTTCGGATATGATCCAGATATGGTGATGTTCTGACGCTGCTTCCAGAATTCCTTCTAGATATAGTTTCAGATATGATCCAGATATGGTGACGTTCTGATACTGCTTCCAGATTGCCTTCCAGATATAGTTTCAGATATGACCCAGATATGGCGACGTTCTGATACTACTTCCAGATCTCCTTCCAGATATAGTCCAGATATGACCCAGATATGGTGACGTTCTGAGGCTACTTCCAGAGTCTTTTTCAGATGATTCCCTCTCCGACGATGAGTGTGAGGTGATAATCTCTTATGGTCCCCTCTCCAGCAAGTGCGTGAGGTGGTAATTCCTTCTTCAGATGTTTCCCTCTCCGACGATGAGTGTGAGGTGATAATCTCTTATGGTCCCCTCTCCGGCAAGTGCGTGAGGTGGTAATTCCTTTTTCAGATGTTTCCCTCTCCGACGATGAGTGTGAGGTGATAATCTTCTATGGTCCCCTCTCCGGCAAGTGCGTGAGGTGGTAATTCCTTTTTCAGATGTTTCCCTCTCCGACGATGAGTGTGAGGTGATAATCTTCTATGGTCCCCTCTCCGGCAAGTGCGTGAGGTGGTAATTCCTTCTTCAGATGTTTCCCTCTCCGACGATGAGTGTGAGGTGATAATCTCTTATGGTCCCCTCTCCGGCAAGTGCGTGAGGTGGTAATTCCTTTTTCAGATGTTTCCCTCTCCGACGATGAGTGTGAGGTGATAATCTCTTATGGTCCCCTCTCCGGCAAGTGCGTGAGGTGGTAATTCCTTCTTCAGATGTTTCCCTCTCCGACGATGAGTGTGAGGTGATAGTCTTCTATAGTTCCCTCTCCGACGGTGTGTGAGGTGGTAAGTCCTTTTCAGATGTTTCCCTCTCCGACGGTGAGTGTAAGGTGATAGTCTCTTATGGTTCCCTCTCCGACAGTGTGTGAGGTGACAATTCCTTTTCCTATGATTCCCCTCTCCGACGGCGAGTGAGGTGATTCCCTTTCAGATTATAAATTTTCTATGGTTCTCTTCCCGATATTGCAAAGATGGTAATTCCCGCCAAGATTTTTCTCAATGAGCGTTGTTGAAGTTAAAATCACTCAAGGTCTTCTTACCGTTCATGCTAAGGCAGTAACCATACCTGGTTCGTTCATCATCTTTTGAAGCTCCAGACCCAGCTCCTGTAACCAGTCAGGACATACCTATACCAAGCATCTAAAATCAGCTCCTGCAACGTGTCAGGTACTCATTTTTTCTTTTGCAGGTATGCAGGTTCTAGCTAAAGAATCTCCTACGCGATCAACGTCCAGATGGCATCTATAAGCCCATCATCCTATCCAGCAACCTCTAAATGGCATCTATAAGCCCATTCCACCGCACTGCTACTATGTGAGCGCAAATTTCTGGGCACTCTAGTGTCCAATCATCTTCTACCCTCGGATTACGAAAGGCACATCAGCCAATCTGCATCCTCAGGTCTAAGAAGATTGAACAGGGGCAACTGTTGTACCCCAAAATTTGCCCTCCCATATTCTTCAAGAAATTGCCAAGCCAAGTCACAAAATTCCCCAAGGGGTGTGCAGTCAAAGAGCCCCCTATATAGTCAAAACTAGGGTTTGTATTCTGATTAAGAAATTGAAGTTTTCAAAGGCCCAATCAAGTCTCATATGCCTACAAGTATGGTCAAGCATCCTCATATCAAGTTTCAAGGCATTCAGCTCAAAATTGCACAGTCAAAACCCTAGATTGCACTACAGTCAACTGTAGGGGCAAAATGGTCATTTGACAGTCAAAAGTTCAAATTTTTGGTCAATATATCATTTTGAAGCCACAAACATCATTTGATCAATGCTTGATCATGATTCTCAAAATTTGGCTCAGAAATCATCAAAGATGCAAAAGTTACTATATTTGGACAGCTGAAAAAGTCAACTGAAATTGGCCAGGGCATAACTTTCACATGGATTATCAGAAAAATTCCATCCAAAGCTCATTTTGAAGAGAAAGACATTTCCTACAATTCATCTTCATATTCCAAGTCCAAGAAATGCTCTCACAAAAAGTTATCAATTTCAACATTATAGGTCATTTTCAAAAGTCAACAAAAAGGGACTTTAAGTCAAAGGCCATAACTTGAGATTGGTAAATCAAAATGACATGGGACCAAAGGCATTGGTTAGAGGACTCAAAGACCTTTCCAAAATGTCCAAGAACATGTGAAAAGCTTAAAAATTGAGCAAGTTATGCCTTGTGGAAGTTGGGAAATTTTTGGATATTTTGAAAAGTCAACAATGGTTCAAATGACCTAAATTTGCTAATGGGCCCATTTTTCTTCCATGATTCATCATTCTAAGCATATGCACGACCACTTGGCCCAAAGGGAAGTATTTTCTCATTTTTTATTTATTTATTTGAATTATTATTCATATTAATTCATTTAAATTATTTAAATACATGAAAAATATCAAACTTGACCTAAAAAATCTTTTTGTACACATTCTAGACTCAATATTTCGTGCATAGGCTAAATATGGCAAGATTTGGTTGATTTGAGCATGATTGAACAAAAATGCACATGAAAAAGATTCAAAAAGATCTTGGAAAATCAATTATCAAAAATCATTATGGCAAGAGATTTGATGGAGTTTTGTTGACCTAAAAGCTTCACTACATATGCCTGAATCAAACCCTAATACTAGAAGACTGAATGCTGCGCAGGAAGAGCCCTTACAATCTTGGAATTTTTTGTCAAAAAAAGCAAAACTGAAAACCACTCTAAAGGTTGATTCAAGGCCTAACACCCATCCCATTAGCTTCCTTGAGCAATATAGAACGTATTTCCATCAAGAACATCAACCCTAACGTGTTGAATTGGTATACAGAAGTCCACCTTTCTCTCATATTCTTCAAACTCGTGTTTCCAGATTTAAGCATTTTTATGGCATTTCATTTATCAATTCTTATTCCTTGAATGATTGTGAAGCTAACCAAACTATTTGATTGTATTTTTATGCGCCCTATGTGAATTCACCATTAGCGTTTTTTAGGGTTCAAGAAGCTTGGAATTAGGGCTTCTGAAACCAAGCAAAATTAGTCCACGAAATCATGACCATTCAAACCAGCACACTCCAACGAACAAGAATCAGTCATCGCGATTAATTTATGTGGCCTCACGGCCTAGTCGTTATTTTCTCATATGCTACTTTCCGCAACGGTGTAAAAACCGTTGCCTAATACTTTTGTGTTTCAGGAAAACGGAGAAGATGATGCGTTGTCACGACAGGAGCGGTCCATTTAAATTTGCGCGCTAAATTCATCATTCATTGTTGTTTCTTATTATATTACTTTTCTTTTATGTTATATACAAATAATTCAAATGGCTCAACTGGCAGGCAAACGCGTTGGCAACCCTTAGGACCTGGGTTCGATCCCAGGTCCCCACACTTTCCAAATATTTTTCTTCAAAAGATATTCATATGCAGGTTCAACCTTGACGTACACCATACACCTTCAGAAGTCAGCATGCCACGTCCATCCCAGCATCAGATCAAGGGTCATAGATTGAAGAACATCCTACACTTCAGTCAACGCATCACACGCTATGCAAAAAGGTCAAACGGATCCAAGCTAAATGGGCCAGCATTCTAAGGCCTGTACCTCCACTTTGGGGCCTGAACCCCCCCTGGTTTGCTTCTCTATATTTTTATTTTTATTTTTCAATTATGATTTTATTTTTGCTTTATTGTTTTAATCAAATTAATTAATTCCTTTTTTTTACACAATACAAAAACATCATAAAAATCAGAAAAGGCAAAAAAAAACATAATATTTATTTATTTTAATTATGTTCATAAATAAATTGTATGTAAATATTTAGTATTAAATAGGTTTTAATTTTAATTCTTTTTTATAACTAAAAATCCAAAAATATAGAATTAGGTTTAATAACTTTTTATTCCTTTTTAATTTTCTTTTTTTTTATCATAATACTTATTTATTTATTATTTTCATGATTAAATTGTACATAAAAATAATTAGGTTTAAATTAGGTCAAATTTCAATATTTTCTTAATAACTAAAAAATAATTAGAATTAGGGTTTGGCATTTTATTTTAATTTTAATTAATCTTCTTTTTTCTTTTAAATCTTAAAAACATAAAAACACCAAAAAACATTCCTTTTTAATTTTTAATTTTTTATTCCTCATCTAATTAATTAAATTCGTTAACTTTAATTTTTTGCAAAAGGGTCCAACGCCCGCATTCGTAATTTATTTAATTCGCACATTTATTTTATTTCGCTTAATTCATTATGTATCTCTCTGAAAGCATTGCAACTTAAACTTCTCGCACTTTTGTTTCTTTCGCTTTATTTATTTTCAGTCAAATCGGGTCCGGTTTAATTTTGGCGATGTGGACCCGCGCCATTTGTAATAGTTTAGATTTATTTTCCCGCAAATATTTTAACTGTTAACAAAAAGCATGAAAGAATGTATGGCCTTAAAAATAAAATCAAGCGTAGATCACAATGAACATGACAAGACAAATAACTGAAACATGACACACGAATCGCACACACCACCCCTAGGGTACGCCTCACTGTTGCCTTTCGAAAGGTGATCGTCGAGTAGAGGATGTCTTAGTAAGTCCTCATGATCCGGGAACCTGGCATGAGGGTAGCTTCTAAGGTGTCTTCCCATTGCTCTGGTGATCACCATGTCCCTACAAACTCGAGTTGACCCGAATACCTCCAACGGTGGTGCTACCTACCTCTCAATGGTGGGATGGCACTACTTTAAAGGACATTTACACAGACGAATTCCTTAGGGTAGGTAGGTTCTCAAGGATACTTGCTCTCTTCAAAACAAACTGAAATCTTTTCACACCAACACACTTTCAAAAGCTTTCAAAGCAAACTTTTCAAACACTCTGACGTACGAGTCGAACTGAGTTTTTTCAAAGAAACTTTTTTAAACCCACGTTGAAAAGCAAACAAACCATTTTGAAAACACATATGAGCAAGTATCTAAGAGCCCATGGATAACCATGGATAGAAAGGGTGCTAACACCTTCCCTTTCTATAACCTACCTCCCGAACCGAGAGCAATCTCTTTAAGGAATTTTTCTGTGCTTTTGTCCTTTCCATTTGGAGAAAATAAAAGACGGTGGCGACTCTTGCTTCCGCGACATTTCGCGAACTAGCTTTAAAACAGTCAGTTCCAGATCCACCGATCACACCGGCCGAAGATGAATGGGGCTGTCGAAGCAGCTAACAAGAATATCAAGAAGATTGTGCAGAAGATGACAATGACCTATAAAGATTGGCACGAGATGTTACCGTTTGCTCTTCACGGATACCGTACCTTAGCAAGAACGTCAACCGGGGCAACTCCCTTTTCCTTGGTTTATGGCATGGAGGCAGTCTTGCCGATTGAAGTCCAGATACCCTCTCTCCGGATAATGAAGGATGCAGATCTGAGCGAAGATGACTGGATCCAGACTCGACTTGATCAGTTAAACCTAATTGACAAAAAGAGACTCACCGCTATTTGTCATGGTCAAACATATCAAAAACGAATGATTAGGGCATTTAATAAGAAAGTCAGACCACAAGAGTATCAAGTTGGGGACCTGGTAATCAAACGTATCATCCTTCCTCAAAGTGATCCCAGGGGCAAATGGACCCCCACCTACGAAGGGCCATTTGTGGTTAAACATGTGTTCTCAGGAGGAGCCATGATTCTAACCACCATGGATGGTGACGACCTTCCTCACCCTGCCAATGCAGACATAGTAAAAAGATACTACGCATGATAAAAGACCCGCTAGGTTGACATACCTAGGCAAAAGTTAGGGCTTCCCGGCAAACCAAAAGGGTTCGGGCAAAAATAAGGGATGAAATAAAAAAAATCTGTACACCCGGCAAGTCGAAAACCTGAAAGGGAGGCTTGGGCAAAAATGGGTATCCCGGTGGACTGAAAACCCGAAAGGGCGGTCCAGGAAAAAGTTAGGGATAAGCGTAATACTATGTCTCATCGAATCACCTTGCATCCAGAATCCGATATCAACATCAAGTTCAGACGGCATCGATCAATCAGCTTCATCTTCAACTGAGCAGCCAAGTGATGAGACGCTCGAAGATATAAAGGTGATAGCAGATTTGGGACCCAGTGGGATTATCTTTCCTCACATAGCTGTTTTGTTTTCCTTTTCACAAAATTGTATAAACTCTGTTGTCCGGCGGTGTTCTCTTACTAGGACGTCAGCCTCTTGTACATAAATGCCTATTTACAGGCAAATTCAAAAATCAATACAAATTCACTTTTCAGACCAATTGCCAATTGTTTTTCCTTTTTCTGTTTTGTTTTGCAAAGAACGTCCAATGTTCAATTGTGATATATGCATTTGACACTAATTGCTAACTCATAAATATTTGCATGCGAAACAAAGGATTAATTACAGGTGACATCAGAAACAGGGGCAATAATGAGTTGTCTAAAGCAATCTAGTTGCTCTGTCCACCAAGGTACCAAGGTAAGTTTGGCTGAAGAATGTAACCAAGATGCCTTAATTCCCTAGAGAGTGAGCCAAGGTTCAGCCATACTCCCCCCGAGCAGAGAAGGCACAATATCCTCCAGCAAGTCCGCAACACTCTCCCCAAGCAGAGTGAGCCTACTGTCAGCCTCAAGGAAGTGAGTATCTCCAGAAGATCTCAACATTCCCCAGTGGAGTATACAAATATTCCTAACAAGCATCCCCGGCAATCTTGATCTAAGATTGTTCCCCAGCAGAATACCAGACATCCCAGTGGAGCCATTCCCCAGTCCAATCTGAAAAGTCTCCCCAGGAGAACTCAATCAATCTCCCCAGTAGATTCAGGAAGCTTATCCCCAGTAGATTCTGGAAGCTTATCCCCTACAGAGTACGAACGCTCTCCCCCGGCTTTATTCAAAGGTTATTTCCCCACCAGGATATAATTGGGTTATCCTCAGCCAATTGCCACAGAAAGATAGTCCCCGGCGAAGTCTTCCTATCCCCAGCGGAGTTCATCAAATCTTTCAACAGAGCTCAACAATGGTATCCCCAGCGGAGTTATCATCAACCTCAGCAAAGAACCTCTCTTTCCCCACAGAGTTCATTCCCCGCAGAGTAATCTATACGCCAAGTTTATTCCCCAACAGAGTCATCTTCTCCTACCGGTATTCTTGCAACCGTCATCCCCCAGCAGAAACGAAGAACTCTACTCTTCAACATCAGCCCAGGATTTAACTTCCCGGCATTCGTCAAGGATTTATTTTCCGGGACGAGAATATAATTCATAAACATTTACATACATAATGCATGCACATACGCATCATGAACATACAATCTCATTTATTTTGAGAACATCACGCATTTCATACATCATGACATTGCATATAACTAACGTTTTGTCTTTTCAGGACAAAAGTCAATACAAAGATGATTACTATCAACTGTCGCAATTCCAGATTCGATACCTGTAGCTAGCCAGGGCATATCTGTGAGCGATTTTTCCAGACTCGATTCCTGTATCTTGCCAGGGCACGTCTGAAGAGTTTGAAGATCCGATTCCTGTATCTTTCCAGGGTGTATCTGTCGACGACTGATTCCAGACTCGATTCCTGTATCTTGCCAGGGCACGTCTAAAGAGTTTGAAGATCCGATTCCTGTATCTTGCCAGGGTGTATCTGTTGACGACTATATTCCAGACTCGATTCCTGTATCTTGCCAGGGCACGTCTGAAGAGTTTGAGGATCCGATTCCTGTATCTTGCCAGGGTGTATCTGTTGACGACTAATTCCAGACTCGATTCCTGTATCTTGCCAAGGCACGTCTGAAGAGTTTGAAGATCCGATTCCTGTATCTTGCCAGGGTGTATCTGTTGACGACTATTTTCCGGACTCGATTCTTGTATCTTGCCAGGGCACGTCTGAAGAGTTTGAAGATCCGATTCCTGTATCTTGCCAGGGTGTATCTGTTGACGATTATTTTTCCAGACTCGATTCCTGTATCTTGCCAGGGCACGTCTGAAGAGTTTGAAGATCCGATTCCTGTATCTTGCCAGGGTGTATCTGTCGACGACTGATTCCAGACTCGATTCCTGTATCTTGCCAGGGCACGTCTGAAGAGTTTGAAGATCCGATTCCTGTATCTTGCCAGGGTGTATCTGTTGACGACTAATTCCAGACTCGATTCCTGTATCCTGCCAGGGCACGTCTGAAGAGTTTGAAGATCCGATTCCTGTATCTTGCCAGGGTGTATCTGTCGACGACTGATTCCAGACTCGATTCCTGTATCTTGCCAGGGCACGTCTGAAGAGTTTGAAGATCCGATTCCTGTATCTTGCCAGGGTGTATCTGTTGACGACTAATTCCAGACTCGATTCCTGTATCCTGCCAGGGCACGTCTGAAGAGTTTGAAGATCTGATTCCTGTATCTTGCCAGGGTGTATCTATTGACGACTAATCCCAGACTCGATTCCTGTATCCTGCCAGGGCACGTCTGAAGAGTTTGAAGATCCGATTCCTGTATCTTGCCAGGGTGTATCTGTTGACGACTATTTTCCAGACTCGATTCCTATATCTTGCCAGGGTACGTCTGAAGAGTTTGAGGATCCGATTCCTGTATCTTGCCAGGGTGTATCTGTTGACGACTGATTCCAGACTCGATTCCTGTATCTTTCCAGGGCACGTCTGAAGAGTTTGAAGATCAACCCCTGTAACAAGCCAGGTAATTATTTTCTTTTCTCAGGTACGCAAGTTCTCGCTAAGGAATCTCTTACGCGATCGACACCTAGATGGCATCTATAAAACCATCAACATACCAACAGCACCAGATGGCATCTATAAGCCCATCCTCTTATCCACCATCTCTCCAAATGGCATCTGTAAGCCCATTCCCGCTATCACACTGCTGATACTCTACTATGTGAGTGCAAATTTCTGGGCACTCTAGTGTTCAATCATCTTCCACCTTCGGATTACGAAAGGCACGCCAGCCAATCTACATCCTCAGGTCTAAGAAGATTGAACAGGGGCAACTGTTGTACCCCAAAATTTTCCCTCCCATATTCTTCAAGATTTGGTAAGATCAAGCTTCAAAATCTCTCAAGGGTTGCACAGTCCAATGGCCTCCTAACACAGTCAAAAATTAGGGTTTTGGTTCCTGCAAAGAAAATGAGGTTTTCAAGGGTCCAATCAAGTCCCACATGCCCATATACATTGTCAAGCATCCATATGTCAAGTTTCAAGACTCACAACATCAAATTGCACAGTCAAAAAACCCTAATTGCTCCACAGTCAACTGCAGGGGCAAAATGGTCATTTGACAGTCAAAAGTCAAAATTTTTGGTCAACATCTTATTTTGAAGCCACAATCATCATTTGATAAATTCTTGATCATGATTCCACAAGCATGTCTCAAAAAGTCTCAAGATGCAAAAGTTTCTATTTTTGGACAATTGAAAAGTCAACTGCAAATTGACCAAGGCATAACTTCTTCATGGTTCATCATAAAAATCCCATCCAATGCTCATTTTGAAGGGGATGACATTTCCTACAACTCATCTTCACACTCTAAGTCCAAGAAATGCTCTCACAAAAAGTTATCAATTTCAACATTATAGGTCATTTTCAAAAGTCAACAAAAAGGCACTTTAAGTCAAAGATCATAACTTGAGATTGGTTAATCAAAATGACATGGTACCAAAGACATTGGCTAGAGGACTTAAAGACCTTTCCAAAATGTCCAAGAACATGTTCATAGCTTCAAAATTGAGCAAGATATGCATTGGAGAAGTTGGGAAATTTTTGGGAACTTTCAAAAGTCAACTTTGCCTAAATCACTTCAAAATTGCTAATGGGCCTCAAATTCTTCCTTGAATCATTACCCAAAGCCTATGCACGACCCATTGAGCTCAAAATAATTTATTTTCTTATTTTTGATTAATTAATTGGATTTATATTTATATTAATTCATTTAATTGGTTTTAAATATAAGAAAATTCAAAGATATGCTTTTTTAGATCTTTTTGTGCAGCAAATGTGACTAGGGCAAGCTGGCAATTCGTTTCTCAATCAACAAGGCAAGATCTTCCATAATTGGCAAAGTTTCCATGGAAAAAGATTGAAAAAAGATATGATTAGCAATCAAATATTCCAAACATTAATTCATGGACTCATGGGCTTGTTTCTGACCTAGAATCCTTCACATACATATGCACAAGGAAACCCTACTGAGGCATACACGAAAAAAGCTGCTGAAAACTCATAACCAATTTGCAAAAAATAGAGAAAAAGCTTGAAACTGATTTCATAGTTGCAGGATAATTCAAGGCCTAAAGTCTATTCCAACACATTACTGACATTGCTAGGAAGCTATTACAATCAATAACTAGTCCAAACGCGCAAAGAATCATCCCCACGAAGTCACACGGTTTGCTTTGTTTTCCAATTTGACATATCATCATTCACTCACTTTTAACCATGTTTCTTGTTTGATTTACACTAATATTAACCTGCTGAAGCGATTGGTACAGTTCAATTGGATTAACGCTGCCTAAATCAGAATCCACCATGGACAAAATTTAGGGTTTAGAAGCTTGAAAATTAGGGCTTTCATATAGAGGAAAAATTAAACCTTGAGACCTATGCAGTTGAATTCAGGAGCTCCATACGAATTGAATGACAACCTCGCGCTCAATTTATGTTATCTCCTCTTCTATTCGCTATTTTCCACAGTTATGCTTAGTGGGGGTTTAAAATCCCCACTATCTTATTCGTGTTACAGGTACAAACGAAGAAGAAAGCTGAGGTGTCCAAGCATGATTGGAAGATTCAAACTTTAGCGCGTTTTTTAACGTTTTCAGCATAATTGACCTTTTTCATATATTATAATTCTTTGTTATATTGTTTACAAACGCGCTAAGTGGCTCAGTTGGTGGATGATATGTATTGCAAGCATTGGGACCTGGGTTCGATTCCCAGGTCCCTACCATATACTTAATGATTTTTGTTTTAACACATTCCTGTGCAGCGCTCACTCAATGGCTCACCATACACACTCACGCTTAGGCCTGCCAAGTGGACATGAGATCAATTCAGTGGCCACAGAATGAGGTCTATCATACGTCTGGGTCAACCAACGTGCACATGATCCCTGAAAAGTCAGCAAGGCCTTTGTTCTAATGGGCCAGAATTCCACAAACACCTCCACATGGGCCAGACACCCCCCTTTGTTTGTATTTTAAATTTAATTTTCTTTTCTTTTTAATTCTTTTATTTGCTTTAATTATTTTTATTTAATTCACCTAAAATAATTTTCTTTTCATAATAAAAACAGAAAAATCAAAAATACAAATATATTTAATTATTTATTAATTTCTTCACTAATTAATTTTTGTAAATAAACTCTAACAATTAACTTTAGTTTAATTTAGGTTAAAATTCAATCTTTTTCTTAAATAAAAATCATATAGAATTAGGTTTTGGACATTTTTTTTATCTTTTTCTTAATTAATTATTTTCCTCATTATTTATTTATTTATTATTATTAATTGTTAATTTTGTAAATAAACATGTAAATTAATTAATTAGTAAATTAGGTCAACTTTGACGTCTTCTTTAATAATTAAAATAAACTTAGAATTAGGGTTTCCTTTTAAATTCTTTTCTTTTATTTCATTAAATACAAAAACATAAAAAAAACTTTCTTTTCTTTAATTAAATAAGTAATTAGGTTTTAATTTCATTTAATTTCAAGCAAAGGGTCAAAACCCTCGGACGTTCAATTTTAATTTCTATTTCGCGCATTATTTTCTTTTGATTATTATGTAACTGCTTTCCGGATGTAATAGTAATTAGGTTTATCGTTTTCCTTTTACTTTCCGCATCTTTTATCAAAACGGGTCTTTGTATTTTGGCGATGTATAGACCCGCACCTTGTAATAGCGTAGCTTTTATGTTTCCATCTTTTAATTTTTCGCACTCTTAAATTCTAAACTTGCATGAAAGAATGTATGTAATTAAAAACAATGCGTAGCTCACAATGCCATGATCAAAGATAAAATATAACATGAAAACAACACACAAATACACACACCACTTCTAGGGTACACCTCACTCGTTGCCTTCGAAACGTGGTCGTCAAGTATAGGACGTTTTAGCGGTCCTTATGTCCATGATCCAGTTGCCTCGAAACAGTTGCCTCGAAACGGTTGCCTCGGATTAAAAAAGGATCAAGGACATAAGGGTAGCTTCTAAGGTGTCCTACTGTTGCTTCGGTGACCACACTGTCCCTACAATCAAATTGACCCGAACACCTCCAACGGTGGTGCTACCTACCTCTCAATGGTGGGATGGCACTACCTTAAGGACTTATACACAGCCTAATTCCTTAGGGTAGGTAGATGACTCATAGATACTTGCTCTCTTCTAAAAAACAAAAACAAAAACCTTTTCACACCGACACTCTCAAAAAGCTTTCAAAACAAATTTTTCAAACACTCTTGAGGACAGATACAAGAGTCATTCAGAAATCTTTCAATGAAACTTTTCAAACCCACTCACATCTTGAAAACCAAACATTTTGAAAACATAAGAGCAAGTATCTAAGAGCCCATGGATAACCATGGATAGAAAGGGTGCTAACACCTTCCCTTTCTATAAATCTACCTCCCGAACCGAGAAACGTTCTCATAAGGAATTTTGCTGTGCTTTTGTCCTGTCCATATTGGAGAAAATAAAAGATGGTGGCGACTCTTGCTTCCGCGACATTTCGCGAAACCAGCTTTGAACAGTCAGTTCTAAATCCACCGATCACACCTTCTAATACAACGTTAGAAGCAAAATTCAATGTGGAAAGATCATAGTTAGAGATTGAAGCAATCGTGTTTATCTTCCCAAGGTATGTGATCAGTCCTGCAAGTAATGGCTAGGTTGAAGTATATCTTCTTAATGGTTCTCTTTGAAAAATTGCAAATGCAGGTGCAAGATTAAAAGGATCACCTATGTGAGCATGAAGTTTTGCCGCTTCAGGAAGCTTGGACTTGGCTTCCTATATGCTTATTAATGGATAAGGACACATGGCTTGTAAAAGTGTCAAGAATGAATAGTAGAGTATTGTAAGAAACATATGTGTACTGTATCTTCAGATATTCAAATGGATTGACGGGTTCAATCGTTATGACACCCCAATTTTCGAGTATTTGGAATGTGTATTTGTACTAAGATGAAAATTCAATCGCAAGACATTTTCGTTTATGCATTTGTTTGATCGTTTTACCTGTAGGTTGTACCCTTGTATATATTTGTATGTACTGAGTAAATCAAGAATTACACTAAAATGGGGGGGATTTGTTGGTGATTTTAGTATCACCAATGTATTTTAGTAGTAATGTGATTTACTAAAGGCCGATGCAATTATGTGTTAAGTTCAGAAACGAGTTAGGGAAGTGCGGAGTGCACGCTCGTCGAGCCAATGCATAATTGAATATGAATAATTGAAACGGGGTTCCAAGGGGCGAAGCCCCTGGCGGGGTACGGGGCAGCGCCCCGTTGGGGTTCCAAGGGGCGAAGCCCCTGGCGGGGTGCGGGGCAGCGCCCCGTTAGGGTCCAAGGGGCGGAGCCCCGTTCGAAAATTTTGAATCCTTTTCCCCAACCGACATAACCGTTTTTCGAACAGGTGTGTCTTTTCGGTTTCAGTTATTGATCTCCTATATAAGGAGTCATTTGGCCTCAGTTTCAATAACGGAAAAACGTCACTTTCTCTCTATATTTGTAATCAGTTTCTTTTGCCAGAAATAGATTGTTCTTCGAGAATTATCCCCACAAAGATTTCGTGAACCCAAGCAAGAATAGGGTCGAAATACTTTGTTCGGAAAGTGTACGAACACGATTCTTCGAAGTTATCCAGGATTATCATACCCAAATATCTTACAGGAATGAGACTGAATTCTTGTCAATGTTTAAGTCACATTCATATTCAAGTGAATATATAACATAATCTTTATAAATATTTAGTCTTTGCCTTTTATACCTTCTTATTGCTATTTCTTGTGTTTGTTTTATCACTGTTCTTGTGTTTGTTTTATCACTGTTCTTGCTCATTTATGACCTGTACATTATAAACTGGTTCATCTACTATTTATTCATTTATCGAGTTTTGGATGTTTGATTTATTTTCTATGTGTGTTGTTGTTTACTGTGAAATTTGGTTACTCACATGATCGACTAAATTGATCATAGAACATGTGTCTAGTTTTGGCAATTTATGGTTTTCGAATGTTCATCTTTTCGAGTGTGATGATTGATTGGTAAGTAATTATGAAACTATATGAATAAATAACAAGAAAGTAAAGAGATTTCGACTGGAATGTAAAAGGACTTAAAAGAACTTTTGTAAAGGTAAATTGACAATTGAATAAAACATGGTGATTCATACGTACATTCTCAGTAACTCGTTTCTCTAACACTTAGTACTTTGAGTTTATTTGAGTAATTTGTACAAAAGTGAACACACTAAAATCCTAACACAAAGATTCTAATTTATATTAGTTCGACCATAACGGTCTTTCCCTAAAAGAATGCCAAGTTTTATGTTTGCATGTCCTTCAAATCTTCAGACTTCCACGCATCCTTTTGGATAAGATCAACCAATTTGAATTCAAAATCTTTTTCCTTTCGAGGCGCCAAAATCGATAATGTGACTTTTCGAAATATGAAACTTCGAAATTTCAAATATCTTAAGTCCCACTTATCCACGAAATAATACTTTCGCCACCATTTAACAAAATTAAACTATCCATAGGACTGTTATTCGAAATCTTCATGAAATATTCTCATATTTCTCTTAGAGCTAACTTTCCTTCGACATCCTTCATTTCTCCCTAATATCTCAAGTCGTCGAAATTCCCAGCTAACAAATTGCCCCCCTAAAAATATTTATTTCGAAATATTTGAAGAAATGGATTTTTTTGCGAATCTTCAATTTTGATGCATAGGTTGCTTCATTATGACCATTACTGATGTGATGTCATGGTCATGATGATCATCTTTCCAAACGTCTTATCAAGACGTGCGCGGTTCAGTTTCTCATCATTGCTACACTAAGTAGGTTTAAATCGTGTCCTTTTTCAAAAAGCAACCATCTTATCAGCTCATCAGATAACAACATGTGCCCCACTATCATTTTTTCATGGAAAAAAGAAAATGAACTGTTTATCATTTTTTCAATATAAATACTATTTTCTTCTTCAAAACAACACTTTTATGCTCTTAACTTCTATAAAACTTGCAATTTTTTCTTCAATCTCTCTTCTTCAAAAATCGTTCATCTTCAAAAATTTCTTCATCAATGGTGCCTCCTAAGAAGAACACCAAATATATTAAGGATATGAAGAGCACAAAGGATGCTGCTTCCATTCCTGTTACTCACGTAGAAAAACCCATTTTGTCTGGGAATCGAGAGTTTATTCCAACACCTACTCTTTCTACGGAATAACACACCATTTATGAATCCCAGGTAATTACCCCTTTTGCTCTTGCTAATGAGACTCTAGGATATATGGGTCATATGGCCAATGCTGGTGATCTAGAGAAATTCAAAGAGTTTTTTCCAAGTTATCGTGTAACAAAACCCATAGCTAGAAAGATTAGTTCTCCCAAAAATGTAGATGAAAATGTTGATAGAAACCCTAAGGTAGGAATTATTGAAAATACTCAGGAAGAAACCCCTTTAGGATCTGCATATGTAGAAAAATATTTTCATTTAGACTATATGACTGATGCCCTAAGTCCCTTTAGGTCATGTCCATCGAAAGATAGCAAACAATATCTTGAGTGGTTAGCCAAAGTCGAAAGTAAAAAATCCCAAGTCTAGAAAGACATGGGTATCTTTGACTTGATTCAACTGTCGAACATTGGGCCAAGTTATTGCCAACATATGCTGATGGCCTCTCTGTACTTATGGGATGGTACTTACAACATCTTTCACCTTCCATGTGGAATGGTTACCTCCACATTATTTGATGTTGTTTCCATCACTGGCCTTCGACCCACTGGAAAAACTTTCGATCCCTATGAGCAAAATAATAATACTATTAGTTTCAAAGTCGAATATGCTTGTTTCCCCAAGTATATTTATTACTACCATGTCAAAGGAGACGAAGTATCGGATGCAGAACACATAGCTTTCATTGCTTTCTGGCTATCTCGATGCATTTTTTGTTGCAAATCTTTATAAGTAGCCAAGAGGTTTTTAACTCCGTCTAATCTACTTCATTCTGGATGAAACATATGCCTTAGTAAATTGATACTAGCTGGATTATATGAGTTTCTTGTGGAAGCTACTACAAATTTGAAAGATTATGAAGTAGGTACCAACTAACTGCTAGTTGACCCATATTGGCTTCTCTAGATATGGCTTAATGCCACATTCGAGCCTTCACTCTCTACTGGGAAAGTAGATGAAACAGGTCCCGAAATTCAGAATCAAACAATCAAAGGGACAAGGCTGGTTTGATTAACTCCAAATGATGATGGAAAAATCTTAGAGGAGTGTTTCACGAAATATGTTATGATGTTTGCCAAACGTCACAACTTTACTCCTTCGATGAATACTTTTTCTCAAAGAACTCATGGCCCTGAATGGTTCACAAGATCTCTTTCTTCTACTTCACCAACTCAAGAGGCAGAGACTTTGGCTATCTGGAAAGCCTTCTTACTCCATAGGCTAATTATAATAAGACATATGCTGTAAAAAGCCACATTACCTTGCTTTCTTACCAACCCAACTTTGTCTCTCGATAATTTGGACTCTGCCAACTTATTCCTGAACCACTCTTCGAAAAGAAAAGTGCTCTTTGCATGCGCGAAATTCCTTTTTCTACTTCTGATAGAGACAAACGCATGTCCCGCTATTCCAATTTTTCTGAACTCACACCAATTCCTTTTCGCCTATCCTTCTACTGCATTAAAGCTTTTGATGCTTGTTGGAGGAAATATTATTTTGTAAACATTTTTCGATGCAACCCTCTTCTCTCAACACATGACCAAAGCTTTTTCCTCTGTGTAGGACCAATCCAAGAAAGGTACACAGACTCATATCAAGGAGATCCAGACGTTCCAAAAGTACTTTGAAACTATTTATAATCCAAATGATCTTAGTCGAACCATACATGATGCAGCGGAAACTTTAAAAGAAAAATTTACTAAAATGCTTCCTCATTTGAAAATTCCCTCATGTGTCAAACCTGAAGACATGTATGATTTAGCTTTCAAGCTTGAACCACCAAAATTTCCAAAATTACCCAGTGTTGATTTTGGCCTGGTGATTTACCCTCCTTATCCAGACTGATTCATCTGTGGGAATTATCATAACTTTTTAAAACAACAATCTAAAAAACATGTTGAACGAGTGGTTTCGACTAAGCATACATTGGATAGTTTCAAAGGTTTCCTTCACTATGATCTAAATCATGTCACAATGCTTTCCCCAGAACTTGAAGGTGGTGAACCAAAGGATATCTTGATCACTTCAATCATCTTTATCATTTCTCTTTCGTAATTTATACTAACATGTACCATCTCGTAATTTTCCTTTAGTCGTTGAAAAGAAACAACCGAAGAAAGAAAAACTTACTTCAATGACAGGATCAACAGATGCACCTAAGCAAACCACTGCTTCATCAAAGAGTGTTATCCCAGAAATTGAGAAACCAAAGATAATGTCTAAGGTATAATCTAGTATTTTTTTTCCTTATTTATTGAATTATTATGCTAATCTCTTTAATTTTTGATAACACGAAAACACATCGCATATTCGGCTCGATTAGCATAAATGATGTTACCATTTTCTGTTAATTATGTTGCATTATGTTGGTATTTTAAGTGTGTTTCAAGTATTTACATTCCACAAGACTTGCATGAGTAAATAGGAAGAAATGACAAGGAAATGAGTTGAAAATGACTCTGTAGTAGAAAACAGAAGAAAATTGCATGACAGAGGACTGTGACGGTCATCACACCCTCCATCCGGTCGCCGCACCTTGGAATCATGTGTGCCCCTCGACACACACGTGTTACGGTCGCTACAACTTTGACTTGTCTGCACCACGACACACAAGGCATGCCCCTCTCCACAGTCTGTAACTTCATTGTGTGGTTCTCTCTACGTCTGCAACGAAGCTCCTATATTCTCTCAACCGCAACAACTGAGTCCCTATTATGATCCGCTCCATGATGACCACGTCCCTGATTATTTGGAAAAGTCGATACTTCTGATTTCCACACGACTCCTAAATCTTATCCAACAAAAGTTATAAGAAGGCTATAAAAAGAAAGCAACCAGGCAGCAAAAAGGACGATGCTTTTGTTCAATTTTCTCATAGTTTAGAACCATTGTTTTAGAATTTTTATGCAGATATTTCCCGACCTGAATTAGAAATAGTTTTCAATATCAGGGAGCTATTGCACGAGTAGATTTTATTTGAATCCTTCAGACTTTGTTTTAGTTTATATTTTTCCTGCATTCAAGTTATTATTTTTCCACAAAGCAAATCTTGCCGGTATATTGTGGAGGATTGCACTTGGCACTAGAAGTTTAACATTAATTTCAGTTTCCTTTATTAATTCCAGGTTCTTATTTCATTTATATATACTATTTTATACTTAATAATCATTATTATGTTATTGTTTGTTTACTGTAATATTGTGTTGGTACTCAATAACATGTCTGGCTAACTTCCCTGATACCAGTATGTAAGGTCATAGAATCGAAGGGGTTTGGTAATGAATTGGCATAAACATTTATAAAATACTTTTCTGGTTCAGTTTCCAACATTTAATATTTAAACTGTTATGCTACGAGAGTAAAAGATAAACGAAGGTTAAAATCAATATAATAAGAGGTTGAGATTTTAACCGGATAGTAGTAAACGAACACTAGTTTTATATACAACGAGAGTGCTTTAGGATTAATTAGATTCTATTTATTTTCAAAAAGTATTTTTTTTATTTTAAATGAGACAGCGAGAGCAAGCATTTAAGTTTAATAATATAGACCAAATCAATAATCACGAGAGTGTGAGATAAAGGTTTTTAAATTGATAGTTTCTACTGAAATAGTGTTTTAATACTCAAAGCTATGCCAATGACTTACTGAACCCCCAAAGTCCGACATATTACATACGTGTGTCCCATTATTGAATATTTCATTTAAATCTAAGTTTATTTTCATCTCACCCAAAATCCAAGATTAATCATCAACTTAGCTTTACAAAGTGACTTTAGGTAGAAGTAGTTTGGTTATCAGTCCTTGTGGATTCGATGTCTTTTTAAACTACGCGATTAAATTGTGCACTTGCAGTCACTACACCCATTAGACTATTAAAGTCATGATTAAGTTTTTAGTGCCATTGTCGGGGACTGATTTAGTCAATATTGTGATTCCTTTGTTACACAATATCGACTAAGGCAACAAATTTTATTCCCTTGTATCCGTTGATTGTATGCCAAACACTCGCTCTTAAGGCAAAGAATTGGAG
This sequence comes from Vicia faba, assembly GCA_948472305.1. Classification (NCBI taxonomy): domain Eukaryota; kingdom Viridiplantae; phylum Streptophyta; class Magnoliopsida; order Fabales; family Fabaceae; genus Vicia; species Vicia faba. Next base: position 1,013,793,487 of record OX451736.1, on the reverse strand, counting down.
AAACCAATCGACGAGGTCGAGCGTTTTGTTAGTAAAAGACGCTGAATTAGAGAATACAAAATTAAGTACAACCTTCCCAAATTCAATCTTCCCAACTTATCTCATCCTGAACCAGAACCAAGAATGGCCGAAGGACCCCAAAATCATTATGTTGCCCCATCGCAGGAGGAACCTCACAACAGCATTGCTTCCCCCACTATCGCTCAGAATGATTTCGAGTTGAAACCTTCACTGCTACAAGTTGTCCAACAAAATAAGTTTTTGGGATGTCCTACGAACGACCCGAACTTACATTTATCCATGTTTGTGCTATACACAGACAGAGTAAAAGCAAATGGTGTCAACCCCGAAGCAATAAGACTACGTCTTTTCCCTTTCTTATTACGAGATAGAGCTAGAGCTTGGCTCCAGTCTCTGACATCCAAATCTATTACCACATGGAACGAGTTGAAAAAAGTTTTCCTAGCACGATATTTTATGTCGAGTAAGACGGTTGTGCTAAGAGCCAATATCAATGGTTTTAAACAAAAGGAAAACGAATCTCTTTTTGAAGCATGTGAAAGATACAAAGACGTGTTGTGACTTTGTCCACATCATGGTCTAGAAGAATGGCTGATCATCCACACCTTTTATAATGGTCTCTTATATAACACAAGACTAACAATTGATGTTGCAGCTGGCGACACACTGATGTATAAACCTTATCATGACACTTATCAACTTATCGAAAGTATGGCTCAAAATCATTACCATTGGGGAAGCGATAGAACCATTGTGGAGAAACCTCAAATGAAAGGCGGTATGTACTAAGTTAGCAATTTAGACCAAGTTAACGCTAAGGTAAACGCTCTTACCCAAAAGATAGAAAACTTGACCACAACTCCCACAACCACCGTGGCTGCAATAGCTCCAACCTGTAATTTATGCGGACTTCATGCACATGCTGCACCTGAATGTCCACTTTTAACAGGAGTACGAACTGATCAAGTGAATGATGCTCAAGGAAACCCATACGGCAATACCTATAATCCTACCTGGAAGAACCATCCAAACTTTTCGTACAAGAACAACAATTCATTATATGCACCTGGGCAAGCTCCTACTACACCACTAGGATACCAAAAAGACACCCCAATTGCTCCAAATGTTCCTAGGAAATCCATAATAGATATCATGATAGAAAACTTTGTAGCCACTCAAGCTTAACAAAACAAAGATCTTCTAAATCAAAACATACACACTAGTGAACAACTAAAGCAACTATCAAACAAGGTTGACGCTCTAGCCACTCATGACAGAATGCTTGAAACGTAAATCTCTCAAGTGGCTCAACAGAAAGCAGCTACATCTGCTCCAGCTGGCACTTTTCTTGGCCAACCATAACCAAATCCGAAAGGTCATGCTAATGCTATAATACTTAGGAGTGGAACAGAAGTAGATGAACCAACTGACCCAAGAACCAAAAATACAGCCATGCACCAGAGTACTGGTAAACCAACTGAGAAGAAAGATGAACCAAAATAAGATGTGAAGGAAGATGAAATCACAGAGGCATAAGAGAGAGAAAAATCCTATGTACCTCCGCCACCGTATAAACTACTGATGTCGTACCCTTAACGGTTAACTAAATCTAAAAATATAGTGCAATTTAAGAAATTTGTTGAACTTCTGAAACAATTGAATATCATTATACCTTTTACAGAAGCCATCACACAAATGGCCTCATATGCTAAGTTCCTTAAATAAATCTTATCCAATAAGAAAAACTCGAGGACAATGAAACTGTTATGCTTACTACAGAGTGTAGCGCTATAATCCAAAACAACATGCCCCTTAAGCTAAAAGACCCTGGTAATTTTTCCATACCATGTGTAATTGGAAAACTCGTCATAGACAAAGCTCTTTGCGACTTGGGAGCCAGTACTAGTCTAATGCCTTTATCAATCCGCAAAAGGCTAAATATAGGAAAATTGCGACCAACAAGAATGTTCGTGCAACTAGCTGATCGTTCAGTGAAGTTTCCTTTAGGAATGATCGAAAACGTTCCAGTATGTATTGGACAATTCTATATTCCCAATAATTTCATTATTGTTGACATCAAGGAAGACTCCAACATCCCTATTATATTAGGAAGACCATTTCTCACCACCTCCAGAGCCATATTAGATGTAAAAAGAGGTAAGCTCACATTTGAGGTTGGCAAAGAAAAATTCGAATTTATTCTCTCACAATACTTCAAGGCACCAGCTATAGATGATTCATGCTATTTCTTGGATGTCATTGATGAGTGCATTAAAGAAATGGAGAAACAACAGATCAAATATTCAGAAGCTTTAAAAATTCCAATACCTCCTATCCTTGAAGACGATAATTGGTGCGATGAATATAGAGATGATAATATAAGTGAATGTATCGCGCTAACTCTTGACCCTATGACTTGCCTAAGGAAACCACATGTTGAACTTAAAACATTACCAAAAGATCTAAGGTATGAATTCCTAGATACATAACTCGAACAACCTGTCATAGTCAATGCAGATTTAGGATAGATAGAAACTGAAAAAATATTACATGTCCTAAGGAAATACCCGACTGCATTAGGCTATAACATCTATGATCTAAAAGGAATAAGCCCCTCAATTTGCATGTATCACATTATGCTTGAGGAAGACTGCAAGACCTCGAGAGAACATCAGAGAAGAATAAATCCAATTCTGAGTGATGTAGTTAAGAAAGATGTAGAAAAGTTATTAGAAGCAGGAATCATATATCCGATATCAGATAGTAAATGGGTTAGCCCAGTACATGTTGTCCCAAAGAAGGGAGGTGTTACAATCGTCAGCAACACAAAAGGTGAATTCGTAGCACAACGTACTCAAACTGGATAGAGAATGTGCATTGACTATAGGAAATTAAACAAAGCCACTGGAAAAGATTATTTTCCTTTACCTTTTATTGATCAAATGCTCGAACGACTTGCTAAGCACTCACATTTCTACTATTTAGATGGTTATTCGGGATTTTTCCAAATCCCTATACACTCGAATACCAAGAAAAGACTACATTCACTTGTCCTTGTGGTACATTTTCCTATAGACGAACGTCATTTGGACTATGTAACGCTCCCGCAACATTCCAAAGGTGCATGATGTCAATTTTCGCTGATTTTATAGATGACACCATGGAAGTATTTATGGACGATTTCTATGTCTGTGGGAAAAGTTTTGAAGAATGCTTATCGAACTTATAAATGGTACTTGAACGATGCTTAAATGTTAATCTCGTATTAAATTGGGAAAAATGTCATTTCATGGTCCGACAAGGAATCGTACTTGGACACATAGTGTCTAATAAGGGGATTGAAGTTGACAAAGCGAAAATCGAAGTTATAAAAAACCTTCAACCTCTGAAAACCGTAAAAGATATATGAAGTTTCTTATGACACACCGGTTTCTATCGATGATTCATTAAAGATTTCTCTAAAATTACCAAACCTCTAACTGTCCTGTTAATGAAAGATGCTGAATTAAATTTCGATGAAAAATGCTTAAAAGCATTCAAACAATTAAAAACAACTCTTATTATCGCACCTATTATGAAACCACCTGATTGGAGATTACCATTTGAAATCATGTGTGACACTAGTGACTGTGCCTTAGGTGCGGTTTTAGGACAAAGAAAGGATAAAAATCTTCATGCGATTTATTACGCTAGTAGAACCCTAGATCCTGCATAAATGAACTACGTATCCACCGAAAAGGAACTTTTAGTTGTCATGTTTTCCCTAGATAAATTTTGTTCTTACCTAGTTGGAGCAAATATAATTATCTATATCGATCATGCTGCAATTAGATACCTATTAAGCAAAAAGGATGCCAAACCCAGACTACTCAGGTGGATCTTACTCCTGCAAGAGATTGATTTAGAAATCAAAGACAAAAAAGGCACTGAAAATGTAGTAGCTGATCACTTATCTAGAATGGAAGGCATTAAGCCTGAACAAGTGCCTATCAATGATGATTTCCCTTACGAACAACTCATAGCCCGGTTGGAAAACAACACCATTGAATTCCCTATAACTTATAATGATATAGAGACAAATGAAGTCGTGGAAGCAGTCTACACTAAAACCATATTGCCATGGTACGCCGACTTTGTTAACTACTTGCCCGCTAGAGTGCTTTTGTCGAATCTGACCTATCAACAAAAGAAGAAGTTCTTCCATGATCTTAAACAATATTACTGGGATAAGCCTATGATTTTCAAGAGAGGCGCCAATGGTATTTTTCGTCAATGTGTCCCCGAAGATGAAATAGAAAACATAATTTCCCATTGTCATGCTGCTCCCTATGGTGGACATGCAAGCACTTTAAAGACTTGAGCTAAGATCTTACAAGCTAGCCTCTATTGGCCTAACCTATTGAAAGATGTCCATATTGCAGTCATAAATTGTGATCGGTGCCAATGCACTAGAAACATCTACAGACGCAATGAGATGCCTCAAAAAAGAATTTTAGAAGTGGAAGTCTTTGACGTATGGGGAACTGATTTCATGGGACCTTTCCCATCCTCTTTTGGCAATAAATACATACTCGTTGTTGTAGATTACGTATCAAAATGGATCGAGGCCATAACTTCTCTAATAAATGATGCACGAGTAGTAATTAAGCTCTTCAAAAATATAATTTTTCCTAGATTCGGTGTGCCAAGACTTGTCATCAGTGATGGTGGCTCCCATTTCATTTCAAAAATCTTTGAAAAACTTTTAGTGAAATATGGAGTCCGACACCGTGTAGCAACACCCTATCACCCCCAAACAAGTGGGAAAGTAGAGGTCTCCAATAGAGAAATTAAGCAAATATTAGAAAAAACAATTGCCACTTCTAGGAAAGTTTGGTCGTCCAAATTACATGAGGTGTTGTGGGCATATAGAACGGATTATAAGACACCCATAGGAACCACACCATTCAAACTAGTTTATGGAAAATCATATCATCTGCTGGTAGAACTCGAGGATAAAGCTTATTGGGCGATCAAAACCCTCAACTTAAGTTACACTGCCGTGGGCAAAAATCAAATCTTAGATATCCATGAGTTAGAAGAGCTTAGACTAGATGCATACGAAAATGCAAAGATCTATAAAGAAAGAACAAAAAAATGGCATGGCAAGCGCATATCTAGGAAAGAGTTCAATGAGGGCGACATAATGCTCCTGTTTAATTCTAGACTTAAACTGTTCCCAGGAAAACTTCGTTCTAGGTGGTCCGGTCCGTTTGAAATAACTAAGGTTTTTCTAAGTGGAGTTATTAAAATTAAAGGAAAATATAGCGAACCATTTATCATAAACGCGCAACGCTTGAAGCACTACCAGTGTATCAACAATAGAGACTATTCTGCTAGTTTCCATCTTGCAGAGCTACCCGCTCACTCCCATATTTGATCACCTATTAAAATTATGTCGATATTACAACATAAAACAAAGCGCTTGGTGGGAGACACCCCTCTTTGTAGTCTTTTATTTTGATTTACTAATTTTAGTCTTTATATTTTCTTACTTTTCATTATTTTTCTTTTCATAAAAGTTATGCAGTATTGTTCTCTAAAGTTAACCACTACTAACTTAATTCTAACTGACAACTCAGTTGCAGGCTAACTTAATTTTAGCTAACCGAACTAACTAATGATGCAAGAAGTTGACACAAGGGGAATTTCTTTTAGAGGAAGAGCCCAGAGGAGGCGTTTGAGGCACTGGTTGCAAGAGAGATGGCACTAACTTTCTACCCCGATGGCTCTACCATGACCACATTAGGTATTAGGGATAGTGTGATATTTTTGCTGAACCAAATAAGTTGGGATACTTCTTCCTTGAGAAGGAGATTTAGTTCTTATCGCAGCATGACCTTAGAATTCCTGAGCTCACTCACCTTTTTACCTAACCATTAATTAGGATTTAACCAAGGCCTAATTATCTTTAGAATGTTCGATATCGAATACCGACATAATAACCGCAAGCTTGATAATCTGTTAGGATTTCCTAGTGGCCCACACGTCTTTGCTAGTACCCAAGAAGACCTTCTTTTGGACCTTGAACTTGGATATTTTTGGGATAACATAACTGGAGATAGCAACCCTGAGCCTAATAACATGTTTTCTGAGAATATCCATAACCTTATATCTGTTATTTCCATAAGATCCTTGCTCACACCCTATTCAGAAAAGAACAAAACATTACCTTTGTGTCTAAAGATGAACTTTTCATCATGTATTGTGCCTTCCGAAACCGCCTCGTTAATGCTGCTATCTTTATGATAGCTAACTTTGACTGTATTACACAGACTGATCATGAACCTATATTAGTAGGAGGCTTAGTGACCATGATAGCCAATGCTATTGGAATGCGACAACCACTTCTCGGACTCAACCCTCTGGGTGGATTTCGACCCATGAATTTATAGTTTTATTTCAACATTGGAATTATTAGAAACCTAGGCCCTAACGAATTTGAACTTATCATTAACAACCAGGCTGTGTAACTCTTCACCTTGCCAAATCCCAGAACTAGTGTTCATTACCGAAACAACTGGCTATTTGATTTGGAAGTACACAAAATTTCACCTCCAGCTTCTCTTGAGACACCACAGATCTATGATCACAATGATGCTTTTCTCTCTGATCTAGAAACAGATCCTAAAACACCTCCATTCTATCACAATTTCCCATCCACCAACCAACCCACCCTTCATGTGCCTCTGTTGCTCCACTTGCCTCTGCACTTTCCTCTATTGATCAAGCTACTACCGTCCTTGCTTTACAAACTGCGCTAAATTGCTTGAGAGAAGAATTCACTAAATTACGCATTGATTTTCATAATTTTATGGATTTAGTGACAGAGCAGGTGGATCTCATTTTTCAACACATCTACTCCTCTGCTCAGAGTACTAATAATAGTGGCTGATGATTCTAGACGTCCTGCATTTTTCTAACTGTCACATTAAAACACCGAGGACACTGTTTAAGTTAGTGCGGGGGAAAGACAACTAATTTAGGATTTCCTTGCTTTCTAGAATAGATTTCTTATTTCTTATTTTTCCTTTCTAGACTAGATTTTATGCTTTTTGTTTACTTTCTATTTTTCTTTAGAATATTGTTTGGAATACTTAAAATTTCTAGATCCAGTTCAAATGTTTGGCATTGTGTTCTGATATTTACATCTACATATATGCTATGTTTTAATGTTACACACATTATTATATACGTACTGATATAAATGTCTATGTATCTGCCTAAACCATATCACTCTGTAGTCTAAAAATAACTTTTCTGGAATTTCAGCTTTAAGCACTTTGCCGCTCGCCACACATACTGTGACGATCTCCATACCTTTACAAGTGTGCCTCCCGACACACACTCTGTGCCCCTCGGCACAAAGTAAATCATGCATGCGTATTTTTTTATTACTGATAACCCTTTCGTCTTTTTATTTCATCTTCTTCCACTTTCACTAAAACCTCATTAAAACCCACTCCCCCCATTCATCACCCAAAACCGTCCCACTTCCTCCATTTTCAAAAGTTTCCATTAAACCCCATTATTACCCGCTCTTTGACATCTATATTCTTCTCCTATTTAAGAACTTGTGAAGCAAAACCAAAACCCACAACATCTCCTTCTGTCAGTTTCAAAACCTAAACCATCCACCATCTTTGTGTCTCATTATATCTCAAAGAATCCAACACCAAATAGGAGAACCTGAACTTTTAGGAATTGTGTTTAGAAATGGTGAAGCTGGGGAACATCAGGAAGCACAATACCGAAAGTTCTATCAATGTTTAGTTACATCTACAAGGTATGTCGATGTAAACTATCTGCGTGACTTGGGTAGTTAGACATTGTGCAATGGATGCTTCAAATTTCTGACCTGGCATATCTCTGCACACTGAACCACCACACATATGAATCCTTAACCTTGGAATTTATGAGTTCCTTCTATTACAACACATCTGCTGATGAAAATATGTACCTCACCGAAACTATAAATTTTAGAATGTTTAACACCAAATATTCTTTGAATCAAGAAGCTCTGAGTGATTTGTTACACTTCCCTCGTGGAGGAGAAGTATACTACCGAATCCATCCAGAGGCAGATTGGGCGTCAACAAAATTCGAACTATGGCACTCTTTAACTGGTGAGCAATCTTCAAGTTGGGATGGAATTTTTGCTTCCTTTATTCATAATCCATCCATCCGCTATTTTCATCGCATTCTATCCAACACCATTTTTGGGAGGATGAACAACAACAAAGTGAATTCTAAGGAATTATTTTTCCCGTATTGCACCTTCACGCCTAATTGGAAGATCAATGCTAGTGCGTTCCTCTTGGCACATATCCAATCCGTTTATGCAAGGGGCACTACACCTTTTTGTATTGGAGGGTTAGTTACCTCTATAGCACTTGCTTTGAACCTGAGGGACAAACTAGAGAATTTGCCTTCATTGCCAGCCCTATTTATATATTGACAACTGTCGTGCTGGTCACCTAATCAAGGCTAGAGAGGATGGAAAATATAATCTTATGATGGCGGAATAAATTAGTCCTGAGTATTATTTTGCCTAATCCCATGCTCACCGATGTAATGAATATGGAGAAGTGGTGTTACGATCTGAATGCTCCTGCTTCTGGTGAAAACGTCCAGGATAACCAAGGTGGTCCAAATAATTTTGAGCCTGATGAAATGGAGTAATTACTGGAGCAAGAAGCTCCACAACCTAACATCCACCCATATTCTGCACAAATTCCTCATGAAAATTTTGCAGGTTCATCATCCAGGTATCAACCCCGAAGAAGAAACCAGGGCCAACCAGTTACTCTTGATGATATTTATGTTGAAATGTTGCGACATAATGAATAAGAAGCTCAACATTACCAAATAATTGAAGCACAACATAATGAGGTGATGTAGGAGGTCCGACAACTTCAGTGAGAACAACACGACTACGCCTACTGGAATGACCGTAGTATGTCAAAGCCAACAGAAGAGATGCGACCATTGACTTATCGTATTGACGGGAGTGTGTATTGTGTTTGTTTTTCATGCATTTTTGTCTTTGATTAGGTCAAACTATTTGTTGGTTTTGATTTTGCATACAAACCCTAATTCTTTAATCATGGCATAATTGAAAGCATTAAGTGCGTAAAAATAAATCTAAGCTATTACAACTTTGATATAGGGAGGGGGGTACAATTTTGAATAGGGGGTTATTTTGTAAGAAATAAAAACTCTAAATTATTACAACCAAATTGAATTTACAATGCATAATATTTAAATGTACAATATTTAAATGGCAAAAATAAACAAATATTAAATAAAAATGTCTTATGCAAAAAAAGAAGTTTTTATTTGTTTATGTATGTAAAGCATTTTTTAATGTGAAAAAAAGTGTAAATAATAAAAATAAAAAAGATTGATTTTATTTAATTAAGGGGTAAACCCTAATTTTCCTTAAAGAAAATAATATTATATTATTTATATACAAAAATATATTAATATGTACAAAAATAAAAATATATTGAGAAAAAGTGTTTTTTAGTATAAAATAAAAATAAAAATAAAAATGTACTATTTTTATATTTTTATTCTATGTTTTTAATAAAATAAAGTATATATATATATATATATATATATATATATATATATATATATATATATATATATATATATATATATATATATATATATATATATATATATATTAAATATTTTAAGTATATATAAAATAAAATAAAATATTTACAAAAATAAAATATATTCAAGAAAATATTTCCAATGTGAATAAAATTAAGAAATAAAAATAAAAGTATTATTTACATTATTTTTAAATTTAAACAAAATAATGTAAAAGTATATAAAATGTTTTAATGCTAGTAATAATTAAAATAAATACCAAATAAATATAAAAAATTATGAAATTATTTTTTATCCATTTTTTATGTTTGGAAATAAAATGATAGAGTCAGAAATCAAATTGCAAAAATAATAAAAATACAAGAAGTTGGGCTAGGGGGTGTGAAACTGAAAAAGAAGGTGTTAGAAGCAAAAAGCCAAGCCCAGCCCATCAGCTTCATCTTCTTCCTCCATACTTTTGAAAACGTGCGCCTGTTGTACACAAACTCGTATCTCCTGTATTTGTGATCTTTTAACAAAACTCAAAACATGAAACTTGTAGAGCATCAAACCACGATTCTAACCATATAAAAAACTTAATCTAACTCTCAAAGACCAGAGAGAATTTCTCTGGCCCTAATTTCTAACCTAGTTTTTTCAGAAAGTTCATGGATGAAATTCTCTTAGCATGCTTAATATAAATGAAAACTGAGCATATGTATGGTTTCAGGGCAATGAGTACTACATCTTTCATTCACAAACCTAAGGCTAAATGTTCCTAAATAGAGAGATATAAGTTGATGAAAAACCTGTTTCAGTTGGACACGAGTATGGCAATGCAGCAACTTTCAGTGAGGCATGAGGTTCTTTTGAGCTTGCTTGATGTTCCCTGGACCTTTCCCAATGCTTAGTTTGTTTTGAAGTGGCCTGAATCTTTCTACAGAACTCAACCTGCAAAGCTTCCAAACAAAAATGGTGAACACTGTAAATGGAGTTACAGTTGGCAATGGAGGTTTGAGATAGTTTGAGTGAGTTGAATGGAAGGTGTTTGAAGTGGAAAGGAGCAAAATGCACGAGCAAAATGAGCTATGGCACTCAAGTTGCAGCAATTGCCCTGTTTTGCAAGTTTTTGGTGTTTTGGTGTTCAAGGGTGTTTGAGGGATGATTGGCTCGTGTTTCTGGCTTACAAGGATGTGTAAAACTTGTTTCAAATGTTAGCTTAAGTTGATTTTATCAGATGTGTGTGCTATGTCCTTTTTGCATAATGACTTGGTTTTGAAGCAAAAAGCAAGAGTTGACAATGCAAGGGCTGTACTGGCTTGTAACCTAGCTGCACAAAGTGGTTGAGTTTTGCCTGACATTAGGGAGCCTTGTTTGCAGCAAAGGGCTTGGTGTATGGCTCAAGAAATGGAATTTGACATAAAGCAAGCTTTATGTAAATGGAAGTGTTATCTTTATGCCCAAAATGGAATTATTCATTGTATAATGCTCCCTTGATCAGAACAATGCCTCTAACCAATGTATTTGCATTCAATTTTTGAGTGTAAATTGGTTTAGATACCTGTAATTAAGTACAAAGCTAGTTTGGTCAGATTTTGCAACTTGTATGAACATGCATTGGCCATGGTTACAAAGTGAGTTTTTTGCCAACTTCAAGCATTCGAATCTCCCTAACCACAAATGTGTTTGAGGAGTTCTTGGACAATTTGGAAAGCTTGTAACATGTACTATAATCCATATTTGAAATGCAACTTGAGACTCCAAGTGGAACTATGTGAAAAATGGCCAAGAAGATGGGTCAAAATCCTGCCTAAACTAGGGCAAAATTTCTCTAAGTTAAAAGTTTTAGGTACCCTTGTTCCAAAAATCATAACTTGAGATCCAAGCTTCTTTTGAGAAAACTTTGTCAATCAAAGTTATTGAATTTTTGATGGACTACAACTTTCATGTTGTAAGTTTTGTTTGAATCCATTTGCATCTTGGTGAAAATGTGGGACAAAGTTAGGAAAAATTAAGAAAATTTCATAACTTAGAAAATTTCTAAGTTATGAAATTTTTTCACTTTCAAACCCTAATTTGCAATTTTGGGTTTCTTGATGAACAAGTTTCATAATTTGACACATCTTGATGAAAAATGACCCTTGGCACTTGATTTTGACCAAAATGTCAAAGTTTAACTTTTCAGTGTACAGTCAAAGTTTAACTTTTCAGTGTACAGTCAAATTTTGATCAGTTGACTGAAAAATTCATCTGTCAATCCTATGCATTTGAGATCTTTTGAACTTGTTGAATAAGTCAAGATAATGTCATTGAGTCCTTGATCCCATGGTTGAACTTTATTTGCCACTGGATAGGTCAAACAGTCAAAAATTGCCTTTGTACAGTCAAAACCCTAAAAATGACCATTTTGCCCTTTTGGTGATCTGATCAAATTTCTTGTGGAATTATGATCCAATCTTGATCAAATGGTTCATATGAGTTCATAATGTTGATTTGGGTCAAAATTAATGAGGTTTGACTGTAAATTGGCCACATATGACTTTTCCCCAAATACAGTTGATTTTTAGGTCAACTGTCCAATTGACTAGGCAAAAATTTGATTCAAGGCTTGAAACTTGGTATGGGCAAACTTATGAGTCCAACATGAAGTATGAAAGTCAATTTGGGTATTTTAGGTCAAAATACCCCTGTGCAAACTCAAACCCTCATTTAGGTCAACAGTGCAAGGAGGTGTCTTGAGCAGAGCAAACCCTAGCTTGGTCTTGGGTTCCAAGAGTCTTGTGATGAGAAATGTTGATAAAATAAGAGGGAAAATTTTGGGGTACAACAGTTGCCCCTGTTCAATCTTCTTGAACCTGAAGAGTTAGATTGGCAAGTTTGCCTTTCGTGACTCGAAGGTAAAAGAGGATTGGACACTAGAGTGCCCGTAAATTTGCACTCGTCAAAATATTATTGAGGGAATGGGCTTAAAGATGCCATTTGGAGATGGTATAATCTTGCTGGAGATGGGCTTAAAGATGCCATCCAAGAATGTTTGTTGAGCTGCAATGTTATAGGTCAGAAGAATGAGCATCAAAATGGTATCCGTGTCTGGAATGCATTTGAACTGTATCTGGAGACTGAGTCTGTATGAGCAAAGGAATGGCGTCCGTGTCTGAAGCGTATCCGAGCTGTAACTGTATTTGATCTTTGAATGAATATTAGAATGACTGCTGTGTATGGAGTGTATCTGTATTATGAATGGGTAACAGAGAAACATCTGTATATGGAGCAACTGTATGCTGGGGATAAATTCTGAATGAGTGACAGAATGGAAACCGTGTCTGGAGCGTATCTGGACTGTATCTGAAGTTGAGATATGTATGAGTAGCAGAATGACTTCCGTGTCTGGAGTGTATCTGAGACTGTAACGGGGATCTGAATAAGTGACAGAATGACTTCGGTGGCGACTGCACTGGGAGAATCAAACTTCTGGTGTAAGGGCCAGAATGGCATCCGTGTTTGGAGCGTATCTGAATCTTGAAGTGGATAATTGAATCTGAATGAGAGATAGAATGGCCGCCGTGTCTGGAGCGTATCTAGTCTGTATCGGATTGCTGATGTCTGAATGAGTAGTAGAATGACCGCCGTGTCTGGGGTGTATCCATACTGTATCTGAATAATTGTTAATGATAGCCTTTTAATATTATCCTGAAAAGGGTAAAATGTTAGCTAAAACAAAAAGTTATGTTGCATGATATGTATGATGCAATGAACTGTGTTTCATCAATGTTTATGATATATGAATGTAATGGATGTGCATGTAAGTTGATTGGCTGTCTTGCCGAGGAAAATAAATCCTTGATAACTGGAGATAATGAACTCTTTGACTGCTGCTGGAGGAAGTAAATTCCTGACCGATGTTTGAGGATTCAAAAATCTTTGATTGTTGAAGATGAGAAATCCTTGCTGACTGCTTGGGGATTAAAGATCTTTGATTTGTTGAGAAATGAGAAATCCTGGGACCACTGCTGGAGATTGAAAATCCTTGGTGACTCGTGGGGATTAGTCAAGAGCTTTGACCACTTCTGCGGGGAATGAGAATCCTTCACGACTTTCCTGGGAAATAAGGAAAACTCTGAAAATCTCTACTGGGGAGTTAAATTCTAGGAGGCTTCAGCTGGAGAAATGAGACCAAGAATCTTTGATCTGCTGGGAAATAACTCTGTGGGGAGAATGTTTACTCGGCCGGTGAAATTAGGAGCTTGGGTTGTACGCCAATCTACTGGGGAAGTTGGGGAACACCGAATGGTTCTCACTGGGGATTGATAGTCGGAAATTTGACTTCGCTGGGGAATAAGGTTTTAGAATATTCTGGCTCCGCTAGGGAAATGTATTTCAGGGTTTTCGGGCTCCACTGGGGATCTTGAAATTTAACTCCGCTAGGGATGTATACTTCAAGGTTTCAGCTTTGTTGAGGATCTGAATGATGTACTGTAGGGGATTTCTTCTAGAATAGCACAAGGTTATCTTCCTACATCTTTAACCTATCAGTAATTATCCTTTCTCAATTTCGTTTTATTTGTAAGCAGTGATTGTATTCAAATGCATATGCCTATTTAACAAAACTTTGGACATTTTCAAATAAAACACAAGTGTAAAAAGAAAAGGAAAGGCAAGCAAATTTCTGCACTTTGAAGTATTTTTGTATTAACTTTCGTAAGTATCTTTGTACAAAGGAAACAGACATCCTAGTAAGAGAATGTTGTCATAAAAATTGAGAAAAATTTATACAAAAGAAAGATGGCTATGTGTAATAATTCCATGGGGTTCCCATTCTACTATAGCCTTCACAACTCTGAGTATCTTGTCCATTTGCTTCTTCGTCCGCTGATGATTGGATTGATCAGAAGCTTGGAGCTTGTTGGTGAAGAGATAGTTCTTAAAGTGATCCGACGAGACATAGTCATACACTTTAATTCCCTAACTTTTGCCTGGACCGCCCTTTCGGGTTTTCGATCCATCGGGAAACCCTTTTTTGCCCAAGTCGCCCTTTCGAGTTTTCAACTTTTCGGGTGTACAGATTTTTTATTTATCCCTAATTTTTTCCTGAACCGCCCTTTCGGGTTTTCGATTCACCGGGATGCCCATTTTTGCCCAAGTCTCCCTTTCGGGTTTTCAACTTGTTGGGTCATTTATGCGTAGTATCTTTTGACTATATCTGCGTTTGCAGGGTGCGGCAAGTTGTCGCCGTCCATGGTGGTCAGAATCATTGCCCCACCAGAAAAGATGCTCTTGATCACAAATGGTCCTTCGTAAGTAGGAGTCCACTTGCCCCTGGGATCACTTTGCGGCAAGATGATCGGCTTGATTACAAGATCTCCGACTCGATATACCTGACGTATGACTTTCTTGTTGAAAGCCTTGATCATCCATTTTTGATACGTCTGACCATGACAAACAGCAGTAAGTCGCTTCTCGTCGATCAAGTTAACTTGATCAAGCCGAGTCTGAATCCAATCGTCTTCACTCAAACCGACATCCTTCATAATCCTCATGGAAGGAATCTGAACTTCCATAGGTAAAACAGCTTCCATGCCATATACCAAAGAAAAGGGGGTTGCCCCTGTTGAAGTACGTGCCGTGGTACGATATCCGTGCAGAGCAAACGGTAACATCTCATGCCAGACTTTGTAGGTGACTGTCATCTTTTGAATGATTTTCTTGATATTTTTGTTCGCGGCTTCAATAACACCGTTCATCTTCGGCCGATAGGGAGATGAATTGTGATGATAAATCTTGAACTGCTCGCACAGAGTGGTGATCATAGTGTTGTTCAAATTCGTACTGTTGTCCGTGATGATCCTGTCGGGGATACCATACCGGCATATGAGGTTATGCTTAATGAAGCGGGCAACCACATTCTTTGTAACTGAGGCGTAGGAAGCTGCTTCGACCCATTTGGTGAAGTAATCAATAGCCACCAGGATGAAGCAATGTCCATTGGATGTCGTAGGCTTGATCTCTCCAATCATGTCAATGCCCCACATTGCGAATGGCCAAGGAGCTGTCAGAATGTTAAGAGGAACAAGAGGAATATGTACCTTGTCAGCATAGACTTGGCATTTGTGGAAAGTACGGGAATGTTGATGTCAATCAGCTTCCATAGTAGACCAGTAGTAGCCTGCCCTTATAATCTTCTTAGCCATCGTATGTCCGCTTAAGTGGGTGCCAAATGTTCCACTATGTATTTCGGTCATGATCAACTCTGCTTCAACCTTGTCCACACAACGAAGTAGAACACAATCATGGCTGCTGTTGTACCCCAAAATTTGCCCTCCCATATTTCTCAAGACATTGCAAGAATAATCTCCAAATTGCTCAAGATTGCTCAAGAGTTGGACAGTCAAGTCATCTCCTAAGGCAGTCAACCTCAAATTAGGGTTTTGTGTTGCATCAAGGTCCTTGCATCCAAATGACCTCAAGTTCTCCCCAATGGCCTAATATGTTCTCAAGTTCATCCATGTCAAATTTCAAGCCTTGCAGAGGAAGTTTGGTCAGTCAATTGCTCAAGAGGTCCAAAAATCGACTGTGCTAGGGCAAAAGTCAACTGTGACCTACAAATATTCAAACCTCAAGATTTTTGTCAACATTCTCATTTTGAAGGATAATTCATCATTTGATCAAGGGTTGATCATGATTCATCAAGGATTTCTCTTGATTCATCAAGATTCAAAAGTTGCTAAATTAGGGTTTTGTAGGAAAAGTCAACTCAACTTTGACCAAGCATAACTTTCTCATACTTTATTAGAAATGACCCATCCAAAGCTCATTTTGAATAGGATGCAATTTCCTACAATCCATATTCACACCCCAAGATCAAGAAATGCACTCACAAAACGTTACAAATTTGGATATTATAGGTCATTTTTGAAAGTCAACAAAAACACCTTTTTTGCCAAAGCTTATAACTTGAGCATGGAATATCAAAATGTGATGAGAACAAAAGGGTTGGTTAGAGGACATCTCAAGGTTTCTAAAAAGTACAAGAACACCTCCAAAAGTTCAAAATTCAAGAAGTTATGCATTGTTGAAGTTGGGCATTTTTCCAAAATTATCAAAAGTCAACTATCCCCAAAACTTCAAATTTTGTCAACAGGGCCCACTTTTTTCCACTTGATTTGATCTTGTCACACTACACAAGTGTCCTAGCTTCAGCCTCATGTCCATTTATTGATTTTTCTATTTTATTTGATTTTTATTGAATTAATTCATTTTAAATCAATTTAAATCCAAATAAAATACAAATATTGATCACTTGGAATCTTTTTGATTGATATAGGTCTTAAATATCATCATGTACACAATCAAATCCGAATCAAGCCATATCATGAACAAAAAGATGGAAGTTGGACATTTTTGGAAGTTTTTTAATGGTGAATCAAATCACATCTTCAATCATCAATGCATAAGGATTCAAGTCCAAATATTTGACCTAATACAATGCCTTATACATATACAATGCAAAGGCACGAAAATTAGAACCTAGAGGCTGCGAAATCAGAAGAACCAAACTTGGAAAATTGCCAAAAAAGCTTGAATCTGAAATCGATCCTAGAGGTGCTTTCAACACAAAGTCTCAACGCTATCCTCTTGCTGGTCATCCACTGAGTCTATAGCAATCAAAAGCAAAGCCATTCACCTCCTAAAATGCGCTGTAAGTCTCTCTGAAACTCGCCTTTCAGTTGAATTCGTATCTCATAATTCTTGCACTTTTCTTGCCAAATCTTTGCATATTCATGCTTTTCGATTCATTTAGAAGCTTTTTGCATTATTGAATTGCATTTTCGTGGCCTGTAACCCCCTAGCCGATTCTAGGGTTCTTGGTATTCGTTTTTGGGCATTCTTGCTACAGGTGAAATCAAGGCAAATGATGGACATATGCGTGTTCAGGAAGGAGAGACGAACAAGACCATGGTCTTAGATTGAATTTTCATGGCCTGGATTTGGTTTTAGGTTCGACCTAGGGATTTAGCTGCGGATATAAATCCGCAGGTAATCTATGTATAATTCCAAGGACATGGACGAAGACGTGTCCCCATCCCATTGAACCATTCAAAAATTCGCGCTTTTTATTTTTTTGTTCAGGCATATGAATTTGTTTCAAATATATTAATTGTTGTGTATTCCACTAACAAAAGAAGTGCAGTGGTTGAGTGGTAGTGGCAAGCGTGCAAAATCCAATGGACCTGGGTTCGAATCCCAGGTCCCCCAAATGCCTATTATTATTTTTTCACAGGTGATCCAGTGCAAAGCCAATGGCGTGGTCCATCATACTCCTTCAAATCACCAGGCGCCAGATGGCCCCAGGCCAGATCTGGTTGCCAGGATTGAAAGTCCACCATGGTGCCTAGTCAAAACGCATACGTGGAATCCAGAAAAGTCAATTAGGCTTGCTTGAATTGGGCCACAAACTTGCCAATCTTACCCCCTGATCTGGGCCCGAACCCCTTAGTTATTTCTATTCTTTTTTTTATATTTCTTTTATTTTTATTGTTTTGTATTATTATTTTTATTATTTAAACTAACCAATTAAATTTTTTCTCATAAAATCAAAAACACAAAAATATTTTATTTATTAAAATTAAATTCAGCATTTTATTTTTGTAAATAAATTAATTTAATTAACTTAGTTTTAATTAGGTATAATTCCAATATTTTTGCAATAATTAAAATTAATGTAGAAAATTAGGTTTTTATTAACTTTGACCAAATTTATTTTATTTTCTTTAAATATAAAAAAAATCCAAAAATATATTTTTTTAATTAATTAATTAATTAATTTAATAATTAGCTTAGATTTTATTCCATTTAATTCAAAAATAAACAAAAAATGCTTTCTTTTCAAAAAGGGTCAAAACCCTAAAAACTCGCATTCGATTTAACTTTCCGCGCGCGATCTAGTTTTGCCATATTGATGTATCTGTTTCCCGGAATGTAATAGTTTTAATAGGACTTTGAATTATTTTATCGCTTTCCTTTTTTTTCCGCATTTTAATTTCAAGGGTTGTCTTTGGCGATGTAAATACCCGACGCCTTGTAATAGTTTAGATTTAATTTCCGCAATTTAAATTCCGCAACTATACACTGTTAGATGTTTGATAATAGGGAATGCATGACAAGATCAAATCTTTAACCTAAAATTAACATAGATAACCATTGACATGTACAAAGATAAATTAACCGAAATAACACAGTCGCACATGCGCACTCTTAGGGTACACCTCACTTGGTTGCCTTCGAACGTGGTCATTGAGTTTAGGAAGTTTTAGAGGTCATCCTTTTGTCCAAAGATCATAGTTGCCTCAAAACGGTTGCCTCAGAAAATTGATCTAAGACATTAGGGTTACCGCTAAGGCGTTCTAACATTGCTTTAGTGACTACACGTCCCTTAATCGAATTGACCCTTAAAACTCCAACGACGGTGCTACCTACTCATCAATAGTGGGATAGCATTGTCTAAAGGACATTAGCACAGATTGATTCCTTTTTCGAGTAGGTAGATGGTTCTTAAGTACTTGCTCCTTTAAAACAAAATAAAAACTTTTTGCACTTACACCTTTCAAACAAAAACTTCTTTCAAACTCACAAACACAAAGAAAAGCAATTTTTGAAAACCCAATGAGCAAGTACCTAAGAGCCCGTGGATAACCACAGATAAAAAGGGTGCTAACACCTTCCCTTCCTATAATCTACCCCCTGGACCCGAGAAACATCTCGGAAAAGGAATTTTTCTGTGCTTTTTTTCCTTTCCTTGTTGGATAAAATAAAAGATGGTGGCGACTCTTGCTTACCGCGACATTTTGCAAAAACAAACGCAAAACGCGAACCAGCATTCCAAAAACAGTCAGTTCTCTTCCCACCGTATCACAGAACTGGCGACTCTGCCGGGGAAATAAAAAGTGGGGTGTACCTTAGGATTAGATCATTGTGTTTTCAATTGTTTGCTTTGTATGATTTATATTTGTGGGCTTGTATCGGAGTTTCTATAAATCCTAACCCGGATCTAGGGAATACCCTTTAGGTAAGTAGCAATAAACAGTGAGGAAACTGTACGGCATAGACCGATACGGTTGAAGCAGTAGCTACGTTGGTGTGGCACCTTGGTGTGTACCGATATCCCTTGTGTTGGAACGAGGAGAATATGGGTCTTCTAAGGGGTCATTAAGCACCAACTGACCTTAGAACTTTTAAATTGACCAACTTGGCCATAGAACAGTAGCAGTATGCTACACTCATTGAGACTAAACTCTCGCGATGATTCCGGCTGCAAGAAAAGGTTGCTAAACGAGAATTATGACCGATTGAGGGTAGTCAGTGATATTGAGATCCTCTAGAACCCGATTACTATTTTTAGGACAGGTTTAAACCAACTGAACTGAAAGAGGGTAGTACCTAAGCTCCTTGCCAGCCTGGAATCTAAGGGCTCTCTATGTGACTTGTGTGCCTTTACCATGTTTGCTGTTTGTGGATACTTGTGGTGTGCTTACTATTATGACATCATGACATCATAACATTGCATACATCTTGCATTGGACTAACCTATTTCAAAGACAGGAGAGATTCATCTTTGTTCTATTTTGTAGGTCATCATGATGCCCATGCGTAGGAATACCATCCGGATTAACTTTGTCCAGGTTCCCACCTTGCTTAAAGATATGGTTGCAAAGATGCCTGATACTACTTCCTTCATCAGGAGGCATGGTTATCTTCTCAGTTTGGTCACCTCTAAATTGGACGAGCAGATGATGAGTGTTCTGGTCCAATTCTATGATCCGATGTACCACTGCTCTACTTTTCAGGAATACCAGTTGGTCCCCACCTTAGAAGAATTATCTGAGTTGCTTGGTATCCCTATCTGGGAGCAGACCCCGTTTATTGGTTGGGAGAAGGTTCTTAAGCCAGAAGAGGTTGCTGCAGCCCTTCACATGACAAAAGAAGAAGTAATGACTAATTGGGAGACTAGAAGTGGAGCAAAGGGCTTTCTGACTAAGTTCTTGGTTAGTAAGGCTAACTATTTCTGGGATAGTCTAGACTTCAAGGCGTTCGAGGATATTCTGGCTCTTCTGATATATGGCTTGGTATTGTTTCTGAACTTTGACTCCTTCGTTGATGTGAATGCGATAAAAATCTTCATCTCTTGTAATCCTGTACCCACTCTCTTGGGTGACATTCTTCATCAGCTTTATGCTCGTACTGCCCGAAAGCGGGGAACCTTGATGTGCTGTGCTCCCTTATTGGCAAGGTGGTTTATTTCGCACCTTCCCAAGTCAGTGCTGAAGAACAAAGAAGGAATGGGCTGGGCTTATAGGGTTATGTCTCTCTCCCATAATGATATTATCTGGACTCTCAAGGGTATGGATGAGATGGGTATCATTGATCGATGCGGGGAGTACCCTAATGTTCCACTGATAGGGACTAATGGAGGGATTTCTTACAACCCAGGCTTGGCCTTACGTCAGTTTGGGAGAGCCCAGAGAGAAGGACCTCATGAGATGCTAATGCCTAGTATCATATTTTATTTTCAAGGGGATAGCGATGAGCAACGTCGCCGATTCATAAAGGCCTGGGATAGAGTTCACAGATCTGATCCACACGAGCTGGGTCCAAAGACTTCTCTGCCAATGGAGCCATATCTCAGATGGGTCCGTATTCATGCCCAAAAGCTGGGTATGCCATATGAAGTCGTCCGGCCTATCATTGTTGAAGTTGCTAATGAAGAAGGGGTTCTTCCAACCATCCTCCATCCTCATATGCCCACTGACATTGGGGCACTGAAAAGGTCTTGGATGCAGCTGAGGGAGGAACGAGATTCTTACCGAGAGAAGTTCAACGAGCAAGAGCAGAAGATCCATAAGTTGACTAGGCAGTTGGAGAACGAGCGGATTCTCAATGACTATGTCCGCACCGACAAGAAGAGACCATGGGAGCATTGATTGGCCTTTGATGATTTCCTTTCCAGTTTTTTTACTTTTCAGTATTTCCTTTCATGTAACGCCTTAATGGAATCAGTTGAACAATTTGAATTCTAAAGTTTATATAATAAAGTGTGTTTCCTTTCTGGTTTACAAATTTGAATCTCTCAATTGTCTTTGAAATCATGTCATACGCATTTCATCCCATGCACTTCATAACAGGTACCCATTACAGCTCTCTTATCTTCTTCGCTGTTTATTTCAGCACTCATCATGTCTGCTGAACCTTCAATTGAGCAAGCCATCAAGGCCCTCCAGGCCCAGAATGCCCAATTTCAAGAGCTGTTCATGAATCTAGCTAAGGGTCAGCAAGATCTGAAGACCCTGATTCTGAAAGAGAAGAAAAAGAAGAAGAAGATGACAATCCTGTTTAACACAGGGCACATGTTTGGAAACAGGCTACAAAATGAAGTTGATTTGACCACCTCATATGGAGGGAAAGATAGTCAGGAAGAAAGGAGGGCTCCTAGCCCTGTGGTCTCTGACAACGAGACGAACTTCGACGAAGACCAGTATCCTCCTGCCGAGGATAGATACAAACAACTGGAAGACCGGTTGAGTGCGATGGAAGTTCAGAAAGTGCCTGGTTTGGACTTTGGTGATCTTGGTCTATCATCTGGGGTGGTGATTCCCCATAAATTCAAGGCACCAGCCTTTGCTAAGTATGACGGAGTTTCTTGTCTGAAGCTGCACCTCCAGTCATATGTAAGGAAGATTCAGCCGTACACCACTGATAAGAACTCATGGATCCACTTCTTCCAAGACAGTCTCTCAGGGACTCAGCTTGAGTGGTTTTATCAGTTAGATGGAGCCAGTATCTGCAGTTGGGAAGATTTGGCTACTGTATTCTACAGGCAGTATCAATACAACTCCAACCTCGCTCCTACGCGTACCCAACTCCAGGGTATGTCAATGGGAACAGGTGAAGGATTCAAAGATTATGCTCAGAAGTGGAGGGACCTCGCCGGAAGAGTACAACCACCCTTGGCTGATCGGGAGCTAGTTGACATGTTTCTGGGGACCCTGTCTGGTCCATTTTTCAACCATCTGATTGGAAGCTCTTCATCTGAATTTACATAGCTTATTTTGACCGGTGAGAGGATTGAGGCTGGTATTAAGGCTGGTAAGATACAAAAGGGTGCCTCATCGAGCACCAAGAAGAAGCCATTTAAGAAAGAGTCTAGTGCTGTCTACAGTTCAAGAAGCCAGAGTAGAGCTGAACGCCGCCAAGATGTTAATGCAGTTGTAATTTCAAAACCTGCTGGTGCTCCTCAGTACAACAATCAACAGAAGGACGAGAGACCTCGAAGGCAATTCACTCGTCTCAGCATGACTTTGTCTCAGATTCTGCCACAGTTGATGAAGACCAATCTGGTGATTCCAAAGGAAGCCCTAAAGAATCCAAATACAACATCACTGAGGTATAACCCTAATGCCCGCTGTGCTTATCACTCTGATAGCCCGGGGCATAATACAGATGATTGTTGGACTTTGAAGAATAAGGTACATGACTTAATTGATGCGAAGGAGATTGAGTTCGAGGCGCCCGAGAGGCCTAATATTGTGATTGCTCCTATGCCCAAGCATGGAGTGAATGCTATAGATGAAGACTTGTTTGTGGTTTCAGTGAATGATATTGTTACCCCTTTGATGACTATGAAGAAGAACCTTTTGCTAGCCGGTTTATTTCCGGGCTGTGACGGAGGTTGCCGTATGTGTTCTGCTCTACCAATCGGTTGCCCGCTTTTGAAATCAGGTGTCCAACGCCTGATGGATAGTAAAGAAATTATGTTTGAGAAAACTGTTGTTCCCTCAGTTCCTACTGAAGAAGTTGCCATTATCACCATTTTCGACAATTCTTCCAAGGCCCTCTCGAGGGAGCCTGTTAGAATTACATCTGTTCCAAGAATCGCACCTGTGATCATCACTGTTCCGGGGCCCATCCCCTACACCTCTGATAAAGCTGTCCCTTGGCACTATGGGGCTGATGTTTATTTTCATGGAGTTAAGCAAGAGTTGGATGCTGATACTGACGTCAGCAATATTGTCGGACCTGCTAAAGTCACCCACAGCGGAAGACTTTTCTCACCTGATATCTCTCCACCAACTGTCCGAAAACCTGTTGTTATTACACCTGCCAGTGTACCTGCTACCATTCCTGTTCAAGTTCCTATTCTTACCCCTGTCGCCGAGTCATCTGACACTCGGGGCAAAGGGATCACCACTGATGTGCCTGCCCAGACGAAGGCACCAAAGACAATTACCGTTGAAGCTTCTAAGCAAGAGATGGAAGAGATCCTGAAGATCATCAAAAAGAGTGACTACAATGTAGTTGAACAGCTGGGGCAAACCCCATCCAAGATTTCTATGTTGTCACTGTTGTTATGCTCAGAGGCTCATGCCAAGGCTCTGATTGCCTTCTTGAAGACTGCCCACGTACCGCAAGAGACGTCAGCTGATCAGTTTACAGATTGTATGGCCAATCTGACTGCTGATAATGGGCTTGGTTTCTCTGACGCCGACTTGACTACTAAGGGGAAGAATCACGATGATGCCCTGCATGTCTCCATTGGATGTAAGGGCACTACTCTTGCACATGTATTGGTGGATACTGGTTCCTCATTGAACGTCTTGCCCAAGAAAGCTCTAGACCGTTTGGACTGTGAAGGGTTGGAGTTGAAACCAAGTAACATTGTCGTCAGGGCCTTTGATGGGTCTAAAAGAATGATGCATGGAGAAGTTGATATCCCGATTAAGGTTGGTTCTCAGGTCTTCAATTCTACATTCTATGTGATGGACATTCGGCCATCTTATTCTTGTTTGCTGGGTCATCCATGGATCCACAAATCCGAGGCCGTAACCTCAACGCTCCACCAGAAATTGAAGTACCCGGTCAAAGGGAAGATTGTGACAGTACAAGGAGAGGAAAAGTACATGGTTAGCCACATCAACTCTTTCCGATATGTAGATATGGATGGGGAGTTCATTGAGACCCCGTTTCAACATTTTGAAGAGGTTCCCCAGACACTGGCGTCAGCTTAGACTATTGTTGAAGACTCTCCTATGAAAATGGCTTCCTTTAAGGATGCCCGGGCTATTGTTGAGAAAGGTGGGTGTGCAAATTGGGGCCGACTCCCTGATTTTACACAGAAGACTAACAAGTTTGGTTTGGGTTTCACTGCAGAAGCTCAAAGGGCTATTCGGAACGCACGGATCGGAAGACCTCCCGTGTTCATCAGCAACTCGGGAGTAAATGCCATTGAAGAGGATGTGGAAGAGTCTGAGTTTGACAGTTGGATCTATCCTACGACCGACAATGGACCAAGCAACTGGGCAGTAAAGGACTTCATCCCTATTACTTTTGTTACCCAGTAATGAAACTTTTTGTTTTGAATTTGTAACAGACAATGTTTTAAAACTTTACGGCCCAGTGTCTTACCCGGGGCACCGTGGCTTCATTTGTGAGGGCTTTTTGTGTGTCATCTACATATATCATTAATAAAAGCATTGGACGTTCTTGCATTTCAATTTTGCGCTCCTTGTTTTTCTTTTGTTATATATTGCAAAACAGCTATTTACACACACTCACATATACAGGTTTACATCCACTCTGGATCTCACTGGTAACGACTCAGCTACTGCCAGTTATGACTTTGAAAATCCGATCAACTTAGCCGAATACAAAGGTGAACATGATTGCGAAGTGCCTGGTGAACTTGCAAGACTGTTACTCCAAGAGGAGAGTTCTATACAGCCACATGAAGAGCCGGTGGAATCAGTGAATCTGGGTACTGAGATAGACAAGAAGGAAGTCAAGGTTGGCGCTAATCTGGAGGTTAGTGTGAAGCAACAGTTGATTCAGATGCTGCATGACTATGTTGAGATCTTTGCTTGGTCTTATGAAGATATGCCTGGTTTGGATACTGATATTGTGGTTCATCGCCTACCTACCAAGGAAGACTGTCCTCCAGTGAAACAGAAGGTTCGCCGAATGCGCCCAGAGATGTCCGAGAAAATCAAGGCTGAAGTGATGAAGCAGTTTGACGCCGGTTTTCTAGCAGTTACTTCTTACCCACAGTGGGTGGCCAACGTGGTTCCTGTGCCGAAGAAGGATGGTAAAGTTCGAATGTGTGTCGACTATATGGATTTAAACAGGGCCAGCCCCAAGGATGATTTCCCTCTACCTCATATCGACGTCCTGGTTGACAACACTGCTCAGCATAAGGTCTTCTCCTTTATGGATGGTTTCTCCGGTTATAATCAGATTAAAATGGCTCCCGAAGACATGGAGAAGACAACCTTTGTTACTCAGTGGGGAACCTTTTGCTACAAGGTCATGCCTTTTGGACTGAAGAATGTTGGGGCAACGTATCAGCGTGCCATGGTTGTTTTGTTTCATAACATGATCCATCATGAGATTGAGGTATATGTCGATGATATGATTGCAAGATCCCAAACAGAGGAGGAACACCTTGACCATCTGCATAAGCTATTTGACAAGCTGAAGTTGTACAAGCTGAGGTTAAACCCGAACAAGTGCACCTTCGGGGTGAGGTCTGGTAAGCTACTGGGTTTCGTCGTGAGCGACAAAGGTATTCAAGTAGATCCTGCAAAAGTGAAGGCTATACAGGAGATGCCAGCTCCCAGGACAGAGAAAGAAGTCGGAGGCTTTCTGGGACGTCTGAACTACATTGCCCGATTCATCTTGCACCTGACTGCTACTTGTGAGCCAATCTTCAAGCTACTGAAGAAAGATCAAGTGGTACGTTGGAACGATGAATGCCAGGCCGCTTTCGAAAGGATAAAAGAGTATCTCCAAGAGCCATCTATTCTGATGCCACCAGTTGAAGGGAGACCTTTGATCTTATACTTGACAGTACTCGACAACTCAATGGGGGTGTGTGCTGGGTCAACATGACGAGTCTGGCCGAAAAGAGCATGCTATTTATTACCTTAGCAAAAAGTTTACCGACTGTGAGACCCGATACTCACTGCTCGAGAAAACTTGCTGCACTGTGGCATGGGCTGCTCACCGGCTGAGACAGTATATGCTGACTCACACTACTCTGTTGATATCAAAGATGGATCCAATCAAGTATATCTTCGAAAAGCCTGCCTTATCCGGAAGAATAGTGTGATCGGTGGAAATATAACTGACTATTTTGGAATGCTAGTTCGCGAAATGTCGCGGTAAGCAAGAGTCGCCACCGTCTTTTATGTTCTCCAACATGGAAAGGACAAAAGCACAACAAAATTCCTTTTCAAGATGTTTCTCGGTTCGGGAGGTAGATTATAGAAAGGGAAGGTGTTAGCACCCTTTCTATCCGTGGTTATCCACGGGCTCTTAGGTACTTGCTCACTATGTTTTCAAAAATTGTTTGCTTTTCTTGTGTTTGTTGGTTTTGAAAAAGTTTCGTTTTGAAAACTTCTAGGTAACTCTTGTATCAGTCCTCAAGAGTGTATGAAGTGTTTGTTTGAAAACTTTTTGAAAGTGTAGGTGCGAAAAGTTGTTTTGTTTGTTTTGAAAGAGCAAGTACCCAGGAGAAATCTACCTACTCTAAGGAATTAAGCTGTGTAAGAGTCCTTTAGACAGTACTATCCCACTATTGAGAAGTAGGTAGCACCGTCGTTGGAGTTTCGGGTCAATTCGATTATAGGGACGTGTGGCCACTAAAGCAATGTTAGGACGCCTTAGCGGTAACCCTAATGTCCTAGATCCTTTTTATCCGAGGCAACCGTTTCGAGGCAACTGGATCTTTAGACAGGAGGGCGACCTCTAAAACACCCTATACTCAATGACCACCTCGAGGCAACCAAGTGAGGCGTACCCTAGGAGTGGCATGTGCATGTGTGTCAGGTTTCATGTTCAAGTTATCTTTGCACATTTTTATGGTGAGCTATGGATTGATTTTATTTTTCAGGCAAGTCTTGTCATGCATCGTTAACAGTTAATAATTATGCGGAAAATAAATTGCGGAATAGTAAATCTACGCTATTACAAGGCGTCGGGTATTTACATCGCCAAAAACATAACCCTTGAAAATAAATGTGAGAAAATAAAGAAAGCGATAAAAGTCCTAATTATCTATTACATCCTCTGAGCAGATACATAAATATGATCAAAATAGGAATCAAGAATAAACATGCGCGAGAAAAATTGAATCGGGAAAAGTCTTAGGGTTTTGACCCTTTTTTGAGAAAAGAATGAATTTTGGTCCTTTTTTGCATTGAATTAAATATTAAACCTAATTTACTAATTAATTAATTAATTAAAAGAAAAAGTATTTTTTATGTTTTTTAGGTCTTAATGAAAATAAAAATAAAATAAAATAAAATTGTCCAAACCCTAGTTCTAGATTGATTTTATTTATTGCAAAAATTGTCAAAGTTAACCTAATTAACTAAATTAATTATATTTAGAATTTATTTACAAAAATAATTAAATTAAGGTGAAATTAATAAATAATAATAATAAGAAAATATTGTTTTCTGAATTAATTATGAAAATAATTATTTGTTAGTTAATAATAATAATGATAATAATTATAATTAAAAGAAAATAAAAGAAAGGGAAAATAAAAAGAAATAATAAACCAGGGGGGTGCCAGGCCTTTTTTGGAGGTGAGTTTAGAAATTCCTGGCCCATTAAGCTGCAAGCCTGTTTTGACCTTTGAGATTGTCTACGGTACGTGTTGACTGGGAGCATGGTAGTCACTCACTCTTGGCCTTTGGATACATGCCTGTAGCCACTTGGCACCTGGATGTTTGGGATGCATGGTGGGACGCTTTGGATAACCTGCATAGGAACACATGAAGAAAAGAACCAATAAATATTTTGGGGGACTTGGGATTCAAACCCAGGTCCCAATGAACATATGCATGCCTTCCCAACCACTCAGCCAACGCGTTCCAATCAATATAACAATAGGCAAATAATATTATATATAATGAAAAGCGATATCCTGGAAATAAAAAAAAAAAGCGCGAGTTTTGATTTGAATGGGCCAATGATAGGAAGACACATCATCGTCTTCTTCACTAACATCCTGGTTCAGTTACCTGCAGATTTTTATCCGCAGGAGGTTTCGTAGATCGCTTCAAAAGTTGTCCCCAGGCCATGAAAACGCCACCTGAGACCATGGACATGTTCGTCTTTGTCCCCTGATCATCTCTATCCCCATTATTGGGTCCAATTCGCCCTGTACCAAAAACACCTAAAATGCAAGAACATGAACCCTAGAATCGGGCATCACGATTTAGGGCATAAAAACAAAATTGGCTATTGCAGTTATGTTAGAAATCAAGAAATGAATATGAATATGCCAACACTTTGAAGAAAAAATGCAAGAATTGAAAGTTGAGGTTTCATGTTCAGGGGCCACTTTGTGAGAACTTACAGCGCTATTCAAGGGGTCTTTGGACGTGATATTTATCGCGTTAGCTTCAGTGGATAGCAAGGAAGGGAACCACGTTCTTATTTTTGTCTGAAAACGCCTCCAATATTGTTCTTGATCTCCCACTTTTCCAACAATTTTTCAGTTTTACCTTGGCCGTTTTAGCAATGCTTAGGTCGTGAATTAGGTTTAGGCTCCTTGTATATGTATAAGGCAATCAGCCTAGGTCAAAATTTGGGCTTGTATCTTTGTGTATTGAAGTTTGGAGATTTGATTGACCACCATTGAAAACCTTTCCAAATTTGAAGCAAATCTAAGATTTTATGCACAAAAAAAGCCCTAGCACGAATTGGTTAGTTGGCACATGATATATGAAAGCTGTTCAAATCATAAAGATACTATTCCATTGATTTTTAGATTTTATTTGAATTATTATAGATTTAAAATGAATTAAATCAATAAAAATCAAATAAAATAGAAAAATAAATGTTTGATCTTGAAATTAATCATGGGACACGTGTGTGGCATGACAAGGCTGAATCAAGTGGAAGAAAGTGGGCCCTTTTGTCAAAAATTGAAGTTTTAAGGATAGTTGACTTTTGCAATTTCATAAAAATTTCCCAACTTCTCCAATGCACAACTTGCTCAATTTTGATCCTATGACCATGTTTTTGAACATTTTGGAAAGATCTTGAAGTCCTCTAACCAATTCCTTTGGTCCCATGTCATTTGGATTTATCAATCTCAAGTTATGGTCTTTGACTTAAAGTGCATTTTTGTTGACTTTTGAAATTGACCTATAATGTAGAAATTGATAACTTTTTGTGAGAGCATTTCTTGGACTTGGAATGTCAAGATGAGTTGTAGGAAATGTCATCCCCTTCAAAATGAGCATTGGATGGGATTTTTCTGATGAACCATGAAAAAGTTATGCCTTGGTCAAGATACAGTTGACTTTTCTGCTGTCCAAAAATAGTAACTTTTGCATCTTTGATGATTTTTGAGCCATGCTTGAGGAATCATGATCAAGACTTGATCAAATGATGATTGTGGACTCAAAATAAGATGTTGACCAAAAATTCTGACTTTTGACTGTAAAATGACCATTTTTCCCCTGCAGTTGATTGTGAAGCAAATGGGACTTTTGACTGTGCAAACTGGCATTGTGAGACTTGAGACTTGACATGTATATGCTTGACAATGTATATGGGCATATGAGACTTGATTGAGCCATTGAAAATCCCAAATTCCTTGAAAGAACCAAAACCCTAATTTTGACTGGCTTAGGAGGCATTTGGACTGTGCAATCCTTGAGCAATTGTTGAACCAATTGAAGATGATTCTTGATAAATCTTGAAGAATATGGGAGGGAAAATTTTGGGGTACTACAGTTTCCCTTGTTCAATCTTCTTAAACCTGAGGAGGTAGATTGGCTGGCGTGCCTTTCGTGATCCGAAGGTGGAAGATGATTGAACACTAAAGTGCCCAGAAATTTACACTTGCATGGTGGAGTATCAGCAATGTGATGTCGGGAATGGGCTTACGGATGCCATTTGGAGAGATGATGGATAGGAGGATGGGCTTATCGATGCCATCTGGAGATGTGACAGAATCTTGTCGGGGGATGGGCTTATAGATGCCATCTGGAGATTGTTCGATCGCGTAAGAGATTCCTTAGCGAGAACTTGCATACTTGAGAAAGAAAGATGGTTTCCTGGCTTGCTACAGGTATTGATCTTCAAACTCTTCATGCAGATACTTTCCTGGCTAGATACAGGTATAGATCTACAATCAATCGCTCACAGATATGCCCTGGGTAGATACAGGTATCGAATCTGGAACTTAAAAAGGTTGGTCGAGATAGCTTTCCTGGCTGGATACAGGCGTAGACCTCTAATCAGTCGCTCACAGATATGCCCTGGCCAGATACAGGTATCGAATCTGGAACTTCAACAGGTTTGGTAGAGATAACTTTCCTGGTTGGATACAGGCGTAGACCTCTAATCAGTCACTCACAGATATGCCCTGGCTAGATACAGGTATCAAATCTGGAACTTCAAAAAGTTGATCGAGATAGCTTTCCTGGCTGGATACAGGCGTAGACCTCTAATCGGTCGCTCACAGATATGCCCTGGCTAGATACAGGTATCGAATCTGGAACTTCAAAAAGTTGATCGAGATAGCTTTCCTGGCTGGATACAGGCGTAGACCTCTAATTGGTCGCTCACAGATATGCCCTGGCTAGATACAGGTATCAAATCTGGAACTTCAAAAGGTTTGGTAGAGATAGCTTTCCTGACTGGATACAGGTGTAGACCTCTGACCTGACGCTCACAGATATGCCCTGGCTAGATGCAGGTATCGAATCTGGAACTTCAAAAGGTTGATCGAGGTAGCTTTCCTGGCTAGATGTAGGTGTAGACCTCTGATCAGACGCTCACAGATATGCCCTGGCTAGATACAGGTATCGAATATGAAACTTCAAAAAGTTGATCGAGATAGCTTTCCTGGCTGGATACAGGTATAGACCTCTGACCTGAGAATGAAAGATAATTTCCCGGCCTGTTACAGGTGTTGATCTTCAAACTCTTCATGCGGATACTTTCCTGGCTAGATACAGGTATAGATCTACAATCAACCGCTCACAGATATGCCCTGGCTAGATACAGGTATCGAATCTGGAACTTTAAAAGTTGATGGTAATATCTTTTGATTGACCTTTTCCTGAAAAGGCAAAACATTAGTCGTATGCAATGTCATGATGTATGAAATGCATGATGTCATGATGTTCTCAAATAAATGAGATTGTGTGATATGATGCGTATATGCATGTATCATGATGTGTGACAATGTGATGTTTATGAATGTATCCTCGTTTGGAAAAATAAATCCTTGACGAATGCCGAGAAGTTCGTTGAATTCTGGGCTGATGTTGAAGAGTAGAGTTCTTCGTCTCCGCTGGGGATGATGAACAAAGATGATTGCAAGAATAAACCGGTAGGAGAAGATGACTCCGTTGGGGAATAAACCTGGCGAAGAGATTATTCTGCGAGGAACTACTCTGTGGGAAGAGATGCTTCGCTGAGGTTTTAATAATAACTCCGCTGGGGATTCCGTTGATAAGCTTTGTTGGGGAATTTGCTGAACTCCGCTGGGGATAGGAAGAACTTCGCTGAGGATGATCTTTCCGCTGCAATTTGCTGAGGATAACCCAGTTAGACTCTGGTGGGGGATGACCTCTTGAATATGGCTGGGGAGATATTTTTGTACTCTGTAGGGGACAAGCTTCCAGAATCTACTGGGGGGATGGTTCAACTCTCCCGGGGAAACTTTTTGGACTGCACTGAGGAATGGCTCCACTGGGGTGTTTGGTATTCCACCGGGGAACAATCTTATATTTCTGTCGAGGAATATTAAGACTGCCGGGGATGCTTGTTGAGGAATATCTGTATACTCGGCTGGGGAATATTGAGATCTTCTGGGGATACCCAACTTCCTTAGGGCTGACAGTAGACTAACTCTGCTTGGGGAGAGTGTTGCTGACTTGTTGGAGATACTGTGCCTTTTCGGGCTGATGGGAGACCAACTATGCTTGGGGGGAGCATGGCTGAATCTTGTCTTACTCTGCAGGGAGTGAAGGTATCTTGGTCATGTTCTTCAGCTGAACTTACCTTGGTACCTCGGCGGACAGAGCAACTAGATCGCTTAGACAATTCTTATTGCCCTTGTTTCTGATGTCACCTGTAATTAGTCCTTTGTTTCGTATGCAAATATTTATGAGTTAGCAATTAATGTCAAATGCATATATCAAAAATGAACATTGGACGTTCTTTGCAAAACAAAACAGGTAAAGAAAAAAAACAATTGGCAATTTGTCTAAAAAGATGAGCTTATATTGATTTTGAAATTTGCCTGTAAATAGGCATTTTGTGTACAAGAGGCTGACGTCCTAGTAAGGGAACGCCGCCAAACAAAATAGAGTTTATACAAAAAGGAAAACAAAACAGCTATGTGAAAAAAATCCACTGGGTTCCAACTCTGCTATCGCCTTTATGTCTCCAAGCGTCTCATCACTTTGCTGCTTAGTTGGAGATGAAGCTGATTGATTGGTGCCGTGTGAGCCTGATGGTCGATACCGAAGTCTGGATGCAAGGTGATCCAATGAGACATAGTATTACGCTTATCCCTAACTTTTGCCTGGACCGCCCTTTCGGGTTTTCAGTCCACCGGGATACCCATTTTTGCCCAAGCCGCCTTTTCAGGTTTTCGACTTGCCAGGTGTACAAATTTTTTTCATTTCATCCCTTATTTTTGCCCGAACCCTTTTGGTTCGCCGGGAGGCCCTTATTTTTGCCTAGGTGTGTCAACCTAGCGGGTCTTTATCATGCATAGTATTTTTTTACTATGTCTGCATTGGCGGGGTGAGGAAGGTCGCCACCATCCATGGTAGTTAGAATCATCGCTCCTCCTGAGAAGATATTCTTAACCACAAATGGCCCTTCGTACGTAGGAGTCCATTTGCCCCTGGGATCACCTTGAGGTAGAATGATGCGCTTGATTACCAGGTCCCTAACTTGATACTCTTGTCGTCTGACTTTCTTGTTAAAAGCCTTGATCATCTGTTTTTGGTACGTCTGACCATGACAAATAGCCGTGAGTCTCTTTTCGTCAATCAGGTTTAATTGATCAAGCCGGGTCTGGATCCAGTCATCTTCACTCAAACCTGCATCCTTCATTATCCGGAGAGAGGGTATCTGAACTTCAATAGGCAAGAATACCTCCATGCCATAGACCAAGGAAAAGGGTGTTGCCCCTGTTGACGTCCGTGCTGAGGTACGGTACCCATGAAGAGCAAACAGTAACATCTCGTGCCAATCTTTGTAGGTCACTGTCATTTTCTGCACAATCTTCTTGATATTCTTATTAGCTTCTTCTACAGCCCCATTCATCTTCGACCGGTAGGGAGAAGAGTTGTGGTGCTGTATCTTGAATTGCTCGCAGAGCTCAGTGATCATCTTGTTGTTAAGATTGGTACCATTGTCCGTAATGATCCTTTCTGGTACACCGTATCGACAGATCAGGTTGTGCCGAATGAACCGTGCCACGACATTCTTGGTTACGGTGGCAAAGTAAGCTGCTTCAACCCACTTTGTAAAGTAACCGATTGCTACCAGGATGAAGCGATGCCCGTTGGATGCTGTAGGTCTGATTTCACCGATCATATCAATGCCCCACATTGCAAAAGGCCAAGGTGCTGTCAAGACGTTCAGAGGAACTGGAGGAATGTGCACCTTATCAGTATAGATCTGGCACTTATGACACGTCCGAGAATGTTGGTAACAGTCAGCTTCCATTGTGGACCAGTAATATCCTGCCCGAAGGATTTTCTTTGCCATGGTATGTTCACTGGAGTGCGTTCCGAAAGTACCTTCATGCAGCTCTGCCATGATCCTTTCTGCTTCAGTCTTATCCACACAACGCAGTAAGGTCGAATCATGGTTTCTCTTGTAGAGAATGTCATTGCTGAGGAAGAACTTTGCCGCGAACCTTCTCAGAAACTTCTTGGCATTAACGGATGCACCCTCGGGGTATTCTTGAGCTTCAAGGTACCTCTTCACCTCATGATACCACGGCTTTTCTGTTACCTCTTCGGCCTCAAGATCACAGCAATGTGCAGGTTCATCCAATTTCCAAATAATGATCCGGGGAGCCTCGTTGTCCCATTTGACTTTGAACATAGAAGACATCGTAGCTAGCGCGTCCGCCAACTGATTCTCCTCTCTTGGGAAGTGTTCAAAGGTTATCTCTTCGAAATGGGGAATCAACGTCAATACATACTCCTTGTAAGGAATAAGATTTGGGTGTTTCGTATCCCACTCGCCTTTGATCTGACTGATCACGAGAGCGGAATCTCCGAAGACACTCAAAAACTTGATCCTTAGGTGAATTGCAGCTCGAAGTCCCATAATGCAAGCTTCATACTCCGCCATGTTGTTGGTGCAGTTGAAACATAGCCGGGCGGTAAGTGGAGTATGAGTGCCTTTTGGAGATATGATCATAGCGCCAATACCATTACCCAAAGCGTTTGAGGCTCCATCAAAGTGCATAGACCATCGGGATCCTTCCTCAGGTCCTTCATCCGGTCCAGGTACTTCACAATCAGTCACTACCATGATATTCTCGTCTGGAAATTCAAAGTTCATCGACTGGTTATCATCCACTGCATGGTGTGCCAAATGGTCTGCCAATACACTTCCCTTGATTGCTTTCTGAGTCGTGTACTAGATGTCATATTCTGTCAAGATCATCTGCCATCTTGCTATTCTTCCGGACAAGGCAGGCTTTTCGAAGATGTACTTGATTGGATCCATTTTTGAAATCAACAGAGTAGTGTGAGTCAACATATACTGTCTCAGCCGGCGAGAAGCCCATACCAAAGCGCAGTAAGTTTTCTCGAGCAGTGAGTATCGGGTCTCACAGTCGGTAAACTTTTTGCTAAGGTAATAAATAGCGTGCTCTTTTCGGCCAGACTCGTCATGCTGCCCCAACACACACCCCATTGAACTGTCAAGTACTGTCAAGTATAAGATTAGAGGTCTCCCTTCAACCGGTGGCATAAGAATGGGTGGCTCTTGGAGATACTCTTTCATTCTTTCGAAAGCGGCCTGACATTCATCATTCCAACGTACTACTTGATCTTTCTTCAGTAGCTTGAAGATTGGTTCACAGGTAGCAGTTAGGTGCGAGATGAATCGGGCAATGTAATTCAGACGTCCTAGAAATCCTCTGACTTCTTTCTCTGTCTTGGGAACTGGCATCTCTTGTATGGCTTTCACTTTGACAGGGTCCACTTGAATACCTTTGTCACTCACGATGAAGCCTAGTAGTTTTCCAGATCTCACCCCGAAGGTGCACTTGTTCGGGTTCAACCTCAGCTTGTACAACTTCAGACGGTCAAACAGCTTCTGTAGATGGTCAAGGTGTTCCTCCTCAGTTTGGGACCTTGCATTCATATCATCGATATATACTTCAATCTCGTGATGGATCATGTCATGGAACAAAGCAACCATGGCACATTGTTAGGTTGCCCCAACATTTTTCAACCCAAAAGGCATGACCTTGTAGCAAAAGGTGCCCCACTGAGTAACAAAGGTAGTCTTTTCCATGTCTTCAGGAGCCATCTTGATCTGATTGTAACTGGAGAACCCGTCCATGAAGGAGAATACCTTATGCTGAGCAGTGTTGTCAACCAGAACGTCGATGTGAGGTAGAGGGAAGTCATCCTTAGGGCTCGCCCTGTTCAAATCCCTGTAATCAACACACATTCAGACCTTACCATCTTTCTTCGGTACTGGAACCACATTGGCAACCCACTGAGGGTAAGAAGCCACTGCTAGAAAACCGGCGTCAAATTGTTTCATAACCTCAGCTTTGATTTTCTCGAACATCTCTGGACGCATACGGCGGACCTTCTGTTTTACCGGAGGACAGTCTTCCTTGGTAGGCAGGTGATGAACCACAATGTCAGTATCCAACCCAGGCATGTCTTCGTAGGACCAGGCAAAGATTTCCACGTAGTCATGCAGCATCTGAATCACCCATTGTTTCACACTAGACTCTAGATTGGCACCAATCTTGACTTCCTTTCTGTCTGTCTCGGTACCCAGATTTACCGTTTCCACTGGCTCTTCATGTGGCTGAATGGCCCTCTCTTCCTGGAGTAGCAGTCTTGCAAGTTCACCAGGCACTTCGCAATCATCTTCACCTTCGTCTTCGGCCAAGTTGATCGGATTTTCGAAGTCATAACTGGTAGTAGCAGAGTCTTTACCAGTGAGATCCAGAGTGGATTGGAACCTGTATAGGTGAGTGTGTGTAAATATAGCTGTTTTGGCAATATATAATAAAGAAAGACAAGGAGCGCAAGATTTGAAATGCAAAAAACGTCCAATGCTTTTATTAATGATATATGAAAATGACACACAAAAGCCCTCACAAATGAAGCCACGGTGCCCCGGGTAAGATACCGGGCCATAAAGTTTCAAATTATTGTTTGTTACAAATTCAAAACAAAGGAGTTCATTACTGAGTGACAAAAGTAATATGTACAAAGTCTTTCGCAGTCCAGTTGTTTGGTCCATCGTCGGTCGTTGGGTAGATCCAGCTGTCGAATTCAGATTCCTCCACGTCGTCCTCAATAGCATTTACTCCCGGGTTGGTGATGAATACAGGAGGTCTTCCAATCCTTGCCTTATGAACAGCCCTCTGAGCTTCTGCAGTGAAACCCAAACCAAACTTGTCAATCTTCGGAGTAAAATCAGGAAGTCGGCCCCAGTTTGCACACTCATCCTTCTCAACAACAGCCCGGGCATCCTTTAAGGAAGCCATCTTCAAAGGAGGATCTTCAATCACTGTTTCTGCTGATGCCAATGTCTGAGGGACCTCTTCGAAGTGTTGAAAGGGGGTCTCAATGAACTCCCCATCCATTTCTATGTACCGGAACGAGTTAAGGTGGCTGACCATATATTCCTCCTCCCCTTGAACTGTCACAATTTTCCCTCTGACCGGGTACTTCAGCTTCTGATGCAATGTGGAGGTCACGGCTCCAGCCTTGTGGATCCATGGACGACCCAGCAAACAAGAGTAGGACGGTCGGATATCCATCACATAGAATGTTGAATCAAAGACCTGAGAACCAACCCTGATTGGAATATCAACCTCACCATGTACCATCCTCTTAGACCCGTCAAAGGCCCGGACAACAATGTTACTTGGCTTCAGCTCCAAACCCTCGCAATCCAACCTGTCTAGAGCTTTCTTGGGCAATACGTTTAACGAGGAACCAGTGTCAACCAGCACATGGGCAAGAGTAGTGCCCCTGCATTCAATGGAGACATGCAGGGCATCGTTATGGTTCTTCCCCTTAGCAGTCAGATCGGCGTCAGAGAAACCCAAACCATTATCAACAGTTAAGTTGGCCACACAGTCGGTGAATTGATCAGCTGACGTCTCTTGTGGCACGTGGGCCGTCTTCAGGAAGGTAATCAGGGCCTTGGCATGGGCCTCTGAACACAACAACAGCGATAGCATAGAAATTTTATATGGGGTGTACCCCAGCTGCTCAACTACATTGAAATCACTCTTCTTGATAATCTTAAGAATTTCTTCCATCTCCTATTTGGAAGCTTCAACAACGGTTGTCTTCGGTGCTTCCGTCTGGGCAGGCACATCAGTAGAAATCCCTTTTCCCCGAGTGTCAGATGACTCGGCAGCAGGGGTAGAAATAGGAACTTGATCAGGGAAGAAAACAGGCACACTTGCAGGTGTGATGACAATAGGTCTCTGGATAGCTGGTGGCGCAATATCTGGTGAGAACAGTCTACCACTGCGAGTGACTTTGGTAGGCCCGGTGATGTTTGTGACGCCGGTACTAGTATCAAACTCTTGTTTTACTCCAAGAACATAAACATCTGCCCCATAGTGCCAAGGGACAGCTTTGTCGGATGTATAGGGGAGGGGCCCCGGAACAGTGATGATGATAGGCGCAATCTTCTGAGTAGACATGATTTTGACAGGCTTCTTGGAGGGAGCCTTAGGAGAGTTGTTGAAAATAGTAATGTAGCGATAAAAAATGTAGCGGGGTAAATCGGAGATCGAATTATTGATTAATTCGTCTCACAAAAGCAAGAGTCGCCACCGCGCTTTATTATTTCCAAAGGAAAAGGGGAAAGAGCGAAATAAAACCCTAAATATGCGATGTAAATAATACTTTTTAAAAGTAATAAAAATACAAGGCGTTTTTGAAAAGATCTATGGTTTGGGGGTTGGTTATACAATGGGAAGGTATTAGCACCCAATGTATCTATAGTACTCTATAGGAACCTTTTGAAATATCTGTTTATTAAAATTGTTCGTTTGATTGAAAAATGAATTGTTTTGGCCGAAAAAGGGGTACGGACGGGTTTTTGAAGATACGACGACCTAATGTCGAAGTTTTTGCTTAAAGGGTATAAGTTTTGAAAAGATTGAATATTTTAGGAAAAATTATCCTAAGTTTTAATGAAATGCGAATGTTCGCGCGATTAGACTTGAGGACATGAAGTCGACAAATTTAATCGTTTTCCCTTGGATTTAAACGTAAACAGGATAATCAAGTAAACAGAAAATTATGATAAATAAATGATATACAACAATCTAAATAAAAGACTAAGTGTGTGAACGTGCATTTTTATGATTTTTGTTTATATTAATGAAAAGAAAATGTTTTAATAGTTTTCATTTTTTACGCATTTTTAATATGGATAAAAGTAATGAGAATTAATTAAGGAAAATAAAAAATGTTTTTTTTTTAAGTTTTTTTAAATTTCTATTTTTTTATATATTTTTTAGAGTTCTATATAAGGCATTATTTTAAAGAAATATTAAATAATCACACTAAATGAATACTTAAAAGTTACTAACTTAAAACCTAATTAATTAAAAAAAGGGAATATTTAAAATTACCAAATAAACCTAAGGTTAATAAAATGGGTCACCTTATTAAAATGTTTAATTAAATTATATCTATTTGATTAAATTACTAATTACTAAAATAATAAAATTCTAAAAAGAAGGAACTAAAAGAAAACAAAAGAAAGAAGTATTAAAGAAATAAAAAGGTGGATAAAAGAGTTATGGGCCAAGAGGGTTTTAAAGGGTCTGAATCCGAAACAGAAAAATGAGGGGTGTGAATGGGATTCGCTTGGGCTTAGGCAGTTAAGTCCAATATGCATTTCATAATTCTTGTCTTAGGGTTAAACGCGTTTGGTAATTGGGATTAGGGTTCACAAGGTTTGGCAGAGCGGCGCTTGCTTGTTTGTACCGTCTTCTTCTTCGCTCCATCTTTCTACGCCTTTTGCTTTGCTTCTGTAGCTCCGAGTCTCCCTCTGTCCCAACGACCACCAGCTCTTCACTTTCCTCTTCCCTCCAGCAAAACGTTAGGGGGCGACGGATTCGGTAAGTTCGTTTTCGTATTCGTGGTATTTTTGTTACGATTTGCATGTTGTGATTTTGGTTCTGTTTTGATTCTTACTTCGTGTTTCACATGATTATTGAGATATTATGAAGGAAAAAAAAAGGGTGAAATACTACCTGGAGAAGGAGGAAGGAAGGCGAGGTTTGACGCTGTGGGCTTGCTCCGGACTACCGGTACTCTGTATTTATCTTACTTCTCTTCTTCTGTTGCCTCGAATTTGCCTTATGATGAATGTTGAGCTTGATAGTTGCCTTGAATTTGCCTTATGGTGAATGTTGAGCTTGATAGTTGCCTTGTTGCTACTGTTGAAATAATTTTAACTAGCTTCTTTCTTCTTCTTTCTGACTCCTGTATGCTTTTGTTGGAAAGGTTTGACAGTTTCTTTTCTTCTTCTTGCCTTTACTACTGTATGCTTTGCTTATGGCCAATGATGAACATATTGAGGCCTTCGTATGCTTGGGTTTGGTTTTTGAGCGTGTATGGCTGGTTTATGGCTTTGCTGTCTTGAAAATAGGTTATATGATTCTTAGGCTATAAGGTTTTGTTTTACTGAGGCTATACTGGTTTATTAGGCCATTACAGGTTTTACTGGTTTAGGCCAATTTATGCTATCATGGCTTGGCTTTGAAAATGGTTATGGTTTGGCTTTTGGTTCAAGTTTCAACAGGTTATGGTTCTTTAGGCCATGGTTTATGCTTTTCTGGTTTCGGTTAGGCTGGACAGCAGGTTATGGTTTTAGGTTGTGATATGGTTTATGCAGTGGGCTATGGTTTTGATTTATGTTGTAGTTTTTTTTGGTTTGATGTTTGATGGTGGTGGATGGTTTTGATAATGGTTATGTATGGTACTGGTTTTTTGTATTATGCAGTAGGAATGGTTTTTGAAAAATGGTTTTAAGGTTGATGGAAATTTTTGTTTATGCTTGGAGTATTTGAGTTTTTTTGAATACTTTAGGCAGGTTGAACTCTCTCTTTTTTTGAAAGGGGTTTACTTGTTATGTTATACAATTGCTTGGCATCCTATGGCTCAGGTTTGAATACTTTTATTACATCCTTGGTAATTCTGCACCCTTACTGTTACAGCAGTTTTGGTTGATATCTTATTTCATGCTCCTTTCCTCTTACTGTGTTACTGCTGTAGTTTTGTTTTGTATCCACTTCTGCCTAAACCAAAACCTATAAAAACCATACTTCCTCTCTTCTCTCTCTTAAGTACCATTTGATATCAAAATGATGTGTACTTTAACTGTTCTGAAAAAGTAAACATGCTGGAAAATGATGAAAAATGGGAAATATGCTTTGCTTGCAAGTTGGTTTTAAAATGCATATCCTCTTTGTCTCCCAATGTAACAGTAGGAGAGCCTCATGTTTTGGCCTCTTCCTATGTTGTATGGCATGTTTACGTTGGGATATCTTGCATATGTAATGTTTATGCATATGCTGTTGCTTTATGCCTTTGAAATATGCATGGGATTTTTGAAAATGCAATTGATTTTAATTATGCAGTTTTGAAAATAAAAAATGAATTTGTGCATCTTTTAAATTTGTGCATTCATTTTGAAAATAAAATCCATCCCTTTTTGTGAACCGGGAGAAATCCCGCGATTTGCAAAAAGGGTAAAAAACTGATTCCAGCCGTTGCTTTTAATGATGAACACTGAAATAATTTTCTGCTTTTAATCATTTATTTATTTCTAACTTTTCTTTTAATTGTTTTTGCAGGTAAAATTAAGTGAGCAGACAAAAAGGCATTGGATAGAAGATGAAGATTTAGAATTTAGGAAAATAGTTTTTATTTTACTTTAAACTCTTTATGTAATTGTCATTATAAATATTTTGTAAATAATACAATATTTAAATAACAATTGTAATAAATAGAATAAAGTGAATAAAATTCTATTATTTCCCAATTAATTCTTTTTCTTTCCAATTATTTATTTGTCGTTTATAATTCTTTTAAATTGTATAATAACTGAAAATCAATTTCAATCACTTAAATTCAGAATAATAAACAAATAAATAAACATCATTGATCAATTAATAACTCCAATTATTTAATTCATTGTTCATAATTCTCTAAATTATAATAATTAAAAATAGAATTTCAATTATTTAACTTAGAATGATAAATAATTAAATAATCATTGTTGACCAATTAATAAACCTCTTTTCAAATGTTTATTTCATTATTCATAAATCCTTAAATTATATAATAACCGAAAATAGATTCCAATTATTTAATTTTAAGATAATAAATAATTAATAAACATTGTTTGATCAATTAATAAACCTCTTTTCCAATATTTATTTTATTATCTATAAATCTTTAAATTATATAACAATTGAAAATAAATTCCAATTATTTAAATTCAAGATAATAAATAATTAATAAACATTGTTTTAGCATGAATCGATTAATAAATTTAGCGTTCAAAAATAAACAGCTCTCGACTCGAAAAAGTTATGAATTTTAAAAATCAAAAGATCAAAACACTTGCAATGTAATGATGCAGATGGGAGATGGTATCTTAGGTCAAAATTTGGGGTACAACAAGTAACAATGGACACTTCTTCAGTAGGGGTAGCAGGAACAGCAATCTTCTCGAACAAGATCTCTTTGTTATCCATCAGGTTTTGGACGCCTGACTTCAACAAAGGACAACCAGCAGGTGAAACAGCACATAGAAGGCAACCTTTACCACATCCCGGAAATAAACCAGCTAGCAACAGGTTCCTTTTGACAGTCAACAACGGAGTAACAATATCATCCATAGAGGCTACATATAGGTCTTCCTCAACAGCATTCACTCCATGCTTGGGCATGGGAGCAGTCACAACATTGGGCCTTTCGGGCGCCTCGAACTCTATCTCTTTAGCATCAATAAGGTCCTGAACCTTATTCCTCAGAGCCAAACAATCATCAGTAGTATGCCCCGGGCTATCAGAGTGATAAGCGCAACGGGCGTTGGGATTGTACTTTGGAGAGGTGGTGTTTACAACCTTTGGAGCTTCCTTTATGGTTACCAGATTGGTTGACAGTAGTTGCGGCAATATCTGAGACAGGGTCATACTGAGCCGAGTGTACTGCCTTTTGGGTCTCTCGCCCCTTGGTTGGTTATATTGCTGAGGAGCAGCAACATGCTTTGAAATTACCACCGCATTGACAGCTTGGCGGAGTTCCAGTTTATTCTGTCTCCTTGAACCATAAAAAACACTAGATTCCTTCCTGAAGGGCTTCTTTTCAGTACTCGAGGAGGCACCTTTTTGTATCTTCCCAGACTTGATACCAGCTTCTATCCTCTCACCAGTCAAGATCAGATCTGTAAACCCAGCAGAAGAATTCCCAATCAGATGGTTGAAGAACGGACCAGACAGGGTCCCCAAGAACATGTCAACGAGTTCACGGTCAGTCAAAGGTGGCTGCACCCTTCCAGCCAGGTCTCTCCACTTTTGCGCATACTCCTTGAATCCTTCACCCGTCCCTAGTGACATACCCTGAAGTTGGGTACGCTTGGGAGCGAGGTCGGAATTATACTGATACTGCTTATAAAATGTAGTAGCCAGGTCCTCCCAGTTATGAATACTGGCTCCATCCAGCTGATAGAACCATTCGAGCTGAG
Source organism: Vicia faba (assembly GCA_948472305.1). NCBI lineage: Eukaryota > Viridiplantae > Streptophyta > Magnoliopsida > Fabales > Fabaceae > Vicia > Vicia faba. The sequence goes on along the minus strand of OX451736.1, from coordinate 1,013,749,786 downwards.
TCCCTGAAAGACTATCCTGGAAGAAATGGATCCATAGGTTCTTGTCTGCAGTGTAAGGTTGGATCTTCCTTACATATGATCTGAGATGCAGCTTAGGACAGGAAGCTCCGTCGTACTTTGCAAAAGCAGGTGCCTTGAACTTGTGAGGAATCACCACCCCAGAGGATAAGCCTAGGTCTCCAAAGTCTAACCCGGGCACATGTTGAATCTCCATAGCGCTTAGACGGTCCTCCAACTGTTTGTACCTGTCCACAGCAGGAGGGTACTGTTCATTATTGTAATCTGTCTCGTTGTCAAAGACCACGGGACTAGGAACCCTTCTCTCTCGGGGACTTTCTTTCCCTATAGAGGAAGTAGCCAGATCAGCCTCATTTTGTAGTCCATTTCCGAATCTGCATCCGGTGTTAAACAACACAGTCCTCTTCTTCTTCTTCTTCTTCAGAATCAGAGTCTTCAGCTCCTGTTGACCCTGGGCTAGACTCATTACCAACTCTTGGAACTGGGAATTCTGGGCCTGGAGGGCCTTGATAGCTTGTTCAGTAGTAGGTTCAGAAGACATGGTGACTGCTGAAATAAACAGCGAAGAAGATAAGTGACCTGTAAAAAAGAGTACCTGTTATGCACATGATGCATGGTATGCTATTTAAGAAATGCATTCAAGGGTTCGAAAATTCAAATTCGTTGTAAACAAAAAGGAACACACGTCATATTAAGAAGTAATCTGTTTAGTACATCAATGCCTCATGGGCGAAATATTACAAAATACTTAATCCCAAAAGACATTGTGCATCCTCTTTGGAGCTATGTAAGTGTTGAGAGTCTTTTCCTCGTGAAGTAGGCGGGTGAGCTCCAGAACCTTCTTCTCACTGGCATGTAAACTGGTTTCAAGAGAATTCCGCTCTTCCTTGAGTTGGATCCAGCTCTTCTGCATTTCCTCCCATGATGTTGGCATGTTAGGATGTTGAATGGTGTACGGAACCTCTCCTTCCATAACTGGCTCTTTGATCACAGGGAGCATGTGAGGATATGGCATCATAAGCTTCTGGGAGCGGGCTCGTACCCACTTGAGATAAGGCTCAAGGGGGATGGAGTTCTTGTGCCCCAGTGTCTTACTATCTACCCTGTTAGGCATCCTCCAAGCTCCAATGAATCTCTGCCGAAATCCTTGTGCATCATTGTCGAAGTCAAAAACTATGTCAGGAATCAACATGTCATGAGGGCCATCCCTCCGAGCATATCCGAAATTTCTCAAAGCCAGACAGGGGTTGTAAGTAATGCCTCCTATGATTCCAAGTAAAGGAACATTAGGAAACTCTCCGCAACGATCAATGATAGTGACATTTTCTCTGGACCGAGAACACCAATGTATATCAGAATGTGTAAGAGTCATTAATCGTTGCGACCACCTTAAACCCCGCTCGTTCTTCAAAACTGATTGTGGAAGGTGCGAAATAAACCACCTTGCCAGGAGAGGAGTGCAGCACATGAGAACACCTCTTTTTCTCATGGTTCGAGTGTAACATGAGTGGAGAATGTCCCCAAGCAACGTAGGTATGGGATTCCTGGACATGAAAATCTTGACAGCATTGATATCTATAAGTTGATCCGGGTTTGGGAACAACACCAACCCATAGACAAGGAGTGCCACAACTTCTTCAAAGGCTTGTAGGTCAAGAGAACTCCAACATTCTTGGGCCTTCTCAAACAGGAACTTTGCCAAGAATCCTTTGATACCACTTCTGATTTCCCAATGCCCCTTGATGTCAGATGGTTGCAGACGTAATGCTTGAGCAACCTCTTCAAGTTTTGGTTCCCTTTCCGTACCGTTGTAGGGTAGTTGATTAAGAATAGGAACCTTCAGAAGTTGAGAAAACTCTTCCAAAGTAGGCACCAATTGATAATCCGGGAAAGTAAAACAGTGGTGCAAGGGGTCAAAGAACTGGAATAACACTTTCACCATATCCTCTTCAATGCTGGTATTGACCAAGCTAATGAGTCTACCATGCCTTTCACTGAAGGAAGAGTTCTCGAGAATCCTGGATGTAAGCTCCTTAAGCTGAGGAGGGACCCTTACAAGGTTGACCTGAATTGTTTTCCTGCGGATAGTCTCCATGTCCTACAAAACAAGAACAAAGATGAAGATTCGAACCCTTGAAGTGGTTAGTGAATGCATATGATGCTTTATGATGTTATGATGTTATGATAAGGACACACCACAAGTATTCACAAAAAGAAAACATTATAAGGCACACAAGTCACACCAGACAACCCTTAGAGTTTAGGCCAGCATGAAGTTTAGGTACTACCCTCTTGAAGTTGGTGGGCTCAAAACCTGTCCTATCAAAAGTAACCGGGTTCTAAGGAGCTCAATATCATTGGGTTGTTTTCTATGTTCATTGTTTTGATTTAGCCACTGAACTGGCGATCAAAATATTCCAAGAAAACAACCCTCAATGAGTGTAGTATCGAGTATGTACCAACTTCGGACTGCACCAAAGTCGGTCATCTCACTACCCCTAAAAAGGCCAGGATGGTCAACTAAAGTTCCTAAGGTCAGTTGATGCTTCACGACACCACGCGGAGACCCCGTACTCTCCTTGACATGACTCAAGGGTTACCGGTACTCACCAAAGTGCCACATCAACGTAGCAACTGCTTCAACCGTGTCGGTATACCCCGCACAGTTCCCTCACAGTTTGTTACTACTTCTAAAAGGTATCCCCCAGATCCGGGTTAGGATCTATGAAACTCCGATGCAAGCCCACAATATTAAAGCAAACAAAGCAAGCAATTGAAAACAAGAGTGGTCTAATCCTAAGGTACACCTCACTTATTAATAATCCCCAGCAGAGTCGCCAGTTTTGTGATCGGTGGAAATAGAACTGACTGTTTTGGAATGCTGGTTCGCGAAATGTCGCGGTAAGCAAGAGTCGCCACCGTCTTTTATGTTCTCCAACATGGAAAGGACAAAAGCACAGCAAAATTCCTTTTCGAGATGTTTCTCGGTTCGGGAGGTAGATTATAGAAAGGGAAGGTGTTAGCACCCTTTCTATCCGTGGTTATCCACGGGCTCTTAGGTACTTGCTCACTATGTTTTCAAAAATTGTTTGCTTTTCTTGTGTTTGTGGGTTTTGAAAAAGTTTCGTTTTGGAAACTTCTAGGTGACTCTTGTATCAGTCCTCAAGAGTGTATGAAGTGTTTGTTTGAAAACTTTTTGAAAGTGTAGGTGCGAAAAGTTGTTTTGTTTGTTTTGAAAGAGCAAGTACCCAGGAGAAATCTACCTACTCTAAGGAATTAAACTGTGTAAGAGTCCTTTAGACAGTACTATCCCACTATTGAGAAGTAGGTAGCACCGTCATTGGAGTTTCGGGTCAATTTGATTATAGGGACGTGTGGCCACTAAAGCAATGTTAGGACGCCTTAGCGGTAACCCTAATGTCCTAGATCCTTTTTATCTGAGGCAACCGTTTCGAGGCAACTGGATCTTTAGACAAGAGGGCGACCTCTAAAACACCCTATACTCAATGACCACCTCGAGGCAACCAAGTGAGGCGTACCCTAGGAGTGGCATGTGCATGTGTGTCAGGTTTCATGTTCAAGTTATCTTTGCACATTTTTATGGTGAGCTACGGATTGATTTTATTTTTCAGGCAAGTCTTGTCATGCATCGTTAACAGTTAATAATTGTGCGGAAAATAAATTGCGGAATAGTAAATCTACGCTATTACAAGGTGTCGGGTATTTACATCGCCAAAAACATAACCCTTGAAAATAAATGTGAGAAAATAAAGAAAGCGATAAAAGTCCTAATTATCTATTACATCCTCTGAGCAGATACATAAATATGATCAAAATAGGAATCAAGAATAAACATGCGCGAGAAAAATTGAATCGGGAAAAGTCTTAGGGTTTTGACCCTTTTTTGAGAAAAGAATGAATTTTGGTCCTTTTTTGCATTGAATTAAATATTAAACCTAATTTACTAATTAATTAATTAATTAAAAGAAAAAGTATTTTTTATGTTTTTTAGGTCTTAATGAAAATAAAAATAAAATAAAATAAAGTTGTCAAAACCCTAGTTCTAGATTGATTTTATTTATTGCAAAAATTGTCAAAGTTAACCTAATTAACTAAATTAATTATATTTAGAATTTATTTACAAAAATAATTAAATTAAGGTGAAATTAATAAATAATAATAATAATAAGAAAATATTGTTTTCTGAATTAATATGAAAATAATTATTTGTTAGTTAATAATAATAATGATAATAATTATAATTAAAAGAAAATAAAAGAAAGGGAAAATAAAAAGAAATAATAAACCAGGGGGGTGCCAGGCCTTTTTTGGAGGTGAGTTTAGAAATTCCTGGCCCATTAAGCTGCAAGCCTGTTTTGACCTTTGAGATTGTCTACGGTACGTGTTGACTGGGAGCATGGTAGTCACTCACTCTTGGCCTTTGGATACATGCCTGTAGCCACTTGGCACCTGGATGTTTGGGATGCATGGTGGGACGCTTTGGATAGCCTGCATAGGAACACATGAAGAAAAGAACCAATAAATATTTTGGGGGACCTGGGATTCGAACCCAGGTCCCAATGAACATATGCATGCCTTCCCAACCACTCAGCCAACGCGTTCCAATCATTATAACAATAGGCAAATAATATTATATATAATGAAAAGCGATATCCTGGAAATAAAAAAAAATGCGCGAGTTTCGATTTGAATGGGCCAATGATAGGAAGACACATCATCGTCTTCTTCACTAACATCCTGGTTCAGTTACCTGCGGATTTTTATCCGCAGGAGGTTTCGTAGATCGCTTCAAAAGTTGTCCCCAGGCCATGAAAACGCCACCCGAGACCATGGACATGTTCGTCTTTGTCCCCTGATCATCTCTATCCCCATTATGGGTCCAATTCGCCCTGTACCAAAAACACCTAAAACGCAAGAACATGAACCCTAGAATCGGGCATCACGATTCAGGGCATAAAAACAAAATTGGCTATTGCAGTTATGTTAGAAATCAAGCAATGAATATGAATATGCCAACGCTTTGAAGAAAAAATGCAAGAATTGAAAGTTGAGGTTTCGTGTTCAGGGGCCAGTTTGTGAGAACTTACAGCGCTGTTCAAGGGGTCTTTGGACGTGATATTGATCGCGTTAGCTTCAGTGGATAGCAAGGAAGGGAACCACGTTCTTATTTTTGTCTGAAAACGCCTCCAATATTGTTCTTGATCTCCCACTTTTCCAACAATTTTTCAGTTTTGCCTTGGCCGTTTTAGCAATGCTTAGGTCGTGAATTAGGTTTAGGCTCCTTGTATATGTATAAGGCAATCAGCCTAGGTCAAAATTTGGGCTTGTATCTTTGTGTATTGAAGTTTGGAGATTTGATTGACCACCGTTGAAAACCTTTCCAAATTTGAAGCAATTCTAAGATTTTATGCATAAAAAAAGCCCTAGCACGAATTGGTTAGTTGGCACATGATATATGAAAGCTGTTCAAATCATAAAGATACTATTCCATTGATTTTTAGATTTTATTTGAATTATTATAGATTTAAAATGAATTAAATCAATAAAAATTAAATAAAATAGAAAAATAAATGTTTGATCTTGAAATTAATCACGGGACACGTGTGTGGCATGACAAGGCTGAATCAAGTGGAAGAAAGTGGGCCCTTTTGTCAAAAATTGAAGTTTTAAGGATAGTTGACTTTTACAATTTCATAAAAATTTCCCAAATTCTCCAATGCACAACTTGCTCAATTTTGATCCTATGACCATGTTTTTGAACATTTTGGAAAGATCTTGAAGTCCTCTAACCAATGCCTTTGGTCCCATGTCATTTGGATTTACCAATCTCAAGTTATGGTCTTTGACTTAAAGTGCATTTTTGTTGACTTTTGAAATTGACCTATAATGTAGAAATTGATAACTTTTTGTGAGAGCATTTCTTGGACTTGGAATGTCAAGATGAGTTGTAGGAAATGTCATCCCCTTCAAAATGAGCATTGGATGGGATTTTTCTGATGAACCATGAAAAAGTTATGCCTTGGTCAAGATACAGTTGACTTTTCTGCTGTCCAAAAATAGTAACTTTTGCATCTTTGATGATTTTTGAGCCATGCTTGAGGAATCATGATCAAGACTTGATCAAATGATGATTGTGGACTCAAAATAAGATGTTGACCAAAAATTCTGACTTTTGATTGTAAAATGACCATTTTACCCCTGCAGTTGATTGTGAAGCAAATGGGACTTTTGACTGTGCAAACTGGCATTGTGAGACTTGAGACTTGACATGTATATGCTTGACAATGTATATGGGCATATGAGACTTGATTGAGCCATTGAAAATCCCAAATTCCTTGAAAGAACCAAAACCCTAATTTTGACTGGCTTAGGAGGCATTTGGACTGTGCAATCCTTGAGCAATTCTTGAACCAATTGAAGATGATTCTTGATAAATCTTGAAGAATATGGGAGGGCAAATTTTGGGGTACAACAAATAGCAAGATGGCAGATGATCTTGGCTGAGTATGACATCCAGTACACAACCCAAAAGGCAATCAAGGGAAGTGTATTGGCAGACCATTTGGCACATCAGGCAGTGGATGATTACTAGTCTATGAACTTTGAATTCTCGGACGAGAATATCATATTGGTAATTGATTGTGAGATAACTGGACCGGATGAAGGACCTGAGGAGGGATCCCGATGGTCTATGTACTTTGATGGAGCTTCGAACGCTTTGGGTAATGGCATTAGCGCTATGATCATATCTCCTAAAGGCTCTCATACTCTGTTTACCGCCCGACTATGTTTCAACTGCACCAACAATATGGCGGAGTATGAAGCGTGCATCATGGGTCTTCGAGCATCAATTGACCTAAGGATTAAGTTCTTGAGTGTCTTCGGAGACTCCACTCTCGTGATCAGTCAGATCAAAGGTGAGTGGGATACAAAACACCCAAATCTTATTCCTTACAAGGAGTATGTATTGACGTTGCTTCCCCATTTCGAGGAGATAACCTTTGAACACTTCCCTAGAGAGGAGAATCAGTTGGCGGACGCGCTGGCTACGATGTCTTATATGTTTAAAGTCAATTGGGACAACGAAGCTCCCTGGATTATCATTTAAAGATTGTACGAACCTACACATTATTGTGATATTGAGACTGAAGAGGTAGCAGATAAACCCTAGTTTCATGAGGTGAAGAGATACCTTGAGGCTCAGGAATACCCTGAGGGTGCATCTGTTAATGACAAGAAGTTTCTGAGGAGGTTCACGGCGAAGTTCTTCATCAGCAATGGCATTCTTTACAAGTGTAACCATTATTCGACCTTACTGCGTTGTGTGGATAAAAATGAAGCAGAAAGGATCATGACAGAGTTACATGAAGGTACTTTCGGAACTCATTCCAGTGGCCACACCATGGCAAAGAAAATCCTTCGGGCAAGATATTATTGGTCCACAATGGAAGCAGACTGTTATCAGCATTCTCGGACATGTCACAAGTGCCAAGTCTATGCTGATAAGGTGCACATACCTCCAGTACCTCTGAACGTCTTGACGGAACCTTGGCCTTTTGCAATGTGGGGCATTGATATGATCGGCGAGATCAGACCTACGACATCCAACGGGCATCATTTCATCTTGGTAGCAATTGGTTACTTTAGAAGTGGGTTGAAGCAGCTTCCTTTGCTACTGTAACAAAGAACTTCGTGGCACGGTTCATTCGGCACAATCTGATATGTCGATATGGTGTACCAGAGAGGATCATTACGGACAATGGTACCAATCTCAACAACAAGATGATCACTGAGCTCTGCGAGCAATTCAAGATACAGCATCACAACTCTTCTCCTTGCCGGCCGAAGATGAATGGGGATGTCGAAGCGACTTATAAGAATATTAAGAAGATTGTGCAGAAGATGACAGTGACATACAAAGATTGGCACGAGATGTTACCATTTGCTCTTCATGGGTACCGTACCTCCGCACAGACTTCAACAAGGGCAACACCCTATCCTTGGTATATGGCATGGAGGCAGTTTTGCCCATCGAAGTTCAGATACCCTCTCTTCGGATCATGAAGGATGCAGGTTTGAGTGAAGATGACTGGATTCAGACCCGGCTTGATCAGCTAAACTTAATCGACGAAAAGAGACTTACTGCTATTTGTCATGGTCAGATGTACCAAAAACGGATGATCAAGGCATTTAACAAGAAAGTTAGACGATAAGAGTATCAAGTTAGGGATCTGGTAATCAAGCGCATTATTCTACCTCAAGGTGATCCCATGGGCAAATGGACCCCTACTTACGAAGGGCCATTTGTGGTTAAGAACATTTTCTCAGGAGGGGCTATGATTCTAACCACCATGGATGGTGACGACCTTCCTCACCTCGTCAATACAGACATAGTGAAAAGATATTATGCATAATCAAAGACCCGCTAGGTTGACTGGCCTAGGCAAAAATAAGGGCTTCCCGACGAACCAAAAGGGTTCGAACAAAAATAAGGGATGAAAATGAAAAAATCTGTACACCCGGCAAGTCGAAAACCTGAAAAGGAGACTTGGGCAAAAAAGGGTATCCCGGTGGACTGAAAACCCGAAAGGGCGGTGCAGGAAAAAATTAGGGATTAAAGTGTAACTATCAAGACTTCGGTATCAACTATCAAGCTCGGAAGGCGCTAATCAATCCGATTCATCTTCAATCGAACAGCAAAGTGATGAGATGCTTAAGGACATAAAGGCAATAGCAGAGTTAGAACCCAGTGGGATTATTCACATAGATGTTTTATTTTTTATTTTTTACAAAATGTAAACTCTCTTGATTCAGCGGCGTTCTCTTACTAGGACGTCAGCCTCTTGTACAAAAACGCCTATTTACAGGCCAAACTTCAAAATCAATACAAATTCATTTTCAGACAAATTTCAAACTGTTTTTCCTTTATCTGTTTTGTTTTGCAAAGAACGTCCAATGTTCATTTTTGATATATGCATTTGACATTAATTTCTGCTCATAAATATTTACATGCGAAACAAAAAGACGAATTACTGGTAGTGACAGAAACAAGGGCAATAAAAAAATTGTCCAAGCTGTGTAGTTGCTTTGTCCATCAGGTACAAAGGTAGATTCAGCTGAAGAATATGGCTAAGATACCTTCACTCCCCTCAGAGTAAGACAGTAATGGTAGCTCTCCCCCAGCTGAGACTTGCAACTATGAACAAATCAGCAATGCTCTCCCCAAGCAGAGTTTGTCTACCGTCAGCACTAAAAAAGGCTCGATATCCCCGACAGTCTCAATATTCCCCAGTGGAGTATAATAATATTCCCCAGCGGAGTATAAGAATATTCCCCAGCAAAGTATAAGAGCGTTCCCCGGAAGCATACGAGATACCCCCAGTGGAGTCAATATTTCCCCAGCACGACCTGAAAAAAGCTTCCCCAACGGAGTTGAATCATCATCCCCAGTAGACTCTAGAAGTTTACCCCCAGCGGAGTACAAAATAAATCTCCCCAGCCAAATTCAAAGGATTATCCCCACAGGACTCTAACAGGTTTATCCCTAGCAAGTTGCAACCAAAAGATCATCCTCGGCGAAGTTCTTTCCTTTCACAAACTGGAATCCAATCCTCAGCAGATTCAATATCACCAGCAACGGTAATCCATCCCCGACGGAGTTTATCAGCGGAATCCCCAACGGAGTTTATCGTTAACATCCTCAACAGAGCATCTCTCCCCCATAGAGTAATCTCCTCATCAGTTTATTCCCCAACGGAGTTCTCTTCTCCTGCAGGTTTATTCCCGCAATCACCTTCGTTCACCATCCCCTGTGGAAACGAAGAATTCAACTCTATTCTCCAGCAGCTATCCGAGATTTATTTTCCCCAGCTAAAACATTACATTTCCATATATCATGATACATGTATATACGCATCATACCATACAATCTCATTTATGTTGAGAACATCATTGCTTGATCCATATCATGCATTGCATATGACTGACCTTTGCCTTTCAGGAAAGATGCAGTTAAATTCTCAACTATGTGGAAGACCTTCTCTGGTCCAGTCAAATCGATTCCTAAAGATTTTTCTGATGCCGATCCAGTTGAAGTTATCCCACGACCTTTCCTAGACTAGTTAAATCGATTCCTAAAGATTTTTCTGATACCAATCCAGTCAAAGGAGACAAGACCAGTTAAATCGATTCCTAAAGATTTTTCTGATGCCAATTCAGTCAAAAGAGACAAGACCAGTTAAATCGATTCCTAAAGATTTTTCTGATGCCAATTCAGTCAAAAGAGACAAAACCAGTTAAATCGATTCCTAAAGATTTTTCTGATGTCAATTCAGTCAAAAGAGACAAGACTAGTTAAATCGATTCCTAAAGATTTTTCTGATGCCAATTCAGTCAAAAGAGACAAAACCAGTTAAAATCGATTCCTAAAGATTTTTTTGACGCCAATTCAGTCAAAAGAGACAAGACCAGTTAAATTGATTCCTAAAGATTTTTCTGATGCCAATTCAGTCAAAAGAGACAAGACCAGTTAAATCGATTCCTAAAGATTTTTCTAAGGCCAATCGAGTCAAAGAAGATAAAACTAGTTAAATCGATTCCTAAAGATTTTTCTGAGGCCAATCCAGTCAAAGAAGACAAGACCTCATCTGGTTCAGTTAAATTGATTCCTAAAGATTTTTCTGATGCCAATCCAGTCAAAGAAGACAAAATCTCCCCTGGTCCAGTTAAATCGATTCCTAAAGATTTTTCTGATGCCAATCCAGTCAAAGAAGACAAGACCTCCTCTGGTTCAGTCAGATCGCCGATAAGATCTCCCTGATTCGTATTCCAGTTGAAGTTCAGACCACCTACCAATAATCTCCAAATGGCATTTGTAATCCCATTCATGACATCACAATGCTGATACCACTTCACGCGAGTGCAAATTTCTGGGCACTCTAGTGTTCAATCATCTTCCACCTTCGGATCACGAAAGGCCCGAAAGCCAATCTATATCCTCAGGTTTAAGAAAATTGAACAGGGGCAACTGTTGTACCCCAAAATTTTCCCTCCCATATTTCTCAAGACATTGCAAGAATAATCTCCAAGTTGCTCAAGATTGCTCAAGAGTTGGACAGTCAAGTCATCTCCTAAGGCAGTCAACCTCAAATTAGGGTTTTGTGTTGCATCAAGGTCCTTGCATCCAAATGACCTCAAGTTATCCCCAATGGACTAATATGTTCTCAAGTTCATCCATGTCAAATTTCAAGCCTTGCAGAGGAAATTTGGTCAGTCAATTGCTCAAGAGGTCCAAAAATCGACTGTGCTAGGGCAAAAGTCAACTGTGACCTACAAATAGTCAAACCTCAAGATTTTTGTCAACATTCTCATTTTGAAGGATAATTCATCATTTAATCAAGGGTTGATCATGATTCATCAAGGATTTCTCAAGATTCATCAAGATTCAAAAGTTGCTAAATTAGGGTTTTGAAGGAAAAGTCAACTCAACTTTGACCAAGCATAACTTTCTCATAGTTTATGAGAAATGACCCATCAAAAGCTCATTTTTAAGAGGATGAAATTTCCTACAATCCATCTTCACACCCCAAGATCAAGAAATTCACTCACAAAAAGTTACAAATTTGGACATTATAGGTCATTTTTGAAAGTCAACAAAAACATCTTTTTTGCCAAAGCTTATAACTTGAGCGTGGAATATCAAAATGAGATGAGACCAAAAGGGTTGGTTAGAGGACATCTCAAGGTTTCTAAAAAGGCATAGAACACCTCCAAAAGTTCAACATTGAAGAAGTTATACATTGTTGAAGTTGGGAATATTTCCAAAATTGTTAAAAGTCAACTATCCCCAAATCTTCAAATTTTGTCAAAAGGGCCCACTTTTTTCCACTTGATTTGATCTTGTCACACTACACACGTGTCCTAGCTTCAGCCTCATATCCATTTATTGATTTTTCTATTTTATTTGATTTTTATTGAATTAATTCATTTTAAATCAATTTAAATCCAAATAAAATCCAAATATTGATCACTTGGAATCTTTTTGATTGATATAGGTCTTAAATATCATCATGCACACAATCAAATCCGAATCAAGCCATATCATGAACAAAAAGATGGAATTTGGACATTTTTGGAAGTTTTTTAATGGTGAATCAAATCACATCTTCAATCATCAATGCATAAGGATTCAAGTCCAAATATTTGACCTAATACAATGCCTTATACATATACAATGCAAAGGCACAAAAATTAGAACCTAGAGGCTGCGAAATTAGAAGAACCAAACTTGAAAAATTGCCAAAAAAGCTTGAATCTGAAATCGATCCTAGAGGTGCTTTCAACACAAAGTCTCAATGCTATCCTCTTGCTGGTCATCCACTGAGTCTATAGCAATCAAAAGCAAAGCCATTCACCTCCTAAAACACGCTGTAAGTCTCTCTGAAACTCGCCTTTCAGTTGAATTCGTATCTCATAATTCTTGCACTTTTCTTGCCAAATCTTTGCATATTCATGCTTTTCGATTTATTTAGAAGCTTTTTGCATTATTGAATTGCATTTTCGTGGCCTGTAACCCCCTAGCCGATTCTAGGATTCTTGGCATTCGTTTTTGGGCATTCTTGCTACAGGTGAAATCAAGGAAAATGATGGACATAGGCGTGTTCAGGAAGGAGAGACGAACAAGACCATAGTCTTAGATTGAATTTTCATGGCCTGGATTTGGTTTTAGGTTCGACCTAGGGATTTACCTGCGGATATAAATCCGCAGGTAATCTCTGTAAAATTTCAAGGACAGGGACGAAGACGTGTCCCCATCCCATTGAACCATTCAAAAATTCGCGCTTTTTATTTTTTTGTTCAGGCATATGAATTTGTTTCAAATATATTAATTGTTGTGTATTCCACTAACAAAAGAAGTGCAATGGTTGAGTGGTAGTGGCAAGCGTGCAAAATCCAATGCGACCTAGGTTCGAATCCCAGGTCCCCCAAATGCCTATTATTATTTTTTCACAGGTGATCCAGTGCAAAGCCAATGGTGTGGTCCATCATACTCCTTCAAATCACCAGGCGCCAGATGGCCCCAAGCCAGATCTGGTGGCCAGGATTGAAAGTCCACCATGGTGCCTAGTCAAAACGCATACGTGGAATCCAGAAAAGTCAATTAGCCTTGCTTGAATTGGGCCACAAACTTGCCAATCTTACCCCCTGATCTGGGCCCAAACCCCTTGGTTATTTCTATTCTTTTTTTTATATTTCTTTTATTTTTATTGTTTTGTATTATTATTTTTATTATTTAAACTAGCCAATTATATCTTTTCTCATAAAATCAAAAACACAAAAATATTTTATTTATTAAAATTAAACTCAACATTTTATTTTTGTAAATAAATTAATTTAATTAACTTAGTTTTAATTAGGTATAATTCCAATATTTTTGCAATAATTAAAATTAATGTAGAAAATTAGGTTTTTATTAACTTTGACCAAATTTATTTTATTTTCTTTAAATATAAAAAAAATCCAAAACTATCTTTTTTTAATTAATTAATTAATTTATTTAATAATTAGCTTAGATTTAATTCCATTTAATTCAAAAATAAACAAAAAATGCTTTCTTTTCAAAAAGGGTCAAAACCCTAAAAACTCGCATTCGATTTAACTTTCCGCGCGCGATCTAGTTTTGCCATATTGATGTATCTGTTTCCCAGAATGTAATAGTTTTAATAGGACTTTGAATTATTTTATCGCTTTCCTTTTTTTTCCGCATTTTAATTTCAAGGGTTGTCTTTGGCGATGTAAATACCCGACGCCTTGTAATAGTTTATATTTAATTTCCGCAATTTAAATTCCGCAACTATACACTGCTAGATGTTTGATAATAGGGAATGCATAACAAGATCAAATCTTTAACTTAAAATCAACATAGATAACCATTGACATGTACAAAGATAAATTAACCGAAATAACACACTCGCACATGCACACTCTTAGGGTACACCTCACTTGGTTGCCTTCGAACGTGGTCATTGAGTATAGGAAGTTTTTGAGGTAGTCCTTTTATCCAAAGATCATAGTTGCCTCGAAACGGTTGCCTCGGAAAAATGATCTAAGACATTAGGGTTACCGCTAAGGCGTCCTAACATTGCTTTAGTGACCACACGTCCCTTAATCGAATTGACCCTTAAAACTCCAACGACGGTGCTACCTACTCATCAATAGTGGGATAGCATTGTCTAAAGGAAATTAGCACAGATTGATTCCTTTTTCGAGTAGGTAGATGGTTCTTAAGTACTTGCTCCTTTAAAACAAAATAAAAACTTTTCGCACTTACACCTTTCAAACAAAAATTTCTTTCAAACCCACAAACACAAAGAAAAGCAATTTTTGAAAACACAATGAGCAAGTACCTAAGAGCCCGTGGATAACCACGGATAGAAAGGGTGCTAACACCTTCCCTTTCTATAATCTACCCCCCGGACCCGAGAAACATCTCAAAAGGAATTTTTCTATGATTTTTTTCCTTTCCTTGTTGGATAAAATAAAAGACGGTGGCGACTCTTGCTTACCGCGACATTTTGCGAAAACAAACACAAAACGCGAACCAGCATTCCAAAAACAGTCAGTTCTCTTCCCACCGTATCACAGCTGCGCTTATAAAGGATGCCATTGCTTCGGAAGAACTTGGCAGCTGTTGTACCCCAAAATTTTCCCTCTCATGTTTCCCAAAGTCTTCCCCCTGCATGGTTGATCACAAACTCTTGCCTAAGGAAAAGGAAAATTTTTGAGTGTTGCTTCAAGTACATTTCAATTTGCATTCTGAAAGACCCTTCGATTGGTGTTCTGAAGAAGCCTTTTGATTGGCATTCTGTCAAGCTCTTTCGATTGGCATTCTGGACAAGCGCTTTGATTTGCATTCTGAAAGACCCTTCGATTGGTGTTCTGAAGGAGCCTTTCGATTGGCATTTTGGACAAGCCTTTCGATTGGAATTATGGACAGGTACTTCGATTGGCATTATAACAGTGTCCTTCGATTGGAATTCCAAAAAGGTCCATTCGAAGAAGCATTCTAAGGGTCCATTCGAAGAAGCTTTGGAAAGCATTCAAAGGAAGCCATCAGCCCATTCGAAAGGGAGCATCCGAAGGAGGCCATCAGCTCATTCGGAAGGGAGTGTTGTACCCCAAAATTTGCCCTCTCATTTCATCAACATTTTCTCACCACAAGACTCTTGGAACTCAAGATCAAGTTAGGGTTTGCTCTGCTCAAGACCTCTCCTTGCATTGTTGACCCAAATTAGGGTTTGAGTTTGCACAAAGATGTTTTGACCTAAAATTCCCAAAATGACTTTCATGCTTCATGTTGGACTTACAAGTTTATCCATACCAAGTTTCAAGCCTTAATTTCAATCTTTGCCCAGTCAATTGGACAGTTGACCTAGAAATCAGCTGTATTGGGGAAAAAGTCAACTGTGGCCAATTGACAGTCAAACCTCATGAAATTTGACCCATATCAACATAATGAACTAATATGAACCATTTGGTCAAGTTTGGATCACAATTCCACAAGAAATTTGATCAGATCACCAAAAGGGCAAAATGGTCATTTTTAGGGTTTTGACTGCACAAAGGCAATTTTTGACTGTTTGACCTAACCAATGGCAAACCAAGTTCACATATGGACTCAAGGACTCAATGGCTTTGTCTTGACACATTCAACAAGTTCAAAAGATCCCAAATGCATATGATTGACAGATGAATTTTCCAGTCAACTGATTAAAATTTGATTGTATACTGAAAAGTCAAACTTTGACTTTTTGGTCAAAATCAAGGGCCAAGATTCATTTTTCATCAAGACATGTCAAATTATGAAACTTGTTCATCAAGAAACCCAAATATGCAAATTAGGGTTTAAAATGAAGAAATTTCATAACTTAGAAATTTTCTAAGTTATAAAATTTCCTTATTTTTTCCTAACTTTGTCCCATTTTTCACCAAGATGAAAATGGATTCAAACAAAACTAAAAACATGAAAGTTGTAGTCCATTGCAAAATCTACAACTTTGATTCACAAAGTTTTCTCAAAGGAAGCTTGTATCTCAAGTTATCATTTTTGGAATAAGGGTGCAAAACATTTTGAACTTAGAGAAATTTTGACCTATTCTAGGCAGAATTTTTGTCCAACTTCTTGGCCATTTTTCACATGGTTCCACTTAGAGTTTCAATTTGAATTACAAATATGGATTGTAGTACACATTCCAAGCTTTCCAAATTGTCCAAGAACTTCTCAAACACCCTTGTGTTTAGGGAGAATTGAATTTGCAAAGATGGGCAAAAGTCACTTTTGTTCATAGCCAAATACATGTTCATAACATTGGCATTTTCAAGTCAGCAAGGTTTGTGATGGTTTGCAGGCCTCTAAACCTCTTCACACTCAATAATTAAATGCTTAACCTTTGTGTTCAAGTCTTATTTTGTTCATTTGGTCATTACATGCAAGATTAATCCTTAATTGGAAAAAGTAAATTTGCCATTTTGGAAAAGATGCACTTTATGTCAAATAACAAATCCAAGAGGCATGGGCCAGATCTTTGAAGCTAGCATTGGTACACAAATCCCACTGATCAAGAACAAAGTATGCAGCATGCTTGAGAACTTGGTACAGGCCTATATCACAAGTTGACATCTCTTTGCTTACATTGAAAGAAAACTTGCATAACAACTCCAATCTCTCATTCCTGTCAAGAGAAGCCTAAACAAACTTCATGAAAATTTTCCATACATCAAACCAAGCTTGAAACACTACCAAACCATCCCTCATACCTCCCAATACTCAGAATCCCTGTTTTGTTGCAAAACAGGGCAAGTTCTGCAACTTGACCTCCATAGAACAATCCACTCGTGCGTTTTTGCCAAAACCAGTTCCAATACGTTCCATATCATCCACTGAAACTATCCCAAGCATTGAATCCAATCTGTAACATCCTTAACATCGTTTTCCATTTTTGCTTTCAAGCTGTGCAGGTGGACTTCCATAGCACGATACAGGCAGTTTCAGAGCAAGCTAAGCATAGGAGAAGCATCCTTGGACTTCAGGCAAGCTGTACCAAAGCTCAAACTCCATTGAAGATACCTCCATTGCTGTACATGACTCAAGCTGAAACAGGTAAAAACATGAACTTCTATCTCTCAATATAGGAAGAGTTAGGCTTAGGTTTTTGAAGAAAACATGTTCTACTCATAGCCCTGAAGCCATCCATATACTTACTTTTCATTTATATTGAGTGTGCTGTGAGAATTTTGGCCATGAACATTGAAGAAAAATTAGGTCAGAAATTGGGGATGAAGAAATTCTCCCTCGTTTCTTAGAGTTAGGTCAAGTTTTTTACATGTTTGAACTCGTGATTTAATGCTCTACATTATTTATGTTATGAGTTTTGGCTAAAAATCAAGGAATCAGGAGTTAGTGTTGAACAAGGAAGGGCGCGCGTTTTCTGTTTCAAATGGCTGGAGGTTGAAGACAGAGTTGACTTGGGCTGGGCCTGAGTCAACTTGTTTTTTGCACCCTTTTTCTCATTTTGCACCCCCCTGGCCCATTGAGTGAAATCTTTATCATTTTTGATTTTTTCTTTTTTGTTCTGACTTATTATTTTTTGCTCAAATATAAAAAATATTAAAAATATTTTTTCATCCATTTTTGCATTTATTTGGCATTTATTTGGTTTTATTTAGTATATATATATAAATAAGTATAATACTTTTTATTTAAAACACTAAAAAATAATACAAAAATATATTTTTCAGTCATTATTTTTTTTATTTACACTTTGAAAACATTTTCTAAAAAATATACTTTTTGTAAATAATTAATATTTTACTCTTGTATATATTTAATATATTTAATATATAATATAAATACTTGTATATATTTATTAGAATACTTAGGATAAAACATGAAAATAATACATTTTTATTTTTATTAATATATGATATCAAAAATACTTTTTTACAAAATACTTTTTATTTTTTGTATAAATTAATAAATATTGTATATAATTAATAAATAATTGCTATTTATTCAAAAATTAGGGTTTTGCCCTAAATAACAAAAATATCCAAAAATTGACTTTTTATTTTTTTGTTTATATTTTATATTGAAAAATACTTTTACATACATAAAAAAAAACATCTTTGTGCATAATACATTTTGCATATTTATTGTATTTATTTAATTATTGTACAATTAAATAATTTGTCTATTCAGTATGGATGTAATAGCTTTAGATTTAATTTCTTGTCAAATATCCCCCCATTCAAACATTTGTACCCCCATCCCTATAATCATGTTGTAATAATTTAGGGCTTTAAATTCCCGCATTTAAAAGATTTCAAATTATGCCATGATAGACCTAGGGTTTGTATGCAAATCAAAAATAACAAATAGTTTGACCTAATTCAAAGACAAAAATGCATGAAAATGGACAACACCAATCACACTTGCACCCTTAGGGTTACTCCACTTGTTGCCTTCAAAAATGGGCCATGTTGCATGTTGAGTGTCTTTGGCAAAACAAAACAAATCAAATGATCATAGTCCCTCGATGACGCTTTCTCAAGTTGCCTAAAAATGATCAAGTCCCTTAAAGGAAAAATTGCCAAAAGACACTTGGCACTATTGCATTCATGGTCTAAACGATGACCCGTGCCCGTCCCGTTAACATCCTAACACAAGATTGTCCACCAAATACAATGGTGGAACAATACTGTTAAAAGGGTTAAAACATAGGAAAGATCTTTGAAAAATTTAGGGTAGATAGCTCTTGGTTACTTGACCAACTTGCAAAAACAAATCCTTGCCATTTTTCAAAATACACATCACAACACAATTTCAAAACAAACTTTCAAAACATTGAAAACTTTTCAAAAGACAAATACACCTTTGTATACATTCAAACATGGATCATTACAAAGGTTGCCACAACAAATGGCCTCTTTTCAAAACCTCTTTCAAAATCACACACAAAGCACCATTTCAAACAATTGAAAGCACCATTTCAAACAATTGAAAATGCAAGGCAAGTGATCTAAGCAAGTAACTAAGAGCCCATGGATAACCATGGATAGAAAGGGTGCTAATACCTTCCCTTTCTATAATCTACTCCCCGAACCCAAGAAAACATCTCAAAGGTTTTTGTTGTGCTTTTTAACCTTTCCTTAGGATAAAATAAAAAGTCGGTGGCAACTCTTGCTAAACTGAAACATTTGTGAAAACAAACGCAAAACCTCAAGTCAGTTCTCCCACCGTATCACAGAACTGGAGACACTGCTGGGGATAAATTTAAAAGTGGAGTAACCTTAGGGCTTAGATCACCCTTTTGCATGACTAATTGTTTGCTTTGATTGCTTTACATCTTGGTTCTTTTGTTTGGGCTTGAAATCCTACACCCAGATTTGGGGAAACATTCATAGATAGCAATACATTGTGGAAACTGTTTGGGGTATACCGACACGGTTGAAGCAATAGCTATATTAGTGCGACATATTTGTGAGTACCGGTAACCCTTGAGTTCAATCAAGGAGAGTACGGGGCCGCTGAGTGATGTCACCAAGCACTAATGACCTAGAACCTTACTTGACCATCTTGGCCTTTCATTAAGGGTAGTGAGATGACCGGCTTTGGTGCAGTCCGAAGTTGGTAGATACTCGATACTACACTCATTGAGGGTTGTTTTCTTGGAATATTTTGGTTGCTAGTTAAGTGGCTAAACCAAAACAATGAACATAGAAAACAATCCAATGATATTGAGCTCCTTAGAACCCGGTTACTATTTATAGGACAGGTTTTTAAGCCAACTACACTCAAGAGGGTACTTACCTATGAAACCTCATGCAAGCCTGAAACTAGGGTTTTGTGTGACTTGCTTGTACATATGTTTGTGCATACATCATGAACATCATAAAGCATCATATGCATCCACTAACCATTTCAAGGGTTTGGATCTTCATCTTTGTTCTTGTTTTGTAGGTCATGGAAATTCTTCGCAGGAAAACTATCCAAGTCAACCTTGTGAGAATCCCTCCTCAACTCAAGGAGCTCACATCCAGAATTCCAGAAAGCTCTCTCTTCAGTGAAAGACATGGTAGACTGCTCAGCCTAGTCAACACCAGCATTGAAGAAGACATGGTGAAAGTGTTGTTCCAGTTCTTTGACCCCCTTCACCACTGTTTCACATTCCCCGACTACCAATTGGTTCCCACTTTGGAGGAGTTTTCTCAACTCCTGAGAATTCTTATTCTTAATCAACTACCCTACAACGGTACGGAAAAAGAACCAAAGCCTGAAGATGTTGCTCAAGCACTACACTTGCAACCATCTGACATCAAGGGGCATTGGGAGACTAGAAGTGGTGTCAAAGGCTTCTTGGCAAAATTCTTGTTTGAGAAGGCACAAGAGTGTTGGAATTCTTTGGATCTGCAAGCCTTTGAAGAGATTGTGGCACTCCTCATTTATGGGTTGGTCTTGTTCCCAAATCCTGACCAACTTATAGATGTCAATGCTGTCAAGATTTTCCTATCCAGGAATCCCATACCTACATTGCTTGGGGACATCCTCCACTCATTTTACACACGAACAATGAGAAAGAGAGGTGTTCTCATGTGATGTACTCCTCTCCTTGCAAGGTGGTTTATTTCTCACCTTCCACAATCTGTTTTGAAGAATGAACAAGGCTTAAGGTGGTCACAACGGTTGATGACCCTCACACATTCTGATGTACATTGGTGTTCTCGGTCCAGAGAAAATGTCATCATCGTCGATCGTTGTGGTGAGTTCCATAATGTTCCATTACTTGGCATTATGGGAGGCATTACCTACAACCCCTGTCTAGCTTTAAGACAATTTGGATACGCTCGGAGGGATGGCCCTCATGACATGCTGATTCCTGACCTAGTTTTTGACTTTGACAACGATGCGCAAGGACTTCGCCAAAGATTCACCAGAGCTTGGAGGATGCCTAACAAGGTAGATAGCAAGACACTGGGGCACAAGAACTCCATCCCTCTTGAACCTTACCTCAAGTGGGTACGAACCCGAGC
Source organism: Vicia faba (assembly GCA_948472305.1). Classification (NCBI taxonomy): domain Eukaryota; kingdom Viridiplantae; phylum Streptophyta; class Magnoliopsida; order Fabales; family Fabaceae; genus Vicia; species Vicia faba. The sequence continues at coordinate 1,013,728,660 of OX451736.1, read as the reverse complement.
CCAGAGTCTTATGATGCCTTACCCTCACATTCTCCCTTTGATTAAAGAGCTTGTTAAGGAAGGAGAGGTTCCTTACACCATCCTACATCCTGACATGCCAACATCATGGGAGGAGATGCAAAAAAGTTGGATCCAACTCAAGGAGGAGCGGAATACTTTTGAAGCCAGCTTCTACGCCAGTGAGAAGAAGGTTTTGGAGCTTACCCGCCGACTTCACGAGGAGGAGACCCTCAACACTTACATCGCACCAAAGAGGATGCGCAACGTCTTTTTACCTTAAGAAGTTTTTGTAATATTTGGCCCATGGGGCATTTATGTACTGACAAAATTTCTTCTTATTAATATGACGTGTGTTCTTTTTGTTTGCAACAATTTTGAATGTCTAAATCCTTGAATGCATTGCATGAATAAACATATCATTCATCATATGCATAAACAGGTCTTCACACCAGGTTTCCTTATCTTTCTGCTGTTTATTTCAGTAAGATGGATCTTGAAAAGACGGTCAAAGATCTGCAGTCACAAAACTCGCAGTTTCAACAACTCCTTATGGCCTTTGCAAAGGGTCGGGAGGATCTAAAAGCACTGTTGGGGAATAAAGATCAAGAAAAAGTGAAAAAGAAGAAGAAAAGAGTTGGGGTAGCTACACTGGGAAGAAGATTTAAGAATGAAGCTAGAAGGGTTCTTGAATTCCCCTCCACATCTGATGAGGGGACCGGTAAAGGAAAAGGGGCTGCATTACCTTCTGAGTCCGAGGCTGAAGAGGAAGAAGTTGAGGAAGATGAAGACTACTCAGAGCAGCAATACCCGCCAGCGGACGACAAATACAAAAACTTGGAGGATAGACTGGCAGCTATGGAGCTGCAGAGGGTTCCCGGGTTAGATTTTGAAGAATTGGGATTGATTGCTAGGATTGTGATCCCTCCAAAGTTTAAGGTGCCAAATTTTGCATAATATGACGGGCTATCTTGCCCGAAGATGCACCTGAGGTCGTATGTCAGGAAAATTCAACCTCATTCATCCGATAGAAATCTTTGGGTACACTTCTTCCAGGATAGCCTGTCTGGTACACAGCTAGATTGGTTTTACCAGCTTGAGAGGTCAGAGGTGCATAGTTGGGAAGACTTGGCAGCTGCATTTTATCGCCAGTATCAATATAACACTGACTTGGCGCCAACCCGTACTCAGCTACAAAGTATGGGGATGGCCTCAAATGAGGGATTCAAAGAATATGCCCCGAAATGGCGCGACTTGGCCGGAAGAGTGCAGCCACCTCTTTCTGATAGGGAACTAGTTGATATGTTCTTGGGGACCCTATCTGGCCCATTATTCAACCATTTGATCGGGAGCTCTTCCGCAGGGTTTACTGAATTGATTCTGACTGGCGAACGGGTGGAAGCTGGTATTAAGAATGGGAAGATTCAAAGGGATGCCTCTGCATCTACAACTGTTAAAAAGTCATTTCCAGCCAAGAAGGAGGCGGTTGTTGTGTACTATCAGAAGGGGTCAGGAAGAACTGAGCGTCGGCCGACTGTAGGGGCCGTGATGATCCAAAATTCGTCAAATGATCAGCCTCGTACCAATCAGTCTAGACCTAACCAGAAACAGGTAGAACGGCCACAACGGCAGTTCACCCGCATCAATATGACGCCTGCACAAGTTCTTCCCTATTTGTTGAAGTTGAATTTGACTGGTTTAAAGGAGGCACCAAAAAACCCTAACACCACATCTCCATACTATCATGCCAATGCCAAATGTGCCTACCATTCTGATAGCGCCGGACACGACACCAACAATTGTTGGGCGCTAAAGAATAAAATTTAAGACTTGATAGACGCAAAAGAAGTTGAGTTCGACGCCCCCGAGAAGCCGAACGTAATATCCGCTCCGATGCCAAAGCATGGCCATCATGTTCATGCCATTGAAGAAGATCTGTATGTTTCTGCTGTTGATGATCTGGTAACTCCATTACTGACAATCAAGTTGAATCTGTTGAAAGCTGGGATTTTCCCAGGATGTAAAGAAGACTGCTACTGTTGTTCCTCCCTACCAATCGACTGTCCATTGCTGAAGATAGGCATCCAAGGCCTAATGGACAGCCAACAAATTCTTTTCGAAAAGATTCCTGCTACTCCAACTCCTATCGAAGATGTTTCAATAATCACCATTTCCACCAATCTTTCCAAGGCCCCTAAAAAGCCTGTTAAGATTACATCCGCTACGAAGATTGTTCCTCTAAAAATAACCATGCCTGGGCCTGTCCCCTACAAATCTGACAAATCAATACCATGGAATTATGGTGGAGAAATCTACTACCATGGTGTTAAGCAAGTTGAGATAACTGAAGAGAGCTCTGACGAAGAAGATGCCGACATTGGAAACATTGCCGGTACGAGCAAGATTACCCGAAGTGGGAGAATTTTCTCTCCAGAGATTGCCCCTCCAAAGGCAATCTTTGGACCCTCAGCTGCTGCCAAAGTTACCCCTGCACCGATAAAACTTTCTGCAAGAACTCCGTTGATTGAAGAAGCTGTTAATCCTATGGTTGTCCCTCTTACTTCTGCTAATAAGGGGAAAGGGATCCAAGATGAGCTCGTCAGGACGAGGGCTCAACCATTGGTCATCCCCGAAACCTCTAAGAAAGAAATGGAGGAGATTCTGAAAATAATAAAGAAAAGTGATTATGATATGGTAGAGCAACTGGGGCAAACCCCCTCGAAGATCTCCATGTTAGCTTTGCTGCTTTGTTCGGAGGCTCATGCCAAGGCCTTGATAAGGTTTTTGAAGACAGCCCATGTACCCCAGGAAACCTCAGCCGATCAATTCCAGGATTGCGTAGCCAGCCTTACCGCCGACAACGGCCTAGGTTTCTCTGATGCTGACCTGACTCCGAAGGGAAGAAAGCACAATGACGCATTGCATGTGTCAGTTGAATGCCGAGGAACTACTCTCGCCCATGTCTTGGTCGACACTGGTTCTTCTCTAAACGTGCTGCCTAAGAAAGCTCTGGACCGATTGGATTGTGAAGGCTTAGAACTGAAACCAAGTAATATCATTGTCAGGGCCTTTAACGGGTCTAAAAGAATGGTGCATGGGGAGGTTGACATCCCAATCAAGGTGGGCATTGAAGTTTTCCCCTCAACATTCTATGTGATGGACACCCGCCCGTCCTACTCTTGCTTGCTAGGAAGGCCGTGGATACATAATGCTGGGGCAGTCACTTCCTCCCTACATCAGATGCTGAAATACCCTGTCAAAGGAAAGATCATAACTGTACACGGTGAGGAGGAATATATGATCAGTCACCTGAACTCCTTTAGGTATGTGGAAGTGGAGGGCGAATTCATCAAAACACCGTTCCAACACTTCGAGGAAATTGCTCCCGAGGTTGCCGTAGCAAAGGCAGTAGCTGAGGTACCCAAGCAGGTGGCCAGGATGGCATCTCTGAAAGACGCAAAGGCTGCAATGAAGGAGGGAAGGAGCTCAACATGGGCTCAGTTGCCTGACTTTCCTCACAAGACAGACAAGTTTGGGTTGGGATTTACCGCTGCGGGGCAAAAATCTATGCGTCGCTCAAAGATCGAAAGGACACCCATCAAGATTTCTCCTCATGGAATCAACGCTTTGGAAGACGAAGACAAAGAGGCCAACATTAAAGATTGGATCTTCCCAACCATCGAGGGGGGACTACACAACTGGGAGGCGAAAGACTTCGTCCCCATTACTTTCATTAATCAGTAACTTATCTTTCGAACATTTTCTGTTGGTCTGTAATAATTACTTTTAAACAATTTGCACACTACTTTTTCACCTCATGCCTTGCCCGGGGCATGTAGGTCCATTTGTAAGGGTTTTGATTCTCTTCATATTCATATGCCATGTTTAATGAATCATTGGACGTTTTTCATTTATAAACTGCTGTGTTCATTTTCTTTCATTTTGCATTTTTGTTTATTTAAGGATGGCTATCCCTTACACACACCCACACTCACAAATGCAGGTACCCATCCACCCTGGATTCTATGGGTGACTATTCTGCTATGTCCTTCAATAACTCTGAAGATTTGGTCAAGCAGGCTGAGTATGAAGATGACGAAGATTGTGAAGTACCAGGAGAGCTAGCCAGACTTCTACAACAAGAAGAGAGGGTCATCTTACCTCATGAAGAGTTGTTGGAAACTGTCAACTTAGGAACAGAGGAAGATAGGAAAGAAGTGCAAGTGGGTGCCAATCTGGAACCAAGTGTCAAGGGGTGTTTAATACAGTTGTTAAATGAATACGTTGAAATATTCGCCTGGTCTTATGAAGACATGTCGGGTTTAGACACAGATATCGTGGTCCACCGTCTCCCTACAAGAGAGGATTGTCCACCGATCAAGCAAAAAGTCCGCCGAATGAGGCCCGGCATGTCTGAGAAGATTAAAGCAGAAGTAATGAAGCAATTCAACGCTGGCTTTCTGGATGTTACATCCTATCCACAATGGTTTGCTAACATTGTGCCAGTACCTAAAAAAGACGGCAAGGTCAGGATGTGTGTGGACTACCGGGATTTGAACAGGGCTAGCCCTAAAGATGATTTCCCGCTACCGCATATCGACATTTTGATTGACAACACAGCTCAGCACAAGGTGTTTTCCTTCATGGATGGATTCTCGGGTTACAACCAGATCAAAATGGCCCCCGAGGACATGGAGAAAACAACCTTTGTTACACATTGGGGTACCTTATGCTACAAGGTGATGTCGTTCGGACTGAAGAACGCAGGGGAAACTTATCAACGCGCCATGGTAGCTTTGTTTCATGATATGATACATCATGAGATCGAAGTTTACGTAGACGACATGATAGCTCGATCACAAACAGAATAGGAACACCTTGAGCATCTGCAAAAGCTGTTCGTCAGGTTGTAGGAGTACAAGCTCAGGCTGAATCCAATTAAGTGCACTTTTGGAGTTAGGTCTGGTAAACTTCTAGGATTCATTGTCAGCAACAAGGGCATTGAGGTCGATCCAGCGAAAGTGAAAGCAATACAAGAAATGCCTGCTCCCCGTACTGAAAAGGAGGTTAGAGGGTTCATGGGACGCTTGAACTATATTGCCAGATTCATCTCTCATTTGACGTCTACCTGTGAGCCAATTTTCAAACTATTGAAGAAAGATCAGGTAGTCGAATGGAACAACGATTGCCAAGCTGCTTTTGATAAAATCAAGGAGTATTTTCTAGAACCTCCTATTCTGATGCCACCCGTCGAAGGAAGACCGTTGATCATGTATCTGACCGTCTTGGATAACTCAATGGGGTGTGTATTGGGCCAGCATGACGAGTCTGGTCGAAAAGAGCATGTCATTTATTACCTTAGCAAAAAGTTTACCGACTGTGAGACTCGCTACTCACTGCTCGAGAAAACTTGCTGCGCTTTGGTATGGGCTGCTCGCTGACTAAGGCAGTATATGTTGACCCATATCACTCTGTTGATTTCCAAAATGGATCCTATCAAGTATATCTTCGAGAAGCATGCTTTATCTGGAAGAATCGCTAGATGGCAGATGATCCTAACTGAGTATGACATCTAGTATACTACCCAAAAAGCTATAAAAGGGAGTGTACTAGCTGACCATCTAGCTCATCAAGCTATCGAAGATTATCAACCCATGAGATTTGACTTCCCAGACGAGGACATCATGACATTGGACAACATTGAAGGTAACGGACCGTATGACGGACCTGAAAATGGATCCCGATGGACCCTGTACTTTGATGGTGCTTCAAATGCACTTGGAAACGGTATCAGTGCGGTACTCATTTCCCCGGAAGGTTGTCACACAGCTTTCACTGCCCGACTTTGCTTCAGCTGTACCAACAACATGGCTGAATATGAAGCTTGCATCTTTGGTCTCAAGGAGGCTATAGACTTGGGGATCAAATCTTTGATCGTATTTGGGGACTCAACTTTGGTTATCAGTCAAGTCAAAGGAGAGTGGGATACCAAGCATCCTAATCTTATCCCATACAAAGAACATGTTTTGACATTGCTGCCTCATTTCGAGCAGATCACCTTCGAGCACTTCCCGCGGGAAGAAAATCAGCTTGCAGATGCTCTGGCAACAATGTCTTCCATGTTTAAACTCAACTGGGATAACGAGGCTCCCCAAATCACCATCGAGCGAATGGATGAACCTGCGCATTGTCATGAGATTAATACTGAAGAAGTAGTGGAACAACCCTGGTTCCATGAAATCAAAAGGTATCTCCAGACTAGAGAATATCCCGAAGGAGCTTCCGTAAATGACAAGAAGTTCCTAAGGAGATTTGCTGCCAAGTTCTTCCTGAGCAACGACATCCTCTACAAACGCAGCCATGATTGTGTTTTACTCCGATGTGTAGACAAAGCTGAAGCAGAGTTAATCATGACTGAGATACACAGTGGCACATTTGGCACCCACTTGAGCGGGCATACTATGGCTAAGAAAATTTTAAGGGCAGGCTATTACTGGTCTACCAAGGAAGCTGATTGCCATCAATATTCCCGTACTTGCCACAAATGTCAAGTCTATGCTGACAAGATTCATATTCCTCTTGTTCATCTCAACGTTCTGACAGCTCCTTGGCCATTCGCAATGTGGGGGATTGACATGATTGGAGAGATCAAGCCCACGGCGTCCAATGGACATCGCTTCATCCTGGTCGCCATTTACTATTTCACCAAGTGGGCCGAAGCAGCTTCCTTTGCCTTTGTTACTAAAAATGTGGTTGCCCGCTTCATCAAGCAGAACCTCATATGCCGGTATGGTGTCCCCGACAGGATCATCACAGACAACAGTACTAATCTGAACAATACTATGATCACCGCTCTATGCGAATAGTTCAAGATTTATCATCACAATTCATCTCCCTATCGGCCGAAGATGAATGGTGCTGTTGAAGCTGCTGTTGTACCCCAAAATTTTCCCTCCCATAATCTTCAAAGTTTTGCCAAGCATCACTTCAAAGGGTTCAAAGTCCACTCAAGGAGTTACACAGTCAACCATCCTCCTAAGCCATGCAAATTAGGGTTTTGGTTCCTGCAAGGAAGTTGAGGTTTTCAAAGGCTCAATCAAGTCCCATATGCTCATATACATTGTCAAGCACCTACATGTCAAGTTTCAAGGCTCACAAGGTCAAGTTGCACAGTCAAAAACCCTAATTGCTCCACAGTCAACTGCAGGGGCAAAATGGTCATTTGGCAGTCAAAAGTCAAGATTTTTGGTCAACATCTTATTTTGAAGCCACAATCATCATTTGATCAATTCTTGATCATGATTCCACAAGCATGGCTCAAAAAGTCTCAAGATGCAAAAGTTTCTATTTTTGGACAGCTGAAAAGTCAACTGTAACTTGACCAAGGCATAACGTTTTCATGGTTCATCAGAAAAATCCCATCCAATGCTCATCTTGAAGGGGAGGACATTTCCTACAACTCATCTTCACATTCCAAGTCCAAGCAATGCTCTCACAAAAAGTTATCAATTTCAACATTATAGGTCATTTTCAAAAGTCAACAAAAAGGCACTTAAAGTCAAAGACCATAATTTGAGATTGGTAAATCAAAATTACATGGGACCAAAGACATTTGTTAGAGGACTTCAAGACCTTTCCAAAATGTCCAAGAACATGTTCATAGCTTCAAAATTGAGCAAGATATGCATTGGAGAAGTTGGGAAATTTTTGTGAAATGGCCAAAGTCAATTATCCTTGAAACTTCATTTTTGACAAGAGGGGCCCACTTTTTCCACTTTTTTCAGCTTGGCCATGCCTCCCAGGTGTCCCACAATTTATTTCAAGATTTAAAATTAATTTTTCCATTTTTATTTAATTTTATTTGATTTAATTCATTTTAAATCTTTAAAATTCAAATAAAAATCAAAGAAATTAATGGAGGGATATATTTTGTGTTGAATAGCTTTGATGCACCTTGAAACACATTCCAAATTCGTGCAAGGCCTATTCCAAGCAAGAAAATTCAAATATTCACAAATATGGCAAATGGTTCAATGTTGGTTATGGAGGAAATCAAGAACTTCAATGCAAGGCTTCAATGACCATAATTCTGATTGATATTCATTACATAACATATATGCAAGCATTCCATATGCCATTCAGGGGCTAGAAACACATAGACAGCATAAGCCATTTCCAAGTTTTGAAGAAAAAAATCACAAATCGAAAACCTAGTTGCAGTACACTTCAAGCTCCCATTTTGATTCCAATACACTCCTTGCATCACCAGCAACCTTTAGCAATCAAAATCAAGCGCAGAACCTCAAAGAATCGTTCATCACCCCACCCCACGGTTTGTCCATTATTTGAAAATTAAAACTCCATTTCTATGCCTCTTTAATTCATTTTGAATGTTATTTTGCATTGCTGATGCCATTACAAAGTATTCTGTGTACTTTAATTTGGTTATAAGGCCGTAAAATGCAAATCACCATTGACAATTTCTAGGTTTTCAGAGCTTTAGAATTGGGCTTTTTTATATGCTGTAAAATTGGAACCCCAAACAGGCATGGTCAAACTCAGAAGCTCAAGACGATTTTGATGGACACCTCGTGCCTAATTTATGCTTCACGAGCATCTATTCGCTATTATTGAAATGCCTGTATTTTGTGGGGGTTTAAAACCCCCGCTATGTGTTTTCATATTTGCAGAAAAGGTTGAAGACGAAGACCGTGGCAGCATGTGAGTGGTCAGTTCAAATCCACGCGCGCGTTTTCTTATTTTCAGCATAACTGGCTTTTGTTTTATATAATATTTGTTTTCTATATTACTAACAAACGCAACAAAGTGCTTCATTGGCTGGGAACGTGTCATGCAATCTCTGGGACCTGGGTTCGATTCCCAGGTCCCCTTATAATTTCCATATTATTTTTTCAATGGCTTTCCTGTGCAGCACTCCAAGGAAGACTCATCATAAACCTCATAGATCCAACAAGCCAAGTGTCATTGGAGGCAGATCTAAGGGCCAAAGGTGCAGAATACCATACTCTGGAGTCAAACACGCTGCAAGCAATCAAGAAAAGTCAAACAGGGCTTCTTGCTAATGGGCCACAATTTCAGCATTGCACCTCCATTTCAGCCCACACCCCCCCTTGGGCTTACTTCTTTTTTTTATTTTGTTTTGTCATTTTCTCTTATTTTAATTATTAACCTTTTATTTATTTTTATTATTAACAATTAATTAATCAACTAACATTTTCATAAAAATAAAAAAAATAGAATTACATCATTATCATTATTATTATTTTATTTTGTAAATAAACATTAACTAAAATAGTTTAATTAGGCCATTTTAATTCCTTTCTTAAATAATTAAAATAGATCTAGAATTAGGTAAAGTTAACTTTTAATTTTATTTCATTTCTTTTATTTCATAAAAACATAAAAACAAAAAAAAATATTTCTTTTTAATTAAATTAACTAATTAGTCATTAATTAGCTTTAATTCCATTTTAATTACGAAAAAGACAAAAAAATTAATTTCTTTTCTTAAAAGGGTCAACACCCTTAGAACATTCCGATTTAATTTTTTATTCGCGCTTAGTTTGATTATTATGTAACTACCTCCGGATGTAATAGTAATTAGAACTTTTACTGCTTTACTTTACTTTCCGTACTCATTTACTAAAAACGGGTCTTTGTAATTTTTGGCGATGTATAGACCCGCGCCTTGTAATAGCGTAGGATTTATGTTTCCGCAATTTACTTTCCGCACCCCTTAACTGTTAAATGCATGCAAGAATGTATGGTAAATAAAAACAACTCATAGCTCACTAATTACAAAGACAAACATTAACTGAATACAACACACAATACACACACCACTCCTAGGGTACGCCTCACTTGTTGCCTTCGAAACGTGGTCGTCAAGTATAGGATGTTTTAGCGGTCCTTATGTCCATGATCCAGTTGCCTCAAAACAGTCGCCTCGAAACTGTTGCCTCGGATTAAAAAAAAGGATCAAGGACATAAGGGTAGCTTCTAAGGTGTCCTAATTATTGCTTCGGTGATCACACTGTCCCTACAATCGAATTGACCCGAACACCTCCAACGGTGGTGCTACCTACCTCTCAATGGTGGGATGACACTATCTAAAGGACACTTACACAGCTTAATTCCTTAGGGTAGGTAGATGACTCATGGGTACTTGCTCTTTTCAAATACAAAACAAAAATACTTTTCACATCTTACACTTTCAAAAGCTTTCAAAGCAAATTTTTCAAACACTCTTGAGGACAGATACAAGAGTTATTCAGAAATATTTCAATGAAACTTTTTTTCAAAACCCACACACACTTGAAAAGCAAACAAATTTTGAAAACATAAGAGCAAGTACCTAAGAGCCCGTGGATAACCACTGATAGAAAGGGTGCTAACACCATCCCTTTCTATAAATCTACCTCCCGAACCGAGAAACATATCTCATAAGGAATTTTGCTGTGCTTTTGTCCTGTCCATGTTGGAGAAAATAAAAGACGGTGGCGACTCTTGCTTTCGCGACATTTCGCGAAACCAGCTTAAAAAACAGTCAGTTTTATTTCCACCGATCACAGAACTGGCGACTCTGTTGGGGAAATCTTAAAGTGAGGTGTACCTTAGGATAGCTCATACTTATGTTTTCAATTGCCTGATTTGTGTGCTTTAATATTATTGGGCCTGTCTTGGGAGTTCTATAGATCCTAACCCGGATCTGGGGGGATACCTTCTTAGAAAGTAGCAACAAGACTATGAGGGAACTGTGCGGGGTATACCGACACGGTTGAAGCAGTCTGCTACGTTGATGTGGCACTTTGGTGAGTACCGGTAACCCTTGAGTCAAGTCAAGGAGAGTACGGGGCCGCCGCGTGGTGTCGTGAAGCATCAACTGACCTTAGGAACCTTAATTGAACCATCCTGTCCTCTTTAGGGGTAGTGAGATAACTTACTTTGGTGCAGTCTGAAGTTGGTTGATACTCGATACTACACTCATTGAGGGTTGTTTTCTTGGGATATTTTGATCGCCAGTTCAGTGGCTAAATCGAAACGATGAACACAGAAAACAATCCAATGATATTGAGCTCCTTAGAACCCGGTTACTTTGATAGGACAGGTTTGAGCCCACCAACTTCAAGAGGGTAGTACCCCAAACTTCATGCTGGCCTAAACTCTAAGGGCTATGGTGTGACTTGTGTGCCTTACCATGTTTGCTTTTTGTGAATACTTGTGGTGTGCTCTTATCATAGCATCATAACATCATACAGCATCATATGCATCCACTGACCACTTCAGGGGTTCGAATCTTCATCTTTGTTCTTGTTTTGTAGGACATGGAAACTATCCGCAGAAAGACAATTCAGGTCAACCTTGTAAGGGTTCCTCCTCAGCTTAAGGAACTTACATCCAGGATTCCCGAGAACTCTTCATTCAGTGAAAGGCATGGTAGACTCATCAGCTTGGTCAATACCAACATTGAAGAGGATATGGTGAAAGTGCTGTTCCAATTCTTTGACCCTCTGCACCACTGTTTTACTTTCCCGGATTATCAACTGGTGCCTACTTTGGAAGAGTTTTCCCAGCTTCTGAAGATTCCCATCCTCAGTCAACTACCCTACAACGGTACGGAAAGGGAACCAAAACTTGAAGAGGTTGCTAAAGCATTATGCCTACAACCATCTGACATCAAGGGACATTGGGAAACCAAAAGTGGTATCAAAGGGTTCTTGGCCAAGTTTCTGTTTGAGAAAGCACAAGAATGTTAGAATTCCCTTGACCTACAAGCCTTTGAAGAGGTTGTAGCCCTCCTTGTCTATGGGTTGGTGTTGTTCCCTAAGCCAGATCAGCTTATAGATATCAATGCTGTCAAGATCTTCATGTCCAGGAATCCTATACCTACGTTGCTTGGGGACATCCTTCACTCATGTTACACTCGAACCATGAGAAAGAGAGGTGTCCTTATGTGTTGCACTCCTCTCCTGGGAAGGTGGTTTATTTCGCACCTTCCACAATCAGTTTTGAAGAATGAGCGGGGTTTGAGATGGTCACAACGATTAATGACTCTTACGCATGCTGATATACATTGGTGTTCTCGGTCCAGAGAAGATGTCACTATCATTGATCGTTGCGGGGAGTTTCCTAATGTTCCTTTACTTGGAATCAGAGGAGGTATTACTTACAATCCATGTCTGGCCTTGAGGCAGTTTGGATATGCTCGGAGGGATGGCCCTCATGATATGTTGATTCCTGACATAGTTTTTGACTTCGACAACGATGCACAAGGACTTCGCCAGAGATTTATCAGAGCTTGGAGGATACCCAACAGGGTAGACATCAAGACACTAGGGCACAAGAACTCCATCCCCCTGGAGCCTTATCTCAAGTGGGTCCAAGCCCGCTCCCAGAAGCTGGTGATGCCATATCCTCATGTTCTCCCTGTGATCAAAGAGCCAGTCTTGGAAGGAGAGGCGCCCTACACCATTCAACATCCTGACATGCCTACATCCTGGGAAGAAATGCAGAAAAGCTGGATCCAACTCAAGGAAGAACGGAATTCTCTTGAAACCAGTCTACATGCCAGTGAGAAGAAGGTCTTGGAGCTCACGCGTCTACTGCACGAGGAAAAGACTCTCAACACTTACATTGCTCCAAAGAGGATGCGCAGTGTCTTTTGGGATTAATTATTTTGTAATGTTTTGCCCATGAGGCCTTGATGTACTGAACAATTTATTTCCTAATAAAAAGTGTGTTCTTTTTTGGCTACAACGAATTTGAACTTTCGAACCCTTGAATGCATTGCATAAATAGCATATCATGCATCATGTGCATAACAGGTACCCCTTTTGCTACAGGTTGCTTAATCTTCTTCGCTGTTTATTTCAGCACTCAAGCATCATGAATCCTGAACTCACTACCGAACAAACTATCAAGGCCCTCCAGGCCCAGAATGCCCAATTTCAGGAGATGGTCATGAACTTGGCCCAGGGACAACAAGAGCTGAAGGCTTTGCTCCTGAAGAAGAATAAGAAGAAGAAGAGGACTGTGCTGTTCAACACTGGGCGCAGACTCGGGAATACATTGCAAAATGAAGCTGAGAGGACTACTCCGTCTGTGGGGGAAGGCAGTCACCAAGGGAGAGAGGTCCCTAGTCCTGTGGTCTCTGACACTGAGACAGATTTTAATGATGAACAGTACCCTCCTGCTGAGGACCGGTACAAACAACTGGAGGACAGGCTGAATGCTATGGAGATTCAACGTGTGCCTGGGTTGGATTTCGGAGACTTGGGGTTATCTTCTGGGGTGGTGATCCCGCACAAGTTCAAGGCGCCGACCTTTGTGAGGTATGACGGGGCTTCCTATCCTAAGATGCACCTCCGTTCTTATGTAAGGAAGATCCAGCCTTACACAGCCGACAAGAACTTATGGATCCACTTCTTCCAGGAGAGTCTTTCAGGGACTCATCTCGAATGGTTCTATCAGCTGGATGGAACCAACATTCGTAACTGGGAGGATTTGGCCACTGCTTTTTACAAGCAGTATCAATATAATTCTGACCTCGCTCCCACGCGTACCCAACTCCAGGGTATGTCACTGGGAACGGGTGAAGGTTTTAAGGAGTACGCACAGAAATGGAGAGATCTGGCTGGCAGGGTGCAGCCACCGTTGACGGATCATGAACTGGTAGACATGTTCTTGGGGACCCTATCTGGTCCATTCTTCAACCATCTCATTGGTAATTCCTCTGCTGGGTTTACTGACCTGATCCTGACTGGTGAGAGGATCGAAGCTGGTATAAAATCGGGGAAGATATAGAAGGGTGCCTCCTCAAGTACTAAAAAGAAGCCCTTCAAGAAGGAGGCCAATGCTGTGTATGGTCCAAGAAATCAGAACAAACCGGAACGCCGCCAAGCTGTCAACGCGGTGGTTATTTCTAAGCCTGCTGCTACTCCACAACAGTACAACCAGCCAAGAGCTGAGAGGCCTAAAAGACAGTATACTCGGTTCAGCATGACTCTCTCTCAGATATTACCGCAACAGCTGTCAACTAGCCTGGTAACTGTCAAGGAGGCTCCGAAGATGGTAAACACAACATCTCCGAAGTACAACCCCAACGCCCATTGCGCTTATCACTCTGATAGCCCGGGGCATAACACAGATGACTGTTGGGCTCTGAGGAATAAGGTTCAAGACCTTATTGATGCTAAAGAGGTTCAGTTTGAGGCGCCCGAGAAGCCTAATGTGGTGACTGCTCCCATGCCTAACCATGGAGTAAATGCTATTGGGGATGAAGACGAAGTGGAAGAATCCGAGTTTGACAGCTGGATCTACCCGGCAACCAACGGTGGACCTAGCAACTGGACTACCAAGGACTCCTTACCCGTTACTTTTGTCACCCAGTAATGAACTTCTTTGTTTTGGATTTGTAATAAACAATAATTCTAAACGTTATGGCCCGGTGTCTTACCCGGGGCACCGTGGTTTTATTTGTGAGGGCTTTTGTTTGTCACTTTCATATATCATGAATAAAAGCATTGGACGTTTTTCACATTTCAAATATTGCGCTCCCTTTCTTTCTTTATATATTGCAAAACAGCTGTATTTACACACACTCACTTATACAGGTTCCAATCCACTATGGATCTCACTGGTAACGACTCTGCTACTACCAGTTATGACTTCGAAAATACGATCAACTTAGCCGAAGACGAAGGTGAAGATGATTGCGAAGTGCCTGGTGAGCTTGCACGACTGTTACTCGAGGAAGAGAGGGCCATTCAGCCACATGAAGAGCCAGTGGAAACGGTAAATCTGGGTACTGAGACAGACAGAAAGGAAGTCAACATTGGTGCTAATCTAGAGCTCAGTGTGAAACAACAGATGATCCAGATGCTGCATGACTACATGGAAATCTTTGCTTGGTCTTACGAAGACATGCCTGGGTTGGATACCGACATTGTGGTCCATCATTTGCCTACCAAGGAAGACTTCCCGCCAGTAAAACAGAAGGTCCGCCGTATGCGTCCAGAGATGTCCGAGAAAATCAAGGCTGAGGTTATGAAACAATTTGATGCCGGGTTTCTAGCAGTGACTTCTTACCCCCAGTGGGTTGCCAACGTGGTTCCAGTGCCGAAGAAAGATGGTAAGGTCCGAATGTGTGTCGATTACAGGGTTTTGAACAGGGCCAGCCCTAAAGATGATTTCCCCTTGCCTCATATCGACGTTCTGGTTGACAACACTGCTCAGCATAAAGTATTCTCCTTCATGGACGGCTTTTCAGGTTATAATCAGATCAAGATGGCTCCTGAATACATGGAGAAGACTACCTTTGTTACTCAGTGGGGTACCTTCTGCTACAAGGTCATGCCATTCGGGTTGAAAAATGTTGGGGCAACCTACCAACGTGCCATGGTTGCTTTATTTCATGACATGATCCACCATGAGATTGAAGTGTACGTCGATGATATGATTGCAAGGTCTCAAACTGAGGAGGAACACCTTGACCATCTACAAAAGCTGTTTGACTGTCTGAAGTTGTACAAGCTGAGGTTGAACCCGAACAAGTGCACCTTCGGGGTGAGATCTGGAAAGTTGCTAGGCTTCGTCGTGAGCGACAAAGGTATTCAAGTGGACCCTGCCAAGGTTAAAGCCATACAAGAGATGCCAGTTCCCATGACAGAAAAAGAAGTCAGAGGCTTTCTAGGATGTCTGAATTATATTGCCCGATTCATCTCGCATCTAACTGCTACCTGTGAACCAATCTTCAAGCTGCTGAAGAAAGATCAGGTAGTACGTTGGAATGATGAATGTCAGGCCGCTTTCGACAGAATCAAAGAGTATCTCCAAGAACCACCCATTCTTATGCCACCGGTTGAAGGGAGACCTCTAATTCTATACTTGACAGTACTTGACAACTCAATGGGGTGTGTGATGGGGCAGCATGACGAGTCTGGCCTAAAAGAGCACGCCATTTATTACCTTAGCAAAAAGTTTACCGACTGTGAGACCCGATACTCACTGCTCGAGAAAACTTGCTGCGTTTTGGTATGGGTTGCTCGCCGGCTGAGACAGTATATGCTGACTCACACTACTCTATTGATTTCAAAAATGGATCTAATAAAGTACATATTCGAAAAGCCTGCTCTGTCTGGAAGAATAGCAAGATGGCAGATGATCTTGACAGAATACGACATCCAGTACACAACTCAGAAAGCTATCAAGGGAAGTGTATTGGCAGACCACTTGGCACACCAAGCAGTGGACGACTACCAATCTATGAACTTTGAATTTCCAGACGAGAACATCATGGTAGTGACTGATTGTGAAGTACCTGGACCGGATGAAGGGCCTGAGGAAGGATCCCGATGGTTTATGCACTTTTACGGAGCCTCGAACGCTTTGGGTAATGGCATTGGCGCTGTGATCATATCCCTGAAAGGCACTCATACTCCACTTACTGCCCGGCTATGTTTCAACTGTACCAACAACATGGTGGAGTATGAGGCGTGTATCATGGGTCTTCAAGCTGCGATTGACTTAAGGATCAAGTTTCTGAGTGTCTTCGGAGATTCCGCTCTCGTGATCAATCAGATCAAAGGCGAGTGGGATACGAAACACCCAAATCTTATTCCTTACAAAGAATGTGTGTTGACATTGATCCCCCATTTCACGGAAATAACTTTTGAACACTTCCCAAGAGAGGAGAATCAGTTGGCGGAAGCGCTGGCTACGATGTCTTCCATGTTCAAAGTCAAATGGGACAACGAGGCTCCCCGGATCATTATCTGGAAACTGGATGAACCTGCATATTGCTGTGATCTGGAGGCTGAAGAGGTAACTGAGAAACCTTGGTATCATGAAGTGAAGAGGTACTTGGAAGCTTAAGAATACCCTGAAGGTGCATCCATCAATGACAAGAAATTCCTGAGAAGGTTCGCAGCAAAGTTCTTCCTCAGCAATGGCATTCTATACAAGCGAAACCATGATTCGACCTTACTGTGTTGTGTGGGTAAGGCTGAAGCAGAAAAGATCATGGCAGAACTGCATGAAGGTACCTTCGAAACACATTCCAGTGGACATACCATGGCAAAGAAAATCCTTCGGGCAGGATATTTCTGCTCCACAATGGAAGCCGACTGTTACCAACATTCTCGGACATGTCATAAGTGCCAGATTTATGCAGATAAGGTGCATGTTCCTCCAGTTCCTCTGAATTTCTTGACTGCGCCTTGGCCTTTTGCAATGTGGGGCATTGATATGATCGACGAGATCAGACCTACGGCATCTAACGGGCATCGCTTCATCCTGGTAGCGATTGATTATTTCACAAAGTGGGTTGAAGCAGCTTCCTATGCTACTGTAACCAAGAACGTCGTGGCACGGTTCATTCGGCATAACCTGATCTGTCGATACGGCGTCTCAGAGAGGATCATTACGGACAATGGTACCAATCTTAACAACAAGATGATCACTGAGCTCTGCGAGCAATTCAAGATACAGCACCACAACTCTTCTCCTTACCGGCCTAAGATGAATGGGGCTGTAGAAGCAGCTAATAAGAACATCAAAAAGATTGTGCAGAAGATGACAGTGACCTATAAAGATTGGCACGAGATGTTACCGTTTTCTCTTCATGGGTACCGTACCTCAGCAAGGACGTCAACCGGGGCAACTCCCTTTTCCTTGGTATATGGTATGGAGGAAGTCTTACCGATTGAAGTTCAGATACCCTCTCTCCGGATAATGAAGGATGCAGACCTGAGTGAAGATGACTGGATCCAGACTCGACTTGATCAGTTGAACCTAATTGACGAAAAGAGACTTACTGCTATCTGTCATGGTCAAACGTATCAAAAACGGATGATCAGGGCATTTAACAAGAAAGTCAGACCACAAGAGTATCAAGTTGGGGACCTGGTAATCAAGCGCATCATTCTTCCTCAAAGTGATCCCAGGGGAAAATGGACCCCTACGTACGAAGGGCCATTTGTGGTTAAACATGTGTTCTCAGGAGGAGCCATGATTCTAACCACCATGGATGGTGACGACCTTCCTCACCCTGCCAATGCAGACATAGTAAAAAGATACTACGCATGATAAAAGACCCGCTAGGTTGACATACCTAGGCAAAAATTAGGGCTTCCCGGCGAACCAAAAGGGTTCGGTCAAAAATAAGGGATGAAATGAAAAAATCTGTACACCCGGCAAGTCGAAAACCTGAAAAGGTGGCTTGGGAAAAAATGGGTATCCCGGTGGACTGAAAACCCGAAAGGGAGGTCCAGGCAAAAGTTAGGGATTAAAGCGTAATACTATGTCTCATTGAATCCCCTTGCATCCAGAATCCGGTATCAACATCAGGCTCAGACGGCATCGATCAATCAACTTCATCTTCAACCGAGCAGCCAAGTGATGAGACGCTCGAAGATATAAAGGCGATAGCAGAGTTGGAACCCAGTGGGATTATTCTTTTCACGTAGCTGTTTTGTTTTCCCTTTTCGTAAAATTGTATAAACTTTGTTGTTCGGCGGCGTTCTCTTACTAGGACGTCATCCTCTTGTACATAAACGCCTATTTACAGGAAAATTCAAAAATCAATACAAATTCACTTTTCAGACCAATTGCCAATTGCTTTTTCCTTTTTCTGTTTTGTTTTGTAAAGAACGTCCAATTTTCAATTGTGGTATATGCATTTGACAATAATTGCTAACTCATAAATATTTGAATGCAAAACAAAGGATTAATTACAGGTGACATCAGAAACAAGGGCAATAATGAGTTGTCTAAGCAATCTAGTTGCTCTGTCCGCCAAGGTACCAAGGTAGGTTCAGCTGAAGAACGTAACCAAGATATCTTCACTCCCCCGCAGAGTAAGACCAGATTCAACAGTATTCTCCTCAAGCAGAGTTGGTCTTCCATCAGTCCTGACAAGGCACAGTATCTCCAGCAAGTCAGCAACACTCTCTCCAAACAGAGTTAGTCTACTGTCAGCCTTAAGGAAGTTGGGTATCCCCAGAAGATCTCAATATTCCCCAGCGGAGTAGGAAGACATTCCTTAACAAGCATCCCCAGCAGTCTTGATCTAAGATTGTTCCCCGGCGGAATACAGACCCTTCAGTGGAGCCACTCCCCAGCACAGTCTCAAAAGATCTCCCCAGGAGAGTTCAATCAATCTCCCCAGTAGGAAGCTTATCCCCAGTAGATTCTGGAAGCTATCCCCTGCAGAGCACGAACGCGTCTCTCCCCGGCTTTATTCAAAGGTTATTCTCCACCAGAGCTTATAACTGGGTTATCCTCAGCCCAAAAACCACGGAAAGATCGTCCTCGGCGAAGTTCTTCCTATCCCCCAACGGAGTTCATCAAATTCCCCAACATAACTCATCAACGGTATCCCCAGCGGAGTTATCATCAAACCTCAGTGAAGTACCTCTTCCCACAGAGTATTCCCCGCAGAGTAATCTCTTCGCCAAGTTTACTCCCCAACGGAGTCACCTTCTCCTACCGGTTTACTCTTGCAATCATCATCCCCCAGCGGAAACGAAGAACCTCACTCTTCCACGTCAGCCCAGGATTCAACTTCCCGGCATTCGTCAAGGATTTATTTTCCTAGACGACGACACATTCATAAACATCACATCTTCATACATTATAGCATGCACATACGCATCATGGACATACAATCTCATTTACTTTTGAGCATCACGACATCATGCATCTCATACATCATGACATTGCGTGCAACTAACGTTTTGTCTTTTCAGGACAAAGGTTAATACAAAGATAATTATTATCAACTGTCGTGATTCCAAATCCGATTCCTGTATCTTGCCAGGGTGTATTTGTTGACGACTATTTTCCGGACTCGATTCCTGTATCCTGCCAGGGCACGTCTGAAGAGTTTGAAGATCCGATTCCTGTATCCTGCCAGGGTGTATCTGTTGACGACTATTTTCCGGACTCGATTCCTGTATCCTGCTAGGGCACGTCTGAAGAGTTCGAAGATCCGATTCCTGTATCCTGCCAGGGTGTATCTGTTGACGACTATTTTCCGGACTCGATTCCTGTATCCTGCCAGGGCACGTCTGAAGAGTTTGAAAATCCGATTCCTGTATCCAGCCAGGGCGTATCTGTTGACGACTATTTCCAGATTCGATTCCTGTATCCAGCCAGGGCACGTCTGAAGAGTTTGAAGATCCGATTCCTGTATCTTGCCAGGGCGTATCTATTGACGACTAATTCCAGACTCGATTCCTGTATCCTGCCAGGGCACGTCTGACGAGTTTGAAGATCCGATTCCTGTATCCTGCCAGGGTGTATCTGTTGACGACTATTTTCCGGACTCGATTCCTGTATCTTGCCAGGGCACGTCTAAAAAGTTTGAAGATCTGATTCCTGTATCCTGCCAGGGTGTATCTGTTGACGACTATATTCCAGACTCGATTCCTGTATCCTGCCAGGGAACGTCTGAAGAGTTTGAAGATCCGATTCCTATATCCAACTAGGGCGTATCTGTTGACGACTATTTTCCAGAATCGATTCCTGTATCCTGCCAGGGCACATCTGAAGAGTTTGAAGATCCGATTCCTGTATCCTGCCAGGGTGTATCTGTTGACGACTATATTCCAGACTCGATTCCTGTATCCTGCCAGGGCACGTCTGAAGAGTTTGAAGATCCGATTCCTGTATCCTGCCAGGGTGTATCTGTTGACGACTATTTTCCGGACTCGATTCCTGTATCCTGCCAGGGCACGTCTGAAGAGTTTGAAGATCCGATTCCTGTATCTTGCCAGGGTGTATCTGTTGACGACTAATTCCAGATCCGATTCCTGTATCTTGCCAGGGTGTATCTGTTGACGACTATTTTCCAGACTCGATTCCTGTATCCTGCCAGGGCACGTCTGAAGAGTTTGAAGATCAACCCCTGTAACAGGCCAGGTAATTATCTTTCTTTCTTAGGTACGCAAGTTTCTCGCTAAGGAATCTCTTACGCGATCAACACCTAGGTGGCATCAATAAGCCCATCCTCCCATTACAATTCCAAATGGCATCTATAAGCCCATTCCCGACAAGGTTCTGTCACACTTCCAGATGGCATCTATAAGCCCATCCTCTTATCCACCATCTCTCCAAATGGCATCTGTAAGCCCATCCCCGCTGTCACACTGCTGATACTCAACTATTTGAGTGCAAATTTCTGGGAACTCTAGTGTTCAATCATCTTCCACCTTCGGATCACGAAAGGCACGCAAGCCAATCTACATCCTCAGGTCTAAGAAGATTGAACAAGGGCAACTGTTGTACCCCAAAATTTGCCCTCCCATAATCTTCAATGTTTTGCCAAGCATCACTTCAAAGGGTTCAAAGTCCACTCAAGGAGTTACACAGTCAACCATCCTCCTAAGCCATGCAAATTAGGGTTTTGGTTCCTGCAAGGAAGTTGAGGTTTTCAAAGGCTCAATCAAGTCCCATATGCTCATATACATTGTCAAGCACCTACATGTCAAGTTTCAAGGCTCACAAGGTCAAGTTGCACAGTCAAAAACCCTAATTGCTCCACAGTCAACTGCAGGGGCAAAATGGTCATTTGGCAGTCAAAAGTCAAGATTTTTGGTCAACATCTTATTTTGAAGCCACAATCATCATTTGATCAATTCTTGATCATGATTCCACAAGCATGGCTCAAAAAGTCTCAAGATGCAAAAGTTTCTATTTTTGGACAGTTGAAAAGTCAACTGTAACTTGACCAAGGCATAACTTTTTCATGGTTCATCAGAAAAATCCCATCCAATGCTCATCTTGAAGGGGAGGACATTTCCTACAACTCATATTCACATTCCAAGTCCAAGCAATGCTCTCACAAAAAGTTATCAATTTCAACATTATAGGTCATTTTCAAAAGTCAACAAAAAGGCACTTAAAGTCAAAGACCATAATTTGTGATTGGTAAATCAAAATGACATGGGACCAAAGACATTTGTTAGAGGATTTCAAGACCTTTCCAAAATGTCCAAGAACATGTTCATAGCTTCAAAATTGAGCAAGATATGCATTGGAGAAGTTGGGAAATTTTTGTGAAATGGCCAAAGTCAATTATCCTTGAAACTTCATTTTTGACAAGAGGGGCCCACTTTTTTCAGCTTGGCCATGCCTCCCACGTGTCCCACAATTTATTTCAAGATTTAAAATTAATTTTTCCATTTTTATTTAATTTTATTTGATTTAATTCATTTTAAATCTTTAAAATTCAAATAAAAATCAAAGAAATTAATGGAGGGATATATTTTGTGTTGAATAGCTTTGATGTACCTTGAAACACATTCCAAATTCGTGCAAGGCCTATTCCAAGCAAGAAAATTCAAATTTTCACAAATATGGCAAATGGTTCAATGTTGGTTATGGAGGAAATCAAGAACTTCAATGCAAGGCTTCAATGACCATAATTCTGATTGATATTCATTACATAACATATATGCAAGCATTCCATATGCCATTCAGGGGCTAGAAACACATAGACAACATAAGCCATTTCCAAGTTTTGAAGAAAAAAATCACAAATCAAAAACCTAGTTGCAGTACACTTCAAGCTCCCATTTTGATTCCAATACACTCCTTGCATCACCAGCAACCTTTGGCAATCAAAATCAAGCGCAGAACCTCAAAGAATCGTTCATCACCCCACCCCACGGTTTGTCCATTATTTGAAAATTAAAACTCCATTTCTATGCCTCTTTAATTCATTTTGAATGTTATTTTGCATTGCTGATGCCATTACAAAGCATTCTGTGTACTTTAATTTGGTTATAAGGCCGTAAAATGAAAATCACCATTGACAATTTCTAGGTTTTCAGAGCTTTAGAATTGGGCTTTTTTATATGCTGTAAAATTGGAACCCCAAACAGGCATGGTCAAACTCAGAAGCTCAAGACGATTTTGATGGACACCTCGTGCCTAATTTATGCTTCACGAGCATCTATTCGCTATTATTGAAATGCCTGTATTTTGTGGGGGTTTAAAACCCCCGCTATGTGTTTTCATATTTGCAGAAAAGGTTGAAGACGAAGACCGTGGCAGCATGTGAGTGGTCAGTTCAAATCCACGCGCGCGTTTTCTTATTTTCAGCATAACTGGCTTTTGTTTTATATAATATTTGTTTTCTATATTACTAACAAACGCAACAAAGTGCTTCATTGGCTGGGAACGTGTCATGCAATCTCTGGGACCTGGGTTCGATTCCCAGGTCCCCTTATAATTTCCATATTATTTTTTCAATGGCTTTCCTGTGCAGCACTCCAAGGAAGACTCATCATAAACCTCATAGATCCAACAAGCCAAGTGTCATTGGAGGCAGATCTAAGGGCCAAAGGTGCAGAATACCATACTCTGGAGTCAAACGCGCTGCAAGCAATCAAGAAAAGTCAAACAGGGCTTCTTGCTAATGGGCCACAATTTCAGCATTGCACCTCCATTTCAGCCCACACCCCCCCTTGGTCTTACTTCTTTTTTTTATTTTGTTTTGTCATTTTCTCTTATTTTAATTATTAACCTTTTATTTATTTTTATTATTAACAATTAATTAATCAACTAACATTTTCATAAAAATAAAATAAAATAGAATTACATCATTATCATTATTATTATTTTATTTTGTAAATAAACATTAACTAAAATAGTTTAATTAGGCCATTTTAATTCCTTTCTTAAATAATTAAAATAGATCTAGAATTAGGTAAAGTTAACTTTTAATTTTATTTCATTTCTTTTATTTCATATAAACAAAAAAATATTTATTTTTAATTAAATTAATTAATTAGTCATTAATTAGCTTTAATTTCATTTTAATTACGAAAAAGACAAAAAAATTAATTTCTTTTCTTAAAAGGGTCAACACCCTTAGAACATTCCGATTTAATTTTTTATTCGCGCTTAGTTTGATTATTATGTAACTACCTCCGGATGTAATAGTAATTAGGACTTTTTACTGCTTTACTTTACTTTCCGTACTCATTTACTAAAAACGGGTCTTTGTAATTTTTGGCGATGTATAGACCCGCGCCTTGTAATAGCGTAGGATTTATGTTTCCGCAATTTACTTTCCGCACCCCTTAACTGTTAAATGCATGCAAGAATGTATGGTAAATAAAAACAACTCGTAGCTCACTAATTACAAAGACAAACATTAACTGAATACAACACACAATACACACACCACTCCTAGGGTACGCCTCACTCGTTGCCTTCGAAACGTGGTCGTCAAGTATAGGATGTTTTAGCGGTCCTTATGTCCATGATCCAGTTGCCTCGAAACAGTCGCCTCGAAACGGTTGCCTCGGATTAAAAAAAAGGATCAAGGACATAAGGGTAGCTTCTAAGGTGTCCTAATTGTTGCTTCGGTGACCACACTGTCCCTACAATCGAATTGACCCGAACACCTCCAACGGTGGTGCTACCTACCTCTCAATGGTGGGATGGCACTATCTAAAGGACACTTACACAGCTTAATTCCTTAGGGTAGGTAGATGACTCATGGGTGCTTGCTCTTTTCAAAAACAAACAAAAATACTTTTCACATCTTACACTTTCAAAAGCTTTCAAAGCAAATTTTTCAGACACTCTTGAGGACAGATACAAGAGTTATTCAGAAATCTTTCAATGAAACTTTTTTTCAAAACCCACACACACTTGAAAAGCAAACAAATTTTGAAAACATAAGAGCAAGTACCTAAGAGCCCGTGGATAACCACGGATAGAAAGGGTGCTAACACCTTCCCTTTCTATAAATCTACCTCCCGAACCGAGAAACATATCTCATAAGGAATTTTGCTGTGCTTTTGTCCTGTCCATGTTGGAGAAAATAAAAGACGGTGGCAACTCTTGCTTCCGCGACATTTTGCGAAACCAGCTTAAAAAACAGTCAGTTCTATTTCCACCGATCACAGCTGCGAACAAAAACATCAAGAAGATCATTCAGAAAATGACAGTCACCTACAAGGACTGGCACGAGATGTTACCATTTGCTCTGCATGGATACCGTACCATGGCACGTACTTCAATGGGGCAACCCCATTTTATTTGGTATATGGCATGGAAGTTGTCCTACCCATGGAAGTTCAGATTCCTTCTTTAAGGATTATGAAGGACGCTGGTTTGAATGAAGACGATTGGATTCAGACCCGACTTGATCAACTCAACTTGATCGACGAGAAGCGACTCACTGCTGTTTGCCATGGTCAAACGTACCAAAAACGGATGATCAAGGCTTTCAACAAGAAAGTCAGACGTCAAGTATATCAAGTCGTAGATCTCGTAATCAAGCGGATTATCTTGCCGCAACGTGATCCCAGGGGCAAATGGACTCCTACTTACGAAGGACCATTTGTGATCAAGAGCATATTTTCTGGTGGTGCAATGATTCTGACCACCATGGACGGCGATGATTTGCCGCACCCTCCGAACGCAGACATAGTCAAAAGATACTATGCATGAAACAACCCGACAAGTCGAAAACCCGAAAGGGCGGCTTGGGCAAAAATGGGCATCCCGGTGAACTGAAAACCCGAAAGGGCGGTTCAGGCAAAAATTAGGGATAAAACAAAAAAATCTGTACACCTGGCAAGTTGAAAACCCGAAAGGGCGGCTTGGGCAAAAAAGGGTTTCCCGGTGGATTGAAAACCCAAAAGGGCGATCCAGGCAAAAGTTAGGGAATTAAAGCGTATGACTATGTCTCGTCAGATCACTTTAAAGAACAATCTCTTTATCAACAAGCTCCGAGCTTCTGATCAATCCAGTCATCAGCGGACGAAGCATTTGAATGGACAAGATATTCAGAGTTATGAAGGCTGTAACAGAATGGGATCCCATAGAATTGTTGCACATAGCCATCTTTCTTTTTTATAAAATTTTCAATTTTTTACGACAACATCCTCTTACTAGGATGTCTGTCTCCTTTGTACAAAGATACTCATAGAAAGTTAATACAAATACTTTTCCAAATACAGAAATTTGCTTTGTCTTCCTTTTTCTCTTTTGCACTTATGTTTTATTTGAGAAACGTCCAATGTTTTGTTAAATAGGCATATGCATTTGAACATAATCATTTTCCTTACAAATCAAGAAAGATGATTGCTGATAAGTTGAAGGTACGGATAGGTATCTTGATGCCCTTTCAGAAGGAATCCCTAGCGGAGCTAAACTCCAAATTCCTCAACAAGGTTAAAATCCAGAACTTAATTCTCCAAACAGAGTTAAACTTCAGGATCCTCAGCGGGACAAAAAGCTTTCTCAAAACTGATTTCCCCAGCCAGAGAGCCTTCCAGAACTTAATTCCCCTCAGAGTTAAGTTTTAGTAACCCCAGTGGAGCCCTAAAACCTGAAAATCATATCCCCAGTGGAGCTAACACTTCCAACTATCAATCCCTAGCGGAACCAGACTAGTGAACCTTCTCCCCACAGAGATACTCCCCATCAGATTGAAGATTCTCAGTCTTACTCCTCCAGCATGAGCCTCCCAGGTTCTGGACTCTCCAGTAGAGATCATCAGAATTCTCATTCCCTACAAGTCACCAAGGAGTTCCAATCCCCAGCAGTGGTCCTAAGATCCCCAAATAATTGAAGATCTTGCATTCCCCAAGCAGAATGAAGACTCTCATTCTCAGTTCCTCACAGGATATTCAGATATTCCCCAGTGAAGATCTCCTCAAGACAGGAATCCCCACTAGATTGGCATACAATCCTAGCTCCTGATTCCCCAACAGTAGTCAACAAGGATGTCTCATCTTCAGCAATCAAAAATTCTTGCACTCCCCTGCAGCAGCAAGGATTCACTTCCCCCGGCAGCAGTCAAGATTCTATTATCTTCGGCTATTCAGGATTCATCTATCCTCAGCAAGACAGCTCATCAGCTTACATGCACATTCATTACATTTATATCATAAACATTGATATAACATATATATTGCATCATACATATCATGCAACATAACTTTGTGTTTTAGGTAACATTTCATCCTTTTCAGGATAAGATTAAAAGGCTATCATTAATAATTATTCAGATACAGTATGGATACACCCCAGACGCGGCGGTCATTCTATTACTCATTCGGAATTTCAAGTCAGATACAGTACAGATACACCCCAGACACGACGGTCATTCTAATACTCATTCAGACTACAACAATCAGATACAGACTAGATACGCTCCAGACACGGCATCCATTCTATCTCTCATTCAGATTCACTTATCCACCTTAAGGTTCAATGCATTCCAAGCACGCATACCATTCTGACCCTTACAACAGCAGTTTGATTCTCCCCAGTGCATTCGACACGGAAGTCATTCTGTCATTTATTTAGATCCCAGTTACAGTTTCAGATACACTCCAGACACGGAAGTCATTCTATTACTCATACGGATCTCAATCCCAGTTACAGTTTCAGATACACTCCAGACACGGAAGCCATTCTGCTACTCATACAAATCTCAACTTCAAATACAGTCCAGATACGCTCCAGACACGGTTGCCACTCTGTCACTCATTCAGAATTTGTCCCCAGCACGCAGTTGCTCCACACACAGATGTTTCTCTGTTACCCAGATACAATACAGATACACTCCAGATACGGCAGTCATTCTGATATTCATTCTACATTCAAACACAGTTATAGCTCAGATATGCCCCAGATGCGGAGGCCATTCTTTTGCTCATACAAACTCAGTCTCCAGATACAACTCAAATGCATTCCAGACACGGATACCATTTTGATCCTCATTTTTCTGATCTATCACATTACAGTTCAAAAAACATTCCAGATGGCATCCCTAAGCCCATCCTCCTACCAGCAATTTCCAGATGGCATCTCTAAGCCCATCTCCAAATGGCATCTTTAAGCCCATTCTCGCACCCATGCTTTGACGAGTGCAAATTTAAGGGCACTCTAGTGTCCAATCTCCTTTTACCCTCGAGACACGAAAGGCAAACTTGCCAATCTAACTCTTCAGGTGCAAGAAGATTGAACAGGGGCAACTGTTGTACCCCAAAATTTTCCCTCTCATTTCATCAACATTTTCTCACCACAAGACTCTTGGAACTCAAGATCAAGTTAGGGTTTGCTCTGCTCAAGACCTCTCCTTGCACTGTTGACCCAAATTAGGGTTTGAGTTTGCACAAAGATGTTTTGACCTAAAATGCCAAAAATGACTTTCATGCTTCATGTTGGACTTACAAGTTTATCCATACCAAGTTTCAAGCCTTAATTTCAATCTTTGCCCAGTCAATTGGACAGTTGACCTAGAAATCAGCTGTATTGGGGAAAAAGTCAACTGTGGCCAATTGACAGTCAAACCTCATGAAATTTGACCCATATCAACATAATGAACTCATATGAACCATTTGGTCAAGTTTGGATCACAATTCCACAAGAAATTTGATCAGATCACCAAAAGGGCAAAATGGTCATTTTTAGGGTTTTGACTGCACAAAGGCAATTTTTGACTGTTTGACCTAACCAATGGAAAACGAAGTTCATATATGGACTCAAGGACTCAATGGCTTTGTCTTGACACATTCAACAAGTTAAAAAGATCCCAAATGCATAGGATTGACAAATGAATTTTCCAGTCAACTGATCAAAATTTGACTGTATACTGAAAAGTCAAACTTTGACTTTTTGGTCAAAATCAAGGGCCAAGATTCATTTTTCATCAAGACATGTCAAATTATGAAACTTGTTCATCAAGAAACCCAAAATTGCAAATTAGGGTTTAAAATGAAGAAATTTCATAACTTAGAAATTTTCTAAGTTATAAAATTTCCTTATTTTTTCCTAACTTTGTCCCATTTTTCACCAAGATGCAAATGGATTCAAACAAAACTCAAAACATGAAAGTTGTAGTCCATTGCAAAATCTACAACTTTGATTCACAAAGATTTCTCAAAGGAAGCTTGTATCTCAAGTTATCATTTTTGGAATAAGGGTGCAAAACATTTTTAACTTAGAGAAATTTTGACCTATTCTAGGCAGGATTTTTGTCCAACTTCTTGGCCATTTTTCACATGGTTCCACTTGGAGTTTCAATTTGAATTACAAATATGGATTGTAGTACACATTACAAGCTTTCCAAATTGTCCAAGAACTTCTCAAACACCCTTGTGGTTAGGGAGAATCGAATTTGCAAAGATGGGCAAAAGTCACTTTTGTTCATAGCCAAATACATGTTCATAACATTGGCATTTTCAAGTCAGCAGGGTTTGTGATGGTTTGCAGGCCTCTAAACCTCTTCACACTCAATAATTAAATGTTTAACCTTTGTTTTCAAGTCTTATTTTGTTCATTTGGTCATTACATGCAAGATTAATCCTTAATTGGAAAAAGTAAATTTGCCATTTTGGAAAAGATGCACTTTATGTCAAATAACAAATCCAAGAGGCATGGGCCAGATCTTTGAAGCTAGCATTGGTACACAAATCCCACTGATCAAGAACAAAGTATGCAGCATGCTTGAGAACTTGGTACAGGCCTATATCACAAGTTGACATCTCTTTGCTTACATTGAAAGAAAACTTGCATAACAACTCCAATCTCTCATTTCTGTCAAGAGAAGCCTAAACAAACTTCATGAACATTTTCCATACATCAAACCAAGCTTGAAACACGAACAAACCATCCCTCATACCTCCCAATACTCAGAATCCCTGTTTTGTTGCAAAACAGGGCAAGTTCTGCAACTTGACCTCCATAGAACAATCCACTCGTGCGTTTTTGCCAAAACCAGTTCCAATACATTCCATATCATCCACTGAAACTATCCCAAGCATTGAATCCAAGTTGTAACATCCTTAACATCGTTTGCCATTTTTTCTTTCAAGCTGTGCAGGTGGACTTCCATAGCACGATACAGGCAGTTTCAGAGCAAGCTAAGCAT
Organism: Vicia faba; assembly: GCA_948472305.1. Lineage (NCBI taxonomy): Eukaryota > Viridiplantae > Streptophyta > Magnoliopsida > Fabales > Fabaceae > Vicia > Vicia faba. The sequence continues at coordinate 1,013,698,740 of OX451736.1, read as the reverse complement.
AGGAGAAGCATCCTTGGACCTCAGGCAAGCTGTACCAAAGCTCAAACTCCATTGAAGATACCTCCATTGCTGTACACGACTCAAGCTGAAACAGGTAAAACCATGAACTTCTATCTCTCAATATAGGAAGAGTTAGGCTTAGGTTTGTGAAGAAAACATGTTCTACTCATAGCCCTGAAGCCATCCATATACTTACTTTTCATTTATATTGAGTGTGCTGTGAGAATTTTGGCCATGAACATTGAAGAAAAATTAGGTCAGAAATTGGGGATGAAGAAATTCTCCCTCGTTTCTTAGAGTTAGGTCAAGTTTTTTACATGTTTGAACTCGTGATTTAATGCTCTACATTGTTTATGTTATGAGTTTTGGCTAAAAATCAAGGAATCAAGAGTTAGTGTTGAACAAGGAAGGGCGCGCGTTTCCTGTTTCAAATGGCTGGAGGTTGAAGACAGAGTTGACTTGGGCTGGGCCTGAGTCAACTTGTTTTTTGCACCCTTTTTCTCATTTTGCACCCCCCTGGCCCATTGAGTGAAATCTTTATCATTTTTTCTTTTTTCTTTTTTGTTCTGACTTATTATTTTTTGCTCAAATATAAAAAATATAAAAAATATTTTTTCATCCATTTTTGCATTTATTTGGCATTTATTTGGTTTTATTTAGTATATATATATATATAAATAAGTATAATACTTTTTATTTAAAACACTAAAAAATAATACAAAAATATATTTTTCAGTCATTATTTTTTTTATTTACACTTTGAAAACATTTTCTAAAAAATATACTTTTTGTAAATAATTAATATTTTACTCTTGTATATATTTAATATATTTAATATATAATATAAATACTTGTATATATTTATTAGAATACTTAGGATAAAACATGAAAATAATACATTTTTATTTTTATTAATATATGATATCAAAAATACTTTTTTACAAAATACTTTTTATTTTTTGTATAAATTAATAAATATTGTATATAATTAATAAATAATTGCTATTTATTCAAAAATTAGGGTTTTTCCCTAAATAACAAAAATATCCAAAAATTGACTTTTTATTTTTTTGTTTATATTTTATATTGAAAAATACTTTTACATACATAAAAAAAAACATCTTTGTGCATAATACATTTTGCATATTTATTGTATTTATTTAATTATTGTACAATTAAATAATTTGTCTATTCAATATGGATGTAATAGCTTTAGATTTAATTTCTTGTCAAATATCCCCCCATTCAAACATTTGTACCCCCATCCCTATAATCATGTTGTAATAATTTAGGGCTTTAAATTCCTGCATTTAAAAGATTTCAAATTATGCCATGATAGACCTAGGGTTTGTATGCAAATCAAAAATAACAAATAGCTTGACCTAATTTCAAAGACAAAAATGCATGAAAATGGACAACACCAATCACACTTGCACCCTTAGGGTTATTCCACTTGTTGCCTTCAAAAATGGGCCATGTTGCATGTTGAGTGTCTTTGGAAAAACAAAACAAATCAAATGATCATAGTCCCTCGATGACGCTTTCTCAAGTTGCCTAAAAATGATCAAGTCCCTTAAAGGAAAAATTGCCAAAAGACACTTGGCACTATTGCATTCATGGTCTAAACGATGACCCGCGCCCGTCCCGTTAACATCCTAACACAAGATTGTCCACCAAATACAATGGTGGAATAATACTGTTAAAAAGGTTAAAACATAGGAAAGATCTTTGAGAAATTTAGGGTAGATAGCTCTTGGTTACTTGACCAACTTGCAAAAAAAAATCCTTGCCATTTTTCAAAACACACATCACAACACAATTTCAAAACAAACTTTCAAAACATTGAAAACTTTTCAAAAGACAAATACACCTTTGTATACATTCAAACATGGATCATTACAAAGGTTGCCACAACAAATGGCCTCTTTTCAAAACCTCTTTCAAAATCACACACAAAGCACCCTTTCAAACAATTGAAAGCACCATTTCAAACAATTGAAAATGCAAGGCAAGTGATCTAAGCAAGTAACTAAGAGCCCATGGATAACCATGGATAGAAAGGGTGCTAATACCTTCCCTTTCTATAATCTACTCCCCGAACCCAAGAAAACATCTTAAAGGTTTTTGTTGTGCTTTTTAACCTTTCCTTAGGATAAAATAAAAAGTCGGTGGCGACTCTTGCTAAACCGAAACATTTGCGAAAACAAACGCAAAACCTCAAGTCAGTTCTCCCACCGTATCACAAGGAGAATTCGAAGGCCAGTTACATGTCATTCAAAATTCAAAAAGGGACAGGATCCCATGTGTTTAGCCAACGTTACAAACTCTCATTCATGGCTTTCAAACACATAATTAACGTTACAAATTCTCATTCATGGCTGTCAAACACATAATCAAGGTAATTTAAACCTTTGTCTTCTTATCCCCTCCACCCCTTATATATAAAGAAATCACAAATGTTGCAAAAACACACGAAAAATATACAGAAAAATAGAGAACTTGGAGATACGCTGCCAGCACTTTCAGGAAGCCATACCCAATCCTTGCACAAGCCAAAGCTGCCACCCAACGATCACCTCCACCCTCAGAACTACAGATCGAAGCACCTCTGTTTGGTAAAAAAGGATCTAATCTCAAATTCATTTTTAAATTCATTTTGATTGTATATTCATATTATTACTGCTGTTTGTGAATGATTTAAAGTGCTACATATAAGCTACATCGCAGAGATGAGATTGTGCCATTGCTTGGGCACAATCTGAGCCTTTCCTTCGAATCCCATGATAAAATAAACCCAGACCCAGATTCAGTAGGTGCGAATAGGGAGGAGATTCGAACCAGGGGGTAAAATCCCCCCTGGACCTTTAACATGTGTTTCGTTTTGCAGGAAATACATCATCAGATTCCTGATCAGAGTTTCGAAGCTCAGCAGTTTAGCTTCGAACTGGACCCAGGACTTCCAGATCGAAGGATGACATGTCCAGATCGAATACCCTCAGAGTGCACCCCCTCATGCACCTTCAATCCAGCCTCTTCACTGGGTCGAAAGACAGCCTGCACCTCTTTCGGCCCAGGCCTCCAGAATTATATTTTTTTCTTGTTTTGTTGCCTGGCCCATTTGTACTTTGTTTATTTCTTTTAGTTTTTTTTTAATCAACATAAAAATCATAAAAATAAATAACTTAGAATTAGGATTTAATTTGGTTAATCATTTTAACTTATTTTCTTCAACTTTAAAATCATTAGACTTAGGATTTATTTGAATTCAATCCTTTTCATAAACAAAAATGCAAAAAATATTAGGTATGTTTTAGAGTTAATTTTAATCATTTTTTTAATTAATTAAATTTGACTTAATTGAACATTTAGCATTTTCCCAAAAATAAAATAAAACAACAAAAAGATTATACGCTTAGGATTTTTAAGATTCATGCGCATTTATTTTTATTGTAACTACTTATTATTCCCCCAATTTTGGACATGTAAATAATCCGCCTCCCCGAAGCCTTGTAATAGCGTAGGATTTACAATTTCCGCACTTTAAATTCTTGTATATATATTAACTGCTTAGATGTATGCTAACTAGGATTGTATGACAAGATCTAAAAACAAATGGTAGAACACCTAATAATACAAAGATGATATAAATTGAAAATTGACACACTTGCACATGCCACTCCTAGGGTACACCTCACTTGGTTGCCTCAAATGTGGTCATTAAGTATAGGATGTTTTAGAGGTCGTCCTTTTGTCCCAAGATCATAAGTTGCCTCGAAACGGTTTCCTCGGAAAAATGATCTAAGACATTAGGATTACCACTAAGGCGTCCTAACGTTGCTTTAGTGACCACAAGTCCTTTAAATCGAATTGACCCGAAAACTCCAACGACGGTGCTACCTACTCCTCAATAGTGGGATAGCACTGTCTAAAGGACGTTTGCACAATTAAATTCCTTTTTGAGTAGTTAGAGGTTCTTAAGTACTTTCTCCTTTTAAAAACAAAATAGACTTTTCGCACTTACACTTTCTTCGAAAAAACAAAACTCTTTTCAAAACCCACAATCACAAAGAAAAGAAAACTTTTGAAAACACAGTGAGCAAGTACCTAAGAGCCCGTGGATAACCACAGATAGAAAGGGTGCTAACACCTTCCCTTTCTATAATCTACCTCCCGAACCCGAGAATAATCTCGAAAAGGAATTTTTTCTGTGCTTTTGTCCTTTCCTTGTTGGATAAAATAAAAGACGGTGGTGACTCTTGCTTACTGCGACACTTTGCAAAAACAAATGCAAACGCGAACCAGCATTAAAAACAGTCAGTTCTCATTCCCACCAATCACAGAACTAGCGACTCTGCTGGGGACGCTTAATAAGTGGGGTGTACCTTAGGACTAGATCACTTGTGTTTTCATTTGTATTGCTTTGTATGCTTTTAATTGTGGGCTTGTATCAGAGTTCTGTAAATCCTCCACCCGGATTTGGGAAACATTCATAAATAGCAATACGTTGTGGAAACTGTACGGGGTATACCGACACGGTTGAAGCAATAGCTATATTAGTGCGACATATTTGTGAGTACCGGTAGCCTTTGAGTCAATCAAAGCGAATACGGGCCGCTAAGTGATGTCACTAAGCACTAATGACCTAGAACCTTACTTGACCATCTTGGCCTTTTTTAGGGGTAGTGAGATGACCGACTTTGGTGCAGTCCGAAGTTGGTAGATACTCGATACTACACTCATTGAGGATTGTTTTCTTGGAATATTTTGGTCTCCAGTTAAGTGGCTAAACCGAAACGATGAACATAGAAAACAATCCAATGATATTGAGCTCCTTAGAACCCGGATACTATTTATAGGACAGGTTTTGAGCCAACTAAACTCAAGAGGGTACTTACCTATGAAACCTCCTGCAAGCCTGAAACTAGGGTTTTTGTGTGACTTGCTTGTACATGTGTTTCTGCATACATCATAAAGCATCATATGCATCTGCTAACCATTTCAAGGGTTTAAATCTTCATCTTTGTTCTTGTTTTGCAGGACATGGAGTCTCTTCGTAGGAAAATAATTCAAGTCAACCTTGTAAGGATCCCTCTTCAACTCAAGGAGCTTACATCCAGGATTCCCGAGAATTCTCTCTTCAGTGAAAGACATGGTAGACTCCTCAGCTTGGTCAACACCAACATTGAAGAAGACATGATGAAAGTTCTTTTCCAGTTCTTTGACCCCCTACACCATTGTTTCACATTCCCTGATTATCAATTGGTGCCTACTTTGGAGGAATTTTCTCAACTCCTGAGAATTCCTATTCTTAGTTAAATACCCTACAACGGTACGGAAAAGGAACCAAAACTTGAAGATGTTGCTCAAGCATTACGCTTACAACCATCCGACATCAAGGGGCATTGGGAAACCAAAAGTGGTATCAAAGGACTCTTGGCAAAGTTTCTGTTTGAGAAGGCACGAGAATGCTGGAATTCTCTTGATCTACAAGCCTTTGAAGAGATTGTGGCACTCCTTATCTATGGGTTGGTTTTGTTCCCAAATCCTGATCAGCTTATAGATGTGAATGCTGTCAAGATTTTCATATCTAGGAATCCCATACCTACATTGCTTGGGGACATCCTCCACTCATTTTACATACGAACAATGAGGAAAAGAGGTGTTCTCATGTGCTGTACTCCTCTCCTAGCAAGGTGGTTTATTTCTCACCTCCCACAATCGGTTTTGAAGAATGAGCAGGGTTTAAGATGGTCACAACGATTGATGACCCTCACACATTCTGATGTAAATTGGTGTTTTCGGTCCAGAGAAAATGTCACCATCATTGATCGTTGTGGAGAATTTCCTAATGTTCCTTTACTTGGAATTAGGGGAGGCATTACCTACAACCCCTGTCTAGCCTTGAGACAATTTGGATATGCACGGAGGGATGGCCCTCATGACATGCTGATTCCTGACCTAGTTTTTGACTTTGACAACGATAGGCAAGGACTTCGACAAAGGTTCACCAGAGCTTGGAGGATGCCTAATAAGGTGGATAGTAAGACACTGGGGCACAAGAATTCTATCCCCCTTGAGCCTTACCTCAAGTGGGTACGAACCCGCTCCCAGAATCTTATGATGTCATATCCTCACATTCTCCCCTTGATCAAAGATCCTGTTATGGAAGGAGAGGTTCCATACGCCGTCCTACATCCTGACATGCCAACATCATGGGAAGAAATGTAAAAGAGTTGGATCCAACTCAAGGAAGAGCGGAATACTTTTGAGGCCAGCTTCTATGCCAGTGAAAAGAAGGTTTTGGAGCTTACCCGCCGACTTCACGAAGAAGAGACCCTCAACACTTACATCACTCCAAAAAGGATGTGCAATGTCTTTTTACATTAAGAATTTTGTAATATTTCGCCCATGGGGCACTTATGTACTAACAAATTTCTTCTTAGTATGACGTGTGTTCTTTTTGTCTGCAACTAATTTGAATTTTTGAACCCTTGAATGCATTACATAAATAGCATACCATTCATCATATGCATAATAGGTACCCTTTTACAGGTCTCTTATCTTCTTCGCTGTTTATTTCAGCAATCATCATGTCTGCTGAAACTTCCACTGAGCAAGCTATCAAGGCCCTCCAGGCCCAAAATGCCCAATTTCAAGAGTTGGTCATGAGCCTAGCTAAGGGTCAACAGGACCTGAAGACCATGATTTTGAAAGAGAGGAAGAAGAAGAAGAAGAGGACCATCCTGTTCAACACCGGACGTAGGTTTGGAAACGGGCTGCAAAATGAAATTGATCTGGCCACCCTGTCTGGAGAGAAAGACAATCCACAAGAAAGGAGGGCTCCTAGCCCTGAAGTCTCCGACAACGAGACGGACTATGATGAAGAACAGTATCCTCCTACTGAGGATAAGTACAAACAGCTGGAGGACCGTTTGAACGCTATGGAGGTACAGAAAGTGCCCGGTCTGGACTTCGGAGATTTGGGTTTATCATCTGGGGTCGTGATTCCCCATCAGTTCAAGGCACCTGCCTTTGCCAAATATGACGGAGCTTCCTGTCCAAAGCTGCACCTCCGGTCATATGTGAGGAAGATCCAACCTTACACTACTGATAAGAACTTATGGATCCATTTCTTTTAAGACAGTATCTCAGGGACTCAGCTTGAGTGGTTCTATCAGTTGGACGGAGCCAGTATCCGCAGCTGGGAGGATTTGGCTGCTGCATTCTTTAGGCATTATCAGTATAATTCCAACCTCGCTCCTACGCGTACCCAACTCCAGGGTATGTCAATAGGGATGGGTGAAGGATTTAAAGAGTATGCTAAAAAATGGAGAGACTTGGCCGGAAGGGTGCAACCACCTTTGGCTGATCGTGAACTGGTTGATATGTTTCTGGAGACCCTGTCTGGTCCGTTCTTTAATCATCTGATTGGAAGCTCCTCAGCCGGGTTTACAGACCTCATCTTAACTGGTGAGAGGATTGAAGCCGGTATTAAAGCTGGGAAGATACAGAAGGGTGCCTCATCGAGCACCGAGAAGAAACCATTCAAGAAAGAGTCCAGTGCTGTCTACAGTTCAAGAAGACAAAACAGACCTGAACACCGCCAAGCTGTCAATGCGGTTGTTATCTCAAAACCTGCCGGTACTCCTCAGCATCACAACCAACAAAGGGACGAGAGACCTCAAAGGAAATTCACTCGTCTCAGCATGACCTTGTCTCAGATTCTTCCACAATTGCTGAAGACCAATCTGGTGACCCTAAAAGAAGCTCCAAAGAATCCAAATACAATGTCACCAAGGTATAACCCTAATGCCCACTGCGCTTTTCACTCTGATAGCCCAGGGCATAATACAGACGATTGTTGGGTTTTGAAGAACAAGGTGCAGGACTTAATTGATGCAAAGGAGATTGAGTTTGAGGCGCACGAGAGGCCTAATGTTGTAACTGCTCCCATGCCCAGGCATGGAGTGAATGTTGTAGAGGAAGACTTGTTTGTAGTTTCTGTGGATGATGTTGTTACCCCTCTAATGACCATCAAGAAGAACCTGTTGCTAGCCGGTTTATTTCCGGGCTGTGGTGAAGGTTGCCCTATGTGTTCTGCTTTACCTGCTGGTTGCCCATATCTGAAGTCAGGTATCCAGAACCTGATGGATAGTAAAGAGATTCTTTTGGAGAAGACTGTTGTTCCACCCGTTCATTCTGAAGAAGTTTCTATCATTACCATTTTCGACAATTCTTCCAAGGCTTCCTCGAGGACGCCTGTTAGAATTACATCTGTTCCGAAGACCACACCTATAATCATCACTGTTCCGGGGCCCATCCCCTATACATCTGACAAAGCTGTCCCTTGGCACTATGGGGCAGATGTTTATGTTCTTGGAGTTAAGCAAGAGTTCGGTGCTGATACTGGCGTCAGCAACATTACTGGGCCTGCTAAAGTCACCCGCAGTGGTAGACTTTTCTCACCTGATATTGCTCCGCCAGTTGTCCGAAGACCTATTGTCATTAAGCCTGCAAGTGTACCTGCTGCCATTCCTGATCAAGTCTCTATTCCTACCCCTGTCGCCGAGTTATCTAACGCTCGGGGCAAAGGGATCACCATTGATATGCCTGCCCAGACGGAGGCGCCAAAGACAATCACTATTGAAGCTTCCAAACAGGAGATGGAAGAGATTCTGAAGATTATTAAGAAGAGTGATTATAATGTAGTTGAGAAACTGGGGCAAACCCCATCCAAGATTTCTATGTTATCATTGCTGTTGTGTTCAGAGGCCCATGTCAAGGCTCTGATTACCTTCCTAAAGACGGCCCACGTGCCACAAGAGACATCAGCTGATCAATTTACCGATTGTGTGGCCAATTTAACTGCTGATAATGGTTTGGGTTTCTCCGACGCTGATCTGACTGCTAAAGGGAAGAACCATAATGATGCCCTGCATGTCTCCATTGAATGCAGGGGCACTACTCTTGCACATGTGTTGGTTGACACTGGTTCCTCGTTGAATGTCTTGCCCAAGAAAGCTCTAGATAGGTTGGACTGCGAAGGTTTGGAGCTAAAGCCGAGTAACATTATTGTCTGGGCCTTTGATGGGTCTAAGAGGATGGTGCATGGTGAGGTTGATATTCCAATCAAAGTTGGTTCTCAGGTCTTCAATTCTACATTCTACGTGATGGACATTCGGTCGTCCTATTCTTGTTTGCTGGGTCGTCCATGGATCCACAAAGCTGGAGCCATAACCTCAACGCTCCACCAGAAGCTGAAGTACCCGGTTAAAGGCAAGATTGTAACAGTTCAAGGGGAGGAGGAGTACATGGTCAGCCACCTCAACTCGTTCCGGTACGTAGAGATAGATGGGGAGTTCATTGAGACCCCATTTCAACACTTTGAAGAGGTTCCTCAAACACTGGCGTCAGCTGAGACTGTGATGGAAGATTCTCCCATGAAGATGGCTTCCTTAAAGGATGCCCGGGCTGTTATTGAGAAGAGTGAGTATGCAAACTGGGGACGACTTCCTGATTTCACTCAGAAGACTAACAAGTTTGGTTTAGGTTTCACTGCAGAAGCTCAGAGGGCTGTTCGAAGTGCAAGGATTGGAGGACCTCCTGTGTTCATCAGCAACTCGGGAGTAAATGCCATCGAAGATGACGTGGAGGAGTCTGAATTCGACATCTAGATCTATCCTACGACCAACGGTGGACCAAACAACTGGACAGCAAAGTATTTCATCCCCATTACCTTTATTACTCAGTAATGAGCTTTTTGTTTCGAATTTGTAACAGACAATGTTTTGAAACTTTATGGGCCGGTGTCTTACCCGGGGCACCGTGGCTTCCTTTGTGAGGGCTTTTGTATGCCATTTTCATATATCATTAATGAAAGCATTGGACGTTTTCGCATTTCAAATTTTGTGCTCCTTGTCTTTCTTTATTACATATTGCAAAACAACTATTTTACACACACTCACATATACAGGTCCCAATCCACTCTGGATCTCACTAGTAACGACTCTGCTACTGCCAGTTATGACTTCGAAAATCCGATCAACTTAGCCGAAGACGAAGGTGAAGATGATTGCGAAGTGCCTGGTGAGCTTGCAAGACTACTACTCCAGGAAGAGAGGGCCATTCAGCCACATGAAGATCTAGTAGAAGCAGTGAATCTGGGTACTGAGACAGGCAAAAAGGAAGTCAAGATCGGTGCAAATCTGGAGCTTAGTGTGAAATGGCGGTTGATTCAGATGCTGCATGACTACGTGGAAATATTTGCCTGGTCTTACGAAGATATGTCTGGGTTAGATACCGACATTGTGGTTCATCGCCTGCCTACGAAGGAAGACTGTCCTCCAGTAAAACAGAAGGTTCGTCGTATGCGTCCAGAAATGTCTGAGAAAATCAAGGCCGAAGTTATGAAACAGTTTGATGCCGGTTTTCTAGCAGTAACTTCTTACCCTCAGTGGATTGCCAATGTGGTTCCGGTACCGAAGAAGGATGGCAAGGTCCGAATGTGTGTTGACTACAGGGATTTGAACAGGGCAAGCCCTAAGGATGACTTCCGTCTACCTCACATTGATGTTCTGGTTGGCAATACTGCTCAGCACAAGGTATTCTCTTTTATGGACGGTTTCTCCGGTTATAATCAGATAAAAATGGCTCCCGAAGACATGGAGAAGACCACCTTTGTTACTCAGTGGGGCACCTTTTGTTACAAGGTCATGCCTTTTGGATTGAAGAATGCTAGGGCAACATATCAGCATGCCATGGTTGCTTTATTTCATGACATGATCCATCATGAGATTGAAGTATACGTAGACGATATGATTGCAAGGTCCCAAACTGAGGAGGAACACCTTGACCATCTACAGAAGTTGTTTGACAGGTTGAAGTTATATAAGCTGAGATTGAACCCAAACAAATGCACCTTCGGGGTACGGTCCGGTAAACTGCTGGGTTTCGTCGTAAGCGACAAAGGTATTCAAGTGGATCCTGCCAAAGTGAAAGTTATACAAGAGATGCCAGCTCCCAAGATAAAGAAGGAGGTCAGAGGTTTTCTAGGACGACTTAAATACATTGCAAGATTCATCTCGCACCTAACTGCTACTTGTGAGCCAATCTTCAAACTGCTGAAGAAAGATCAAGTGGTATGTTGGAACAATGAATGTCAGGCTGCTTTCGAAAGAATCAAAGAGTACCTCCAGGAGCCACCCATTTTGATGCCACCAGTTGAAGGGAGACCTCTAATCTTATACTTGACAGTACTTGACAACTCAATGGGGTGTGTGATGGGTCAGCATGACGAGTCTGGCCGAAAAGCGCATGCTATTTATTACCTTAGCAAAAAGTATACCGATTGTGAGACCCGTTACTCACTACTCGAGGAAATTTGTTGCGCTTTGGCATGGGCTGCTCACCGGCTGAGACAGTATATGTTGACTCACACTACTCTGTTGATTTCAAAAATGGATCCAATCAAGTATATCTTCGAAAAGCCTGCCTTGTCCGGAAGAATAGCAAGATGGCAGATGATCTTGACCGAATATGACATCCAGTACACAACTCAAAAAGCAATCAAGGGAAGTGTATTGGCAAACCATTTGGCACATCAGGCAGTGGATGATTACCAGTCTATGAACTTTGAATTTCCAGACGAGAATATCATGTTCATAACTGATTATGAAACACCTGGACCGGATGAAGGACCTGAGGAAGGATCCCGATGGTCTATGCACTTTGATGGAGCTTCAAACGCTTTGGGTAACGGCATTGGCACTGTGATCATATCTCCTAAAGACTCTCATACTCCGTTTACCGCCCGACTATGTTTCAACTGCACCAACAACATGGCAGAGTATGAAGCATGCATTATGGGTCTTCGAGCTGCAATTGACCTAAGGATTAAGTTTCTAAGTGTCTTCGGAGATTCCGCTCTCGTGATCAGTCAGATCAAAGGAGAGTGGGATACGAAACACCCAAATCTTATTCCTTATTGACGTTGCTTCCTCATTTTGAGGAGATAACCTTTGAACACTTCCCAAGAGAGGAGAATCAGTTGGCGGACGCGCTAGCTACAATGTCTTCTATGTTGAAAGTCAAATGGGACAACGAGGCTCCCTGGATCATCATTTGGAAATTGGATGAACCTGCACATTGTTGCGATATCGAGACTGAAGAGGTAACAGAAATACCTTGGTATCATGAAGTGAAGAGGTACCTTGAAGCTCAAGAATACCCCGAGGGTGCATCTGTTAATGACAAGAAGTTTCTAAGAAGGTTCACAGCAAAGTTCTTCATCAGCAATGGCATTCTTTACAAACGTAACCATGATTCAACTTTACTGCGTTGCATGGATAAAATTGAAGCAGAAAGGATCATGGCAGAGCTGCATAAAGGTACTTTCGGAATTCATTCCAGTGGACATACCATGGCAAAGAAAATCCTTCGGGCAGGATACTACTGGTCCACAATGGAAGCCGACTGTCATCAGCATTCTCGGACATGTCACAAGTTCCAGGTTTATGCTGATAAGGTGCACATACCTCCAGTTCCTCTAAATGTCTTGACAACATCTTGGCCTTTTGCAATGTGGGGCATTGATATGATCGGCGAGATCATACCTACGGCATCCAACTGGCATCGTTTCATCCTGGTAACGATTGATTACTTTACGAAGTGGGTTGAAGCAACTTCCTTTGCTACGGTAACCAAGAATGTCGTGGCACGGTTCATTCGGCACAACCTGATCTGTCGATACGGCGTACTAGAAAGGATCATTACGGACAATGGTACCAATCTTAACAACAAAATGATCACTGAGCTCTGCGAGCAATTCAAGATACAGCATCATAACTCTTCTCCCTATCGGCCGAAGATGAATGGGGCTGTTGAAGCAGCAAATAAGAACATTAAGAAGATTGTGCAGAAGATGACTGTGACATACAAAGACTGGCACGAGATGTTACCATTTGCTCTTCATGGGTACCATACCTCAGCACGAACGTCAACAGGGGCAACACCCTATTCCTTGGTTTATGGCATGGAGGCAGTCTTGCCCATTGAAGTTCAGATACCCTCTCTTCGGATCATGAAGGATGCAGGTTTGAGCGAAGACGACTGGATTCAGACCCGGCTTGATCAATTGAATCTAATCGACAAAAAGAGACTTACTGCTATTTGTCATGGTCAGACGTACCAAAAACGAATGATCAAGGCATTTAACAAGAAAGTCAGACGACAAGAGTATCAAGTTGGGGACCTGGTAATCAAGCGCATCATTCTACCTCAAGGTGATCCCAGGGGAAAATGGACCCCTACTTACGAAGGGCCATTTGTGGTTAAGAACATCTTCTCAGGAGGAGCGATGATTTTAACCACCATGGATGGTGACGACCTTCCTCACCCCGTCAATGCAGACATAGTAAAAAGATACTACGCATAATCAAAGACCCGCTAGGTTGACTGGCCTAGGAAAAAATAAGGGCTTCCCGGCGAACCAAAAGGGTTCGGGCAAAAATAAGGGATGAAAATAAAAAAATTTGTACACCCGGCAAGTCGAAAACCTGAAAAGGCGGCTTGGGAAAAAATGGGTATCCCGGTGGACTAAAAACCCGAAAGGGTGGTCCAGGCAAAAGTTAGGGATTAAAGCGTAACACTATGTCTCATTGGATCACCTCGCATCCGGACTTCGGTATCAACTATCAGGCTCGGACGACACCAGTCAATCAGATTCATCTTCAACTAAGTAGCAAAGTGATGAGATGCTTGAAGATATAAAGGCAATAGCAGAGCTGGAATCCAGTGGGACTATTCACATAGCTGTTTTGTTTTCACAAATTGTATAAATTCTATTTGTTCGGTGGCGTTCTCTTACTAGGACGTCATCCTCTTGTACAAAACGCCTATTTACAGGCCAAACTTCAAAGTCAATACAAATTCATTTTCAAACAAATTTCAAATTTTTTTTCCTTTATCTGTTTTGTTTTGCAAAGAACGTCCAATGTTCATTTTTGATATATGCATTTGACATTAATTGCTGCTCATAAGTATTTACATGCGAAACAAAAGACAAATTACGGGTGATATCAGAAGTAGGGGCAATAAGAATTGTCTGAGCGGTCTAGTTGCTCTGTCCACCAGGTACCAAGGTATATATTCAGCTGAAGAATATGGCTAAGATACCTTCACTCCCCGTAGGATAAGACAGTAATGATAGCTCTCTCATCTAAAACTTGCAACTATGGACGAATCGGCAATACTCTCCCTAAACAGATTTGGTCTACCATCAGCCCTGAAAAGGTCGGGTATCCCCAGAAGGTCTTAATATTCCCCAACGGAGTATAAAGACATTCTCCAGCAAGCGTAAGAGCATCCCCAGTAGTCTTAATATTCCTCAACAGAGTATAAGAATGTTTCCCGAAAGAATACAAGATACCCCCAGTGGATCCCTTTCCCCAGCGCAGTCTAAAAGGCTTCCCTGCCAGAGTTGAATCATCTTACCCAGTAGATTCTGGAAGCTTGTCCCCTGCAGAATACAAATGTATCTCCCCAGCCAAATTCAGAAGGTTATCCTCACAAGGGTCTAACTGGGTTATCCTCAACAAGTTGCAACTGAAAGATCATCCCCAACGAAGTTCTTTCTTTCCCCAAGCAGGACTTCTATCCTCAACAGATTCAATATCACCAGCAATGGTAATCCATCCCCAGTGGAGTTCATCATCGAAATCCCCAACAGAGCTTATCAACGGAATCCCCAGCGGAGTTATCATTAAAATCATCAGCAGAACATCTCTCCCCCACAGAGTAATTCCCCTTGGAGTAATCTCTTCACCATGTTTAGTCCCCAACGGAGTTCTCTTCTCCTGCATGTTTATTCTCACAATCATCTTCGTTCATCATCCCCAGCGGAAATGAAGAACTCAACTCTATTCGCCAGCAGCTCCGGGATTTATGTTCCCCAGCTAAAACATCACATTCCCATACATCATGATACATGCATATACGCATCATACGAATACAATCTCATTTATTTTGAGAACATCATTGCCTGATCCATATCATGCATTGCATATGACTGACCTTTACCTTTCAGGAAAGATACAGCTAAAGTTCTCAGCTTAGTCGAAGATCTGACCAGTCCTTAAATCTCAATTGAATTATCATCGGTTGAATTTCAGATAAGTTTCTCAATCTCGACAGCTTCCTTCATCATAGTATGGACAGGTTCTATAACCTCAATGGTATACTCCATTGAGCACGAGACAGTTCCTAGATCTTGATGAAGATGTTCTCCTCCGTCATAGTGTGGACAAGTTCTATAACCTCAGCGGTTTACTCCATTGAGCACGAGACAGTTCCTAGATCTTGATGAAGATGTTTCCCTACGTCATAGTGTGGACGAGTACTATAACCTCAATGGTATACTCCATTGAGCACGAGTCAGTTCCTAGATCTTGATGTTTTCCTCCGTCATAGTGTGGACAAGTTCTATAACCTCAGCGGTTTACTCCATTGAGCACGAGACAGTTCCTAGATCTTGATGAAGATGTTTCCCTACGTCATAGTGTGGACGAGTACTATAACCTCAACGGTATACTCCATTGAGCACGAGTCAGTTCCTAGATCTTGATGTTTTCCTCCGTCATAGTGTGGACAAGTTCTATAACCTCAGCGGTTTACTCCATTGAGCACGAGACAGTTCCTAGATCTTGACGAAGATGTTTCCCTATGTCATAGTGTGGACGAGTACTATAACCTCAACGGTATGCTCCATTGAGCACGAGTCAGTTCCTAGATCTTGATGTTTTCCTCCGTCATAGTATGGACAAGTTCTATAACCTCAGCGGTTTACTCCATTGAGCACGAGACAGTTCCTAGATCTTGATGAAGATGTTTCCCTACGTCATAGTGTGGACAAGTTCTATAACCTCAGCGGTTTACTCCATTGAGCACGAGACAGTTCCTAGATCTTGATGAAGATGTTTCCCTACGTCATAGTGTGGACGAGTACTATAACCTCAACGGTATACTCCATTGAGCACGAGTCAGTTCCTAGATCTTGATGTTTTCCTCCGTCATAGTGTGGAAAAGTTCTATAACCTCAACGGTATACTCTCGGTGGGCACGAGACAATTCCTAGATCTTGACGAAGATGTTTCCCCCCATTTGAATTATGAACAGGCTCTTAAAACTCAGCTGAAGCATTCTCTCAGTTGAAGTACAGGCAGGTTCCTAAATCTCAATGAAGTTAGACTTCCCCAGTGGAATCTTCTACAACAACAGGTATACAAGTTCTCGCTAAGGAATCTCTTATGCGATCGACACTCCTGTAGATGGCATCTATAAGCCCATCCTCCTACCAACAATCTCCAAATGGCATCTGTAAGCCCATCCCTGACATCACAATGCTGATACTACACCATGCGAGTGCAAATTTTTGGGCACTCTAGTGTTCAATCATCTTCCACCTTCGGATCACGAAAGGCATGCAAGCCAATCTACATCCTCAGGTTTAAGAAGATTGAACAGGGGCAACTGTTGTACCCCAAAATTTTCCCTCTCATGTTTCCCAAAGTCTTCCCCCTGCATGGTTGATCACAAACTCTTGCCTAAGGAAAAGGAAAATTTTTGAGTGTTGCTTCAAGTACATTTCGATTTGCATTCTGAAAGACCCTTCGATTGGTGTTCTGAAGAAGCCTTTCGATTGGCATTCTGTCAAGATTTTTCGATTGGCATTCTCGACAAGCGCTTCGATTTGCATTCTGAAAGACCCTTCGATTGGTGTTCTGAAGGAGCCTTTCGATTGGCATTCTGGACAAGCCTTTCGATTGGCATTATGGACAGGTACTTCGATTGGAATTATAACAGTGTCCTTCGATTGGAATTCCAAAAAGGTCCATTCGAAGAAGCATTCAAAGGGTCCATTCGAAGAAGCTTTGGAAAGCATTCGAAGGAAGCCATCAGCCCATTCAAAAGGGAGCATTCGAAGGAGGCCATTAGCTCATTCGAAAGGGAGCATTCGAAGGCCAGTTACATGTCATTCAAAATTTAAAAAGGGACAGGATCCCATGTGTTTAGCCAATGTTACAAACTCTCATTCATGGCTTTCAAACACATAATTAACGTTACAAATTCTCATTCATGGATGTCAAACACATAATCAAGGTCATTTAAACCTTTGTCTTCCTGTCCCCTCCACCCCCTCTATATAAAGAAATCACAAATGTTGCAAAAACACACGAAAAATATACAGAAAAATAGAGAACTTGGAGATACGCTGCCAGCACTTCCAGGAAGCCATACCCAATCCTTGCACAAGCCAAAGCTGCCACCCAGCGATCACCTCCACCCTCAGAACTACAGATCGAAGCACCTCTGTTTGGTAAAAAAGGATATAATCTCAAATTCATTTTTAAATTCATTTTGATTGCATATTCATATTATTACTGCTGTTTGTGAATGATTTAAAGTGCTACATATAAGCTACAACGCAGAGATGAGATTGTGCCATTGCTTGGGCATAATCTGAGCCTTTCTTTCGAATCCCATGATAAAATAAACCCAGACCCAGATTTAGCAGGTGCGAATAGGGAGGAGATTCGAACCAGGGGGTAAAATCCCCCCTGGACCTTTAACATGTGTTTCGTTTTGCAGGAAATACATCATCAGATTCCTTATCAGAGTTTCGAAGCTCAGTAGTTTAGCTTCGAACTGGACCCAGGACTTCCAGTTCGAAGGATGACATGTCCAGATCGAATACCCTCAGAGTACACCCCCTCATGCACCTTCGATCCAGCCTCTTCATTGGGTCGAAAGACAGCCTGCACCTCTTTCGACCCAGGCCTCCAGAATTATATTTTTTTTCTTGTTTTGTTGCCTGGCCCATTTGTACTTTGTTTACTTTGTTTTTTTCTTTTAGTTTTTTTCTTTAATCAACATAAAAATCATAAAAATAAATAACTTAGAATTAGGATTTAATTTAGCTAATCATTTTAACTTATTTTCTTCAACTTTAAAATCATTAGACTTAGGATTTATTTGAATTCAATCCTTTTCATAAACAAAAATGCAAAAAATATTAGGTATGTTTTAGAGTTAATTTTAATCATTTTTTTAATTAATTAAATTTGACTTAATTGAACATTTAGCATTTTCCCAAAAATAAAATAAAACAACAAAAAGATTATACGCTTAGGATTTTTAAGATTCATGCGCGTTTATTTTTATTGTAACTGCTTATTATTCCCCCAATTTTGGACATGTAAATAATCCCCCTCCCCGAAGCCTTGTAATAGCGTAGGATTTACAATTTCCGCACTTTAAATTCTTGTATATATATTAACTGCTTAGATGTATGCTAACTAGGATTGTATGACAAGATCTAAAAACAAATGGTAGAACACCTAAAAATACAAAGATGATATAAATTGAAAATTGACACACTTGCACATGCCACTCCTAGGGTACACCTCACTTGGTTGCCTCAAATGTGGTCATTAAGTATAGGATGTTTTAGAGGTCGTCCTTTTGTCCCAAGATCATAAGTTGCCTCGAAACGGTTGCCTCGGAAAAATGATCTAAGACATTAGGATTACCACTAAGGCGTCCTAATGTTGCTTTAGTGACCACAAGTCCCTTAAATCGAATTGACCCGAAAACTCCAACGACGGTGCTACCTACTCCTCAATAGTGGGATAGCACTGTCTAAAGGACGTTTGCACAATTAAATTCCTTTTTGAGTAGTTAGAGGTTCTTAAGTACTTGCTCCTTTTAAAAACAAAACAGACTTTTCACACTTACACTTTCTTCAAAAAAACAAAACTCTTTTCAAAATCCACAATCACAAAGAAAAGCAAACTTTTGAGAACACAGTGAGCAAGTACCTAAGAGCCCGTGGATAACCACGGATAGAAAGGGTGCTAACACCTTCCCTTTCTATAATCTACCTCCCGAACCCGAGAACAATCTCGAAAAGGAATTTTTTCTGTGCTTTTGTCCTTTCCTTGTTGGATAAAATAAAAGACGGTGGCGACTCTTTCTTACCGCGACACTTTGCAAAAACAAATGCAAACGTGAACCAGCATTAAAAAACAGTCAGTTCTCATTCCCACCGATCACAGCAGCAAATCTCCTTAAGAACTTTTTGTCATTGACGGAAGCTCCTTCAGGGTATTCTCGAGTCTGGAGATACCTTTTGATTTCATGAAACCAGGGTTGTTCCACTACTTATTCGCTATTAATCTCATGACAGTGTGCAGGTTCGTCCATTCGCTCGATGGTGATTTGGGGAGCCTCGTTATCCCAGTTGAGTTTAAACATGGAAGACATTGTAGACAGAGCATCTGCTAGCTGATTCTCTTCTCGCGGGAAGTGCTCGAAAGTAATCTGCTCAAAATGAGGCAACAATGTCAAGACGTGTTCTTTGTATGGGATAAGATTAGGATGTTTAGTGTCCCACTCTCCTTTGACTTGACTGATAACTAAATCCGAGTCCCCAAATACGACCAAAGATTTGATTCCCAAGTCTATAGCAGCCTTGAGACCAAAGATGCAAGCGTCATATTCAGCCATGTTGTTGGGACAGCTGAAGCAAAGTCGGTCAGTGAAGGGTGTATGACAACCTTCTGGAGAAATGAGTACCACACCGATACTGTTACCAAGTGCATTTGAAGCACAATCAAAGTACAGGGTCCATCGGGATCCTTGTTCAGGTCCGTCATACGATCTGTTACCTTCAATGTTGTCCAATGTCATGATGTCCTCGTCAGGGAAGTCGAATCTCATAGATTGGTAATCTTTGACGGCTTGATGAGCTAGATGGTCAGCTAGTACACTCCCCTTTATAGCTTTTTGGGTAGTATACTGGATATCATACTCAGTCAAGATCATTTTCCATCTAGCGATCCTTCTAGATAATGCAGGCTTCTCGAAGATATACTTGATCGGATCCATCTTGGAAATCAGCAAAGTGGTATGAGTCAACATATATTGCCTTAGCCGGCGAGCAGCCCATACCAAAGCGCAGCAAGTTTTCTCGAGAAGTGAGTAACGAGTCTCACAGTCGGTAAACATTTTTCTAAGGTAATAAATGGCATGCTCTTTTCGACCAGACTCGTCATGTTGGCCCAATACACACCCCATTAAGTTATCCAAAATAGTCAGATACATGATTAGCGTCCTTCCTTCGACGGGTGGCATCAAGATAGGAGGTTCCAGTAAATACTCCTTGATCTATCAAAAGCAAATTGACAATCATTGTTCCATTCAACTACCCGATCTTTCTTCAATAGTTTAAAGATTGGCTCACAAGTAGATGTTAGGTGAGAGATGAACCTTGCGATATTGTTTAAGCGTCCCAAGAAACCTCTAACCTCCTTTTCAGTGCGGGGGGCAGGAATTTCTTGCATAGCCTTGACTTTAGCAGGATCAACCTCAATGCCTTTGTTGCAGACAATAAATCCCAAAAGTTTACCAGACCTGACTCCAAAAGTGCACTTGCTTGGGTTCAGTTTGAGCTTATACTCCTTCAACCTGACAAACAGCTTTTGCAGATGATCAAGGTGTTCTTCTTCTGTCTGTGATCGGGCTATCATGTCGTCTACGTAGACTTTGATCTCATGATGTATCATATCATGAAACAAAGCTACCATGGCGCACTGATAGGTTGCCCCGACATTCTTCAGTCCGAATGGCATCACTTTGTAGCAGAAGGTACCCCATTGTGTAACAAAAGTAGTCTTCTCCATGTCCTCAGGGGACATTTTGATCTGGTTGTATTCCGAGAATCCATCCATGAAGGAAAATACCTTGTGTTGAGCTGTGTTGTCAACCAAGATGTCGATGTATGGTAGTGGAAAATCATCTTTAGGGCTAGCCCTGTTTAAGTCCCGATAGTCCACACACATTCTGACTTTTCCGTCCTTCTTAGGTACGGGCACAATGTTAGCAACCCATTGTGGATAGGAAGTAACAGCCAGAAAGCCAGTGTTGAATTGCTTCATTACCTCAACTTTGATCTTCTCAGACATGTCGGGCCTCATTCGGCAGACTTTTTGTTTGATCAGTGGACAATCTTCTCTTGTAGGGAGACGGTGAACCACAATATCTGTGTCTAATCCCGGCATGTCTTCATAGGACCAGGCAAAGATCTCAACATATTCGTTCAACAACTGAACTAAGCGCTCTTTGACACCTGGTTCCAGGTTGGCACCCACCTTAACCTCTTTCTTGTCTTCCTCTGTTCCCAAGTTGATGGTTTCTAGCAACTCTTCATGAGGCAGAATTGCCCTCTCTTCTTGTTGCAAAAGTCTGGCTAACTCTCCCGGCACTTCACAGTCTTCGTCAACTTCGTACTCAGCATGATTGACCAAATCTTCAGAGTCACCAAAGGCTAAAGCAGAATAGTCCACATGGAATCTGGAGTGGACGGGTACCTGCATTTTGTGAGTGTGGGTGTGTGTAAGGGATAGCCATCCTTAAACAAAACAAGATGCAAAAGGAAAGAAAATGAACACAACAATTTATAGATGAAAACGTCCAATGATTCATTAAAACATGGCATATGATAATGAAGAAAATCAAGCCCTTACAAATGGACCTATATGCCCCGGGCAAGGCATAAGGTGAAAATAGTGTACGAATTGTTTAGTTATTACATACCAAAATAGGAAATTGTTCAAAGATAAATTACTGGTTGATGAAAGTGATGGGAATAAAGTCCTTTGCTTCCTAGTTGCTTAATCCTCCTTCGACGGTTGGAAAGATCCAATCTTCAAAGTTGTCTTCTTCATCATCATCTTCTAAGGCATTAATTCCATGGTGAGTGATTTTTACGGGTGGTCCTCCAGCCTTGGAGCGACGCATAGTTTTTTGGCCAGCAGCAGTAAAACCTAGTCCGAACTTGTCTGTCTAATGGGGAAAATCAGGCAGTTGCCCCCACTCTGTACTCCTTCCTTCTTTGATTACAGCCTCTGCATCCTTGAGAGATGCCATCGTAGACACAGGCTTGGAAATAATAGGCACATCAACCATTGTCTTCGCAACTGCGACTTCAGGAGAAACTTCCTCAAAATGTTGGAAAGGCGTTTCTATGAACTCGCCATCCAACTCCACATAGCGGAATGAGTTGAGGTGACTTATCATGTACTCTTCCTCGCCGTGCACCCTTATAATCTTACCCTGAACATGATACTTTAGCATTTGGTGTAAAGAGGAGGTAACTGCCCCAACATAGTGGATCCACGACCTTCCCAACAAACACGAATATGAAGGACGGATGTCCATCACATAAAAGGTGGAGTTGAAAATTTCTGTGCCCACTTTAATAGGAATGTCAACTTCTCCGTGAACCATTCTTTTGGACCCATCAAAGGCCCTAACAACGATATTACTTGGCTTTAGCACTAACCCTTCACAGTCCAAACGGTCTAACGCTTTCTTCGGTAGCACATTCAAGGATGAACTAGTATCAACTAGAACATGGGAAAGGGTGGTTCCTCTGCATTCTACTGAGACATGCAGCGCGTCGTTATGCTTCCTTCCTTTAGGGGTCAAATCAGCATCGGAAAAACCAAGACCATTATCAGTAGTAAGGCTGGCCACGCACTCTTGAAACTGGTCAGCCGAAGTTTCTTGAGGCACGTGTGCCGTCTTTAAAAATTTGATCAGGGCCTTAGCATGGGCCTCAGAGCAGAGTAGAAGAGCCAACATGGAGATTTTGGGAGGGGTCTGCCCTAGCTATTCCGCGATGTTGTAGTTGCTCTTTTTGATTATCTTTAAGATTTCTTCCATTTCTTTCTTGGTGGTCTCGGGGACTACCACAGTCTGAGCCTTCATCCTGACAGGCGCTTCTAGTATCCCCTTACCCTTATCGGTAGTATCAACGGATGGTCTAACTTCAGGAGTATCCAATTCTTCAATTATCGGGTCTTGCACAGATGGCTTAACAGGCGCAAAAGATTTCGAGGGTCCGAAGACTGCTCGTGGGGGAGCAATCTTCGGAGAGAAAATCCGTCCGCTGCGAGTTATCTTGCTTGTTCCTGCAATGTTCCCTATATCAGGGGTTTCCTCTTAAGAATTCTCTTGGACTGATTCAATCTGTTTGATACCATGATAGAAGATTTCTCCTCCGTAGTTCCATGGTATCGTCTTGTTAGATTGATACGGGACAGGCCCCGGCATGGTGATTTTTAATGACACAAACTTAGGATCAGGTGTAATCTTGACAGGCCTTTTGAAATCCTTGGGAAGATTGTTAGAGATGGTTATTATTGCAATGTCATTGGTTGAAGTAACAAAGGTAGCAGGAGTAACAGGAGTGAAGGTATCAGCAGGAGTCTTTTGGAAGAGTATCTCTTGGGTATCCATCAGGCGTTGGATGCCTGATTTCAACAGTGGGCAGTCAGCTCGTATGTTTAAACAGAAGTAACAGTCTTTTCCACAACCTGGGAATATCCCGGCTCTCATCAAATTCACTTTAATCACTGGTAACAGAGTCAAAAGGTCAGCAACATTGGTAACATGAAGGTCTTCCATAACGGCATGAACATTATGACCGTGCTTGGGCATTGGGGTAGAAATCACATTTGGCTTTTCGGGCGCATCGAATTCTACTTCCTTGGCGTCGATCAGTTCTTGTATTTTGTTCTTAAGAGCCCAACAGTTGTTGGTATCATGCCCTACACTGTCAGAGTGGTAAGCACACTTTGCATTGGAGTGGTAATAAGGGGGAGAGGTATTGGGGTTCTTTGGCGCTTCCTTCAAATTGGTAAGATTCAGCTTTAGAAAATGAGGGAGTACTTGAGCCGGTGTCATGTTGATTCAGGTGAACTTCCGTTGTGGCCTTTCTACCCGTTGCTGATTAGATCTTGGCTGATTGCTGCGAGGTTGATCATTTGAAGAGTTTTGGATCATCATAGCCCCTACAGTTAGCCGGCGCTCGGTTCTTCCTTGGCTTTTTTGAGAATAAACAGCAGAAGTTTCCTTCTTAGCTGGGAAGGTTTTCTTAATAGCAGTGGACGCGGAGGCATCTTTCTGGATCTTACCACTTTTAATGCCGACCTCGACCCTTTCACCGGTCAGAATTAGTTCGGTGAATCCCGCAGAGGAACTCCCGATTAAATGATTGAAGAAAGGGCCAGACAGGGTCCCTAAAAACATGTCAACTAGCTCTCTATCCGACAATGGTGGCTGCACCCTTCCATCCAGATCATGCCACTTCTGGGCATACTCTTTAAATCCTTCATTAGGAGCCATACCCATACTCTGTAGTTAAGTACGAGTAGGCGCTAAATCAGCGTTGTATTGGTATTGTCGGTAGAAAGCAGCAGCTAAGTCTTCCCAGTTATGGACCTCAGACCTCTCAAGTTGATAGAACCAGTCTAATTGTGTGCCTGACAAATTGTCTTGGAAAACAATGGACCCAAAGATCCTTATCAGATGAGTGGGGTTGGATCTTTCGGACGTAGGATCTTAGATGCATCTTTGGACACGACAGACCATCATACTTAGCAAATATAGGAACCTTGAATTTGGGAGGAATAATGATCCCAGCGACCAACCCTAGTTCTTCGAAATCTAAACCAGGTACCCTTTGCAACTCCATGGCTGCCAATCTATCCTCAAGATTTTTAAATTTAACATCCGCCTAGGGATATTGTTGTTCGGAGTAATCTTCAACCTCTTCCTCTTCCTCTTCTTCTCCTTCAACTTCAGATTCAGAAGGCATCGTTGTTCCTTTTCCTTTACCATCCCCTTCATCAGACGTTGAGGGGAACTCGAGAACTTTTCTAGCATTGCTTTCAAACCTTCTTCCCATGATGACTACACCAGGTCTTTTCTTCTTTTTCTCTTTATGTTTCTCCAACAGTGCTTTGAGGTCCTCTTGACCCTTTGCTAAGGTCATGAGGAGTTGCTGGAATTGAGAATTCTGTGTTTGCAGATCCTTAACCGTCTGCTCCAAATCCATTTTGCTGAAATAAACAGCAGAAAGATAAGGAAACCTGGTGTGAAGACCTGTTTATGCATATGATGAATGGTATGTTATTCATGTAATGCATTCAAGGATTCAGAAATTCAAATTTGTTGCAAACAAAAAAGAACACACGTCATATTAAGAAGAAATTTGTTAGTACATAAGTGCCCCACGGGCAAAATATTACAAAATTCTTAATGTAAAAAAGACATTACGCATCCTCTTTGGTGCGATGTAAGTGTTGAGAGTTTCCTCCTTATGAAGTCGGCGGGTAAGCTCCAAAACCTTCTTCTCACTGGCATAGAAGCTAGCTTCAAAAGTATTATGTTCCTCCTTGAGTTGGATCCAACTCTTTTGTAATTCTTCCAATGATGTTGGCATGTCTGGATGTAGGAGGGTGTATGGAACCTCTCCTTCTATGACAGGCTCTTTGATCACGGGGAGAATGTGAGGGTATGGCATCATAAGATTCTGGGCGCGGGTTTGTACCCACTTGAGATAAGGCTCAAGAAGGATAGAATTCTTGAGCCCCAGGGTCTTACTATCCACCTTGTTGGGCATCCTCCAAGCTCTGATGAACCTTTGTCGAAGTCCTTGTGCATCGTTGTCGAAGTCAAAAACCAAGTCAGGAATCAGCATGTCATGAGGGTCGTCCCTCCGAGCATATCTAAACTGTCTTAGAGCTAAACAGGGGTTGTAGGTTATGCCTCCCCTAATGCCAAGTAGTGGGACATTAGGAAACTCTCCACAACGATCAATGATGATAACATTTTCTCTGGACCGAGAACACCAATGAACATCAGAATGTGTGAGGGCCATCAACCATTGTGACCACCTTAAACCTTGCTCATTCTTCAAAACTGATTGTGGAAGGTGAGAATAAACCACCTTGCTAGGAGAGGAGTACAGCACATGAGAACACCTCTTTTCCTCATTGTTCGTGTGTAAAATGAGTGTAGGATGTCCCCAAGCAATGTAGGCACAGGATTTCGGGATATGAAAATCTTGACAGCATTCACATCTATAAGTTGATCAGGGTTTGGGAACAAGACCAACCCATAGATGAGGAGTGCCACAATCTCTTCAAAAGCTTGTAGATCTAGAGAGTTCCAGCAGTCTTGTGCCTTCTCAAACAGAAACTTTGCCAAGAAACCCTTGACACTACTTCTAGTTTCCCAATGTCCTTTGATATCAGATGGTTGCAAGTGTAATGCTTGAGCAACATCTTCAGGCTTTGGTTCTTTTTCTGTACCGTTGTAGGGTAGTTAATGAAGAATAGGAATCCTCAGGAGTTGAGAAAATTCCTCCAAAGTAGGTACTAGTTGAATGTGAAACAGGGGTGTAGGGGGTCAAATAACTGGAAGAGAACTTTTACCATGTCTTCTTCAATGTTGGAGTTGACCAAGTTGAGAAGTCTACCATGTCTTTCACTGAAGAGATAATTCTCTGGAATCTTGGAAGTAAGCTCCTTGCGTTGAGGAGGGATTCTCACAAGGTTGACTTGGATTGTTTTCCTGCGAAGAGATTCCATGACCTACAAAACAAGAACAAAGATGAAGATCCAAACCCTTGAAATGGTCAGTGGATGCATATGATGCTTTATGATGTTCATGATGTATACACAAGCATATGTACAAACAAGTCACACAAGATCCTAGTTTCAGGCTTGCATGAGGTTTTATAGGTAGTACCCTCTTGAGTTTAGTTGGCTCAACCTATCCTATAAATAGTTGAAATTCTGGTGTATGCCAGTCTTCAGATGTTATACTCAATGTCTAGACATCTGATATGACATAATAAATACACTGCAAGGTAGATACCCAACTTTTCGTGATTCAGTACTAAAGAATAACAGAAGCACAGTTTTATCCAAGCTGCGCCAGATATACTTTGAAGGTGCAGAGGATAGAACACACGATGTACCTAGTTCTGTTCATCTGTTGCACATGATCAGCAGAGAGCAAACAACCTTCACAGTTCTGTTTCTCCTGCACAGATATCAGCATGATGTCTTAACATGTTCTGAGACATCATCTGTTACAACATTACAGTTTTACCTTGATATATAACAGACAGAATTATAAAGTGTTGAAGGTAAAAACACAGATCAGTTGTTGACCCAGTTCGGTGAAACACACCTACTCTGGGGGCATACCAAGCCAGGAAGAAGATCCACTATCAGCAATATTAATTCAGGACTAAACTTCACAAGTTCCCATCCCTCACTTAATCATTTACCCAGTGCAACCTATACCTAGGAACTCCTAGATAGAAACCTACCAGTTTCCATTCCTATTGTCGCAACAACAGAAGTCTTACTCCTACTCAAGAAGTAGTGCTCTCCCACTTGGTTTCCTACATTACAATGAATACGAAGTAATGCAAAAATACTTAGACTTGCTTCACAGCTTCGTCCAAGAACACTCAAACTCTTACCTACAGGTTTCGAGTTACACACATGGTAACCTTGCCACAGACCGACAGGTTTACCTAACAGAACACCCCTAATATTACATTATGTGTGTCTTGCAAAACAGCAGCTCTGTTGAATATATAGCAGCTGCAACTTCAGTTAGGGTTTCCACAAAAACCTAGGGTTAATTCCGTTTGACCTAAATACCAGGTCACAGGACTTTATTAACTAGGTTAGGGTTGAGCTAGGTTACCCCTCAGAAAACGCAGGATTCTGTTCAGGAAAGACTGAGTTATTTTCCTGAAAAAACTCAGACTTATCCAACCTGCAAACCTATTAGTTCAGAACAGGATGTCATAACATCTGTTATGACATCTGAGAAAACCTGTCTGCTGACTTAGCAAAATGTGATCATTTTGCAAAATGCTCAGATACACACTTATAAACATCAGTACTTGAATTACAATATTTTTCTGCAAAGGTACCTAATGAGTTAGTACAAACTGAACTAGAATGTTATGACATCAGTCATGACATTCACACATACACTTGGGATTTACCAAAAATGCAAGCCAATACCTAAACACCTACAAACTCCCCCTTTGGCAGATTTTTGGCTAAAGACCCTAAGCAATCAGAGATAGATAGCAGCAGAAATAAGTGACAGCAGAAAAATAGAATGTCAAGTACTAATTAAGTAAGTACCAAAATATTCTCCCCCTCTTTAGCCACAAATGGGCCAAAGATACATGTTCATAATGATTATACAGTTATCCAAAAACAATTAATAAGAGCAGCAGCAGGAAAAAAAGAACTGAACACACTTCCAAACTCCACCAGATATCAGCACTGACCAGCAACACCACCAAACAGCAACCAACCTTCAAGCACTGTCATCAGATCCAGAGGATTCGGGCTTCTTTCTTTTCTTGTGAGCAATGTCAGCATTCTTCTCTTTGTTTGATGTCTCAACATTCTTAGGGTCATCTGGATTTGTTTCAGCATTTGAACTTTCTTGGTTCAGAGGAACAGAAATGCCAGGAACTGAGTGGTTCTCGTTCAGAATTCTTGAAACAATTTTTGCTATTGCTCGATTAACATAGGCTGTCCCTTCCCTATTTGTAATTTCAGGGGGAACTGAAAAAGAAGGATGAGATGGATTACCAGAGGCAGAAGCTTGGGGCTTTCCTGCATGTCTTGTTCTCAACTCTTTGACCTTGGTGGGGTTAGTTCCCACTTTTCTACGAGAAGAGATCTCCAGAACTTCAGAGTCCAGACAAGAAGAGATTGTCCTAGAATCTTGATCAGAGGAAGAGGTTGAAATAGTCGTATTGGATGATGATGGTGTTTGAGACATTTTGACAGTCCTAGAGGACCAACAGCAACTGAGGAGAAAATTCTGATTGAGAGACTGGGTTTATTAATAATAATCCACACTTCATCCAATTTTCCTCCTGTCTGTAGTTTTTAGAGGAAATTAGGAACAATGTCATTAGGCAATGTGATGACATTTGGTCAGACATAGTCCTCTTCAGTCTTGAACACATCATCCCAATAGTTAATAAAGTGCCACACTTTATATCCTACGAGTTTGATGAAGACTTTTCGTACAAACCAATACTCCCCCTGTTAGGGACAATCACTTCTCCTCATGGAAACAAGTAGGTCACATTCAATACTCAGTTGGACCTTCAAGACAACTTCTGATTCAAAGTAAATAAGACCCCTTGATGAATGGAAAACATAAGACGCATCTTCATGTCTTCAAGAGCGCACCCTCTGTTCAACAATATTGGTTGAACGCATTCATACTCTGAATCAAACTTTCTCGATAATAATCAGCTGCCACATGTTGATTATCTTGATTCTCTGAATCCACTGCTGAGATAGACCAAATGCCACTGTTTGATTATCTCCTTCATGAATCCTCATATAAAAAAAAAATCAAATGCCACCTTTTGACTTCTCCATGTTTATCAGACTTCTCCCAAAGATATTCTGATCTTCCAATTGAAATTTGAACTTCAAGCTACAAGTTATCACAAAAGGCTTAGATACACTAAGACAGGAACATGTAACATCTTCTCCACCCAACAACTCCAAAGAGCTGCAAAGAGACGATCTTTTTGAAGTATCCAATCTTCAACTTCGTAGATCATCCTATCTTAAGTTGATGTGCCACTTCACCAACCAAGAATCTGATGTTGAACCAAATGTCACAGCATTATGTTATAACATCTAGTTGTTGAATTCAGCTCCTTCTTATGCCACTTGAAAGAACTTCCTCCCTTTACAAAAGTTTCATGCTCTCATAGACTTGATTGTGAAACCAAGTTTGAGTAAACAACCTCCATCTTGCAGTTATGCAGTTAAGTCATCCAAGCTCACACCTTGATGAAAACCTGTTGTTTCTCCAAAGACTTTTGACACTCTGATGAATGAGTCTTCAGAAGGACTAGTTAGAGACTAACCCTATAGCTTATACCAAGGATGCCACTTCCTTAGGTAAATCTGTTTTCATGATGTCAAGAATGCTGCCACTTCTTCTTGACTTCACCATGTGCTAATTCACTTCCTTACCTAGATCAGAACCAGACTGATCCAAGTAACCACCATCAAGATTATGATGTCTTTTTCTTCTTGTAGCTTCAAGTCTGAACACGTTTCCAGGAAACCTTTTCAGAGATCAAATGATTTTGCTGTCACCAAAGAGATAGCTCTAAAGCATCACTCTTCCTGTGATTCTTCACAGGGTCTAGAAGAAGGAATGTTCCCACCTCTTTAAGAACATCAGTTATCTTGAACTCCAAGGATAATCAATTAAATACTTGTACTTGTCACAAATAGCAATTGATCTTAAATCCTTCCCATTATCCTGTAAGATACTTTCACCATTTGAATACTT
Source organism: Vicia faba (assembly GCA_948472305.1). Lineage (NCBI taxonomy): Eukaryota > Viridiplantae > Streptophyta > Magnoliopsida > Fabales > Fabaceae > Vicia > Vicia faba. The sequence continues at coordinate 1,013,668,461 of OX451736.1, read as the reverse complement.
TGACATACTCTTCGTGTGTTAATATCTTCTTCTTGTAATCACTTTCTTTGAGAGACCAAAGAGTTGAGATATCTAGGTTGCCACCCTTGACTCAAGTAAATAGAATTTTCTCTGAACAACCTCAACAGATTTGAAACTCCTTCCAGATCAGATTCATCCTTAGGAATGAGAGAGATGAATCCTTCCTTGCAAATATGTCACACAACACCCAGAACCCATGTGACATAGGTCAACAACCAGCTAAACACCAGGCTGAACTAATGTGAGGAGGTTAACCAAATCTCCCCCTCAAACTACCAATCATGGAAGCTCCACACAAAATATCCATGCATTGTACACAAATGTCTCGACATGACATATGACATCCCTACCAGATTCAAGTAACTCCAAGAGCTATACCTGTTCATACTCCAATCACACCAATCAGACTTCAGCTGACCTTAAGTACTTCAGTGAAGACAACAACACCAATCATCAGCAGATATGTATTGCCAGAACATACTACCTTAACCAAACTCCGAGTCTTCATATTCTTGAAAGATCTTCCACTTCTAATCATGATGTTTAAATGACAAGATTCATGATCCCAATCTACTTCTATGAAGGAGCAATAATGCTGCACCATCATTGACTTTTATTAACCAATGGGCTTGTCTTTCTTCACACCATATTACTCCAGGGAACAACTGCTCAGCCCACCAATAGGGATTGCACAATGTCACATCTCAACCAGCTCCACTTCTAGAGTTCTGACTTCTAAAAGTAACCTTCGGGAGCACACAGACATAGTTGACTCTACCATTGTCAACTTTGCACACACAGATGTCTCCTCTTCCAGGTCAGGAGTAGGTTCCAAACAAAAGTATCCCTTTGTTTGACACCCAAAACATATGCTCTTCAACTAGTAGCTGCATACTTGTTGAACACATGTTCCACCATCACATAGAACATCAGTTCCATCACCTTGGAACAAAAACCTCCTTGAGATTCTTCAAGGTCTTCGTATAACACTACTCAAGAGAGTAAGGGAATCAGTGATTATGTGATTCTTACCATCCTGAACGAAGAACGTCTTCATGAGTGGACTTGAGAGGACTCAAGTATCTGTGACATCTTCAATAGCTTATGTTGAAATCTTGAATACAGTAGCCTTCAATCCACAAGAGGGGAAACACATCAGAGCTTGAGTTTTGCCAAGTATTACACAGCGGAAGAACATAATACAACTCAATCTTTGCACACACACTTTAGGCGTACACAAATCCTAGGTTTGAAAATAAATCAAACCTAGAGCAGCTACCACACAACCAGGCCAAATGCCAATCACCAAAGACAGGTACACACAGTTCCTGTCATGAATAGTCCATCCTCCCACTTTAAGGGACCATTCAGGGAAATAACAAACCTTTCCAGGTTACAATCTCCAGTACTAAAATTGACCTTGCAGATACCAGAAAGTATCACCCATGGATCTCATCCAGAAACAGAACAGGATGCCTGCTCTGATACCAATTGAAATTCTGGTGTATGCCAGTCTTCAGATGTTATACTCAATGTCTAGACATCTGATATGACATAATAAATACACTGCAAGGTAGATACCCAACTTTTCGTGATTCAGTACTAAAGAATAACAGAAGCACAGTTTTATCCAAGCTGCGCCAGATATACTTTGAAGGTGCAGAGGATAGAACACACGATGTACCTAGTTCTGTTCATCTGTTGCACATGATCAGCAGAGAGCAAACAACCTTCACAGTTCTGTTTCTCCTGCACAGATATCAGCATGATGTCTTAACATGTTCTGAGACATCATCTGTTACAACATTACAGTTTTACCTTGATATATAACAGACAGAATTATAAAGTGTTGAAGGTAAAAACACAGATCAGTTGTTGACCCAGTTCGGTGAAACACACCTACTCTGGGGGCATACCAAGCCAGGAAGAAGATCCACTATCAGCAATATTAATTCAGGACTAAACTTCACAAGTTCCCTTCCCTCACTTAATCATTTACCCAGTGCAACCTATACCTAGGAACTCCTAGATAGAAACCTACCAGTTTCCATTCCTATTGTCGCAACAACAGAAGTCTTACTCCTACTCAAGAAGTAGTGCCCTCCCACTTGGTTTCCTACATTACAATGAATACGAAGTAATGCAAAAATACTTAGACTTGCTTCACAGCTTCGTCCAAGAACACTCAAACTCTTACCTACAGGTTTCGAGTTACACACATGGTAACCTTGCCACAGACCGACAGGTTTACCTAACAGAACACCCCTAATATTACATTATGTGTGTCTTGCAAAACAGCAGCTCTGTTGAATATATAGCAGCTGCAACTTCAGTTAGGGTTTCCACAAAAACCTAGGGTTAATTCCGTTTGACCTAAAGACCAGGTCACAGGACTTTATTAACTAGGTTAGGGTTGAGCTAGGTTACCCCTCAGAAAACGCAGGATTCTGTTCAGGAAAGACTGAGTTATTTTCCTGAAAAAACTCAGACTTATCCAACCTGCAAACCTGTTAGTTCAGAACAGGATGTCATAACATCTGTTATGACATCTGAGAAAACCTGTCTGCTGACTTAGCAAAATGTGATCATTTTGCAAAATGCTCAGATACACACTTATAAACATCAGTACTTGAATTACAATATTTTTCTGCAAAGGTACCTAATGAGTTAGTACAAACTGAACTAGAATGTTATGACATCAGTCATGACATTCACAGATACACTTGGGATTTACCAAAAATGCAAGACAATACCTAAACACCTACAATAGTAACCGGGTTCTAAGGAGCTCAATATCACTGGATTGTTTTCTATGTTCATTGTTTCGGTTTAGCCACTTAACCGGCGACCAAAATATTCCAAGAAAACAACCCTCAATGAGTGTAGTATCGAGTATCTACCAACTTCGGACTGTACCAAAGTCGGTCATCTCACTACCACTAATAAAAGGCCAAGATGGTCAAGTAAGGTTCTAAGAGTTCATTAGTGCTTCATGACATCACTCAGCGGCCCCGTATTCTCTTTGATTGACTCAAAGGCTACCGGTACTCACAAATATGTCACACTAATATAGCTATTGCTTCAACCATGTCGGTATACCCCGCACAGTTTCCACAATGTATTGCTATTTACCTATGAATGTTTCCCAAATCCGGGTGGAGGATTTCAAGCCCAAACAAGAGAACCAAATGTAAAGCAATCAAAGCAATCAAGACAAACATGCAAAGGTGATCTAAGCCTTAAAGTTACTCCACTTTTAAAAATTACTCCCCAGCAGAGTCGCCAGTTCTGTGATACATTGGGAGAACTGACTTGGGATTTTACGTTTGTGTTTGCAAATGTTTCAGTTTAGCAAGAGTCGCCACCAACTTTTTATTTTATCCTAAGGAAAGGTCAAAAAGCACAGGAAAGACCTTTGAGATGTTTTCTTGGGTTCGGGGAGTAGATTATGAAAAGGGAAGGTGCAAGCACCCTTTTCATCCATGGTTTTCCATGGGCTCTTAGTTACTTGTTTAGATCACTTGCTTTGCTTTTCAATTGTTTGAAATGGTGCTCTTCAATTGTTTGAAATGGTGCTTTGTGTGTGGTTTTGAAATATGTTTTGAAAAGAGGCCATCGTTGTGGCAACCTTTGTAATGATTCTTGTTGGAATGTATAGAAAGGTGTTTTTGTCTTTTGAAAAGTTTTCAATGTTTGAAAGTAGGGTTTTGAAATTGTGTTGTGAAGTGTGTTTGAAAATAGCAAGGATGTTTTGCAAGCTTTTGATCAAGTAACTAAGAGCTATCTACCCTATTTTACTCAAAGATCTTTCTTATATTTTTAACCCTTTTAACAGTGTTGTTTCACCATTGCATTTGGTGAACAACCTTGTGTTAGGATGTTAAACGGGACAGGCGCGGGTCATCGTATAGACCATGATAGCAATTGTGTCAAGTGTCTTTGGCAATTTTCTTGAGGGACTTGATCATTTTGTTTAGGCAACCAAGATAGCATCATCGAGGGACTATGATCTTTTGTTTTGTTTTTGTATTGCCAAAGTACCTAACATGCATACCATGACCCATTTTTGAAGGCAACAAGTGGATTGTAACCCTAGGGGTGCAAGTGTGTATTGTGTTTGTTTTTCATGCATTTTTGTCTTTGATTAGGTCAAACTATTTGTTGGTTTTGATTTTGCATACAAACCCTAATTCTCTAATCATGGTATAATTGAAAGCATTAAGTGCGTAAAAATAAATCTAAGCTATTACAACTTTGATATAGGGAGGGAGTACAATTTTGAATAGGGGTTTATTTTGCAAGAAATAAAAACCCTAAATTATTACAACCAAATTGAATTTACAATGCATAATATTTAAATGTACAATATTTAAATGGCAAAAATAAACAAATATTAAATAAAAATGTATTATGCAAAAAAAGAAGTTTTTATTTGTTTATGTATGTAAAGCATTTTTTAATGTGAAAAAAGGTGTAAATAATAAAAATAAAAAAGATTGATTTTATTTAATTAAGGGGTAAACCCTAATTTTCTTTAAAGAAAATAATATTATATTATTTATATACAAAAATATATTAATATGTACAAAAATAAAAATATATTGAGAAAAAGTGTTTTTAGTATAAAATAACAATAAAATTAAAAATGTACTATTTTTATATTTTTATTCTATGTTTTTAATAAAAAAAAGTATATATATATATATATATATATATATATATATATATATATATATATATATATATATATATATATATATATATATATATATATATATATATATATATATATATATATATATATATATATATATATATATATATATATATATATATATATATATATATATATATATATATATATATATATATATATTTCCAATGTGAATAAAATTAAGAAATAAAAATAAAAGTATTATTTACATTATTTTTAAATTTAAACAAAATAATATAAAAGTATATAAAATGTTTTAATGCTAGTAATAATTAAAATCAATACCAAATAAATATAAAAAATTATGAAAATATTTTTTATGCATTTTTTATGTTTGGAAATAAAATGATAGAGTCAGAAATGAAATTAAAATGCAAAAATAATAAAAATACAAGAAGTTGGGCCAGGGGGTGTGAAACTGAAAAAGAAGGTGTTAGAAGCAAAAAGCCAAGCCCAACCCATCAGCTTCATCTTCTTCCTCCAGACATTTGAAAACGCGCGCTTGTTGTGCACAAACTCGTATCTCCTGTATTTGTGATCTTTTGACAAAACTCAAAACATGAAACTTGTAGAGCATCAAACCACGATTCTAACCATATAAAAAACTTAATCTAACTCTCAAAGACCAGAGAGAATTTCTCTGGCCCTAATTTCTAACCTAGTTTTTTCATAAAGTTCATGGATGAAATTCTCTTAGCATGCTTAATATAAATGAAAACTGAGCATATGTATGGTTTCAGGGAAATGAGTACTACATCTTTCATTCACAAACCTAAGGCTAAATGTTCCTAAATAGAGAGATAGAAGTTGATGAAAACCTGTTTCAGTTGGACACAAGTATGGCAATGCAGCAACTTTCAGTGAGGCCTGAGGTTCTTTTGAGCTTGCTTGATGTTCCCTGGACCTTTCCCAATGCTTAGTTTATTTTGAAGTGGCCTGAATCTTTCTACAGAACTCAACCTGCAAAGCTTCCAAACAAAAATGGTGAACACTGTAAATGGAGTTACAGTTGGCAATGGAGGTTTGGGATAGCTTGAGTGAGTTGAATGGAAGGTGTTTGAAGTGGAAAGGAGCAAAATGCACGAGCAAAATGAGCTATGGCACTCAAGTTGCAGCAACCGCCCTATTTTGTAAGTTTTTGGTGTTTGAGGGATGATTGGCTCGTGTTTCTGGCTTACAAGGATGTGTAAAACTTGTTTCAAATGTTGGCTTAAGTTGATTTTATCAGATGTGTGTGCTATGTCCTTTTTGCACAATGACTTGGTTTTGAAGCAAAAAGTAAGAGTTGACAATGCAAGGGTTGTACTGGCTTGTAACCTAGCTGCACAAAGTGGTTGAGTTTTGCCTGACATTAGGGAGCCTTGTTTGCAGCAAAGGGCTTGGTGTATGGCTCAAGAAATGGAATTTGACATAAAGCAAGCTTTATGTAAATGGAAGTGTTATCTTTATGCCCAAAATGGAATTATTCATTGTATAATGCTCCCTTGATCAGAACAATGCCTCTAACCAATGTATTTGCATTCAATTTTTGAGTGTAAATTGGTTTAGAGACCTGTAATTAAGTACAAATCTAGTTTGGTCAGATTTTGCAACTTGTATGAACATGCATTGGCCATGGTTACAAAGTGAGTTTTTTGCCAACTTCAAGCATTCGAATCTCCCTAACCACAAATGTGTTTGAGGAGTTCTTGGAAAATTTGGAAAGCTTGTAACATGTACTATAATCCATCTTTGAAATGCAACTTGAGACTCCAAGTGGAACTATGTGAAAAATGGCCAAGAAGATAGGTCAAAATCCTGCCTAAACTAGGGCAAAATTTCTCTAAGTTAAAAGTTTTAGGTACCCTTGTTCCAAAGATCATAACTTGAGATCCAAGCTTCTTTTTAGAAAACTTTGTCAATAAAAGTTATTGACTTTGTGATGTACTACAACTTTCATGTTGTAAGTTTTGTTTGAATCCATTTGCATCTTGGTGAAAATGTGGGACAAAGTTAGGAAAATTTAAGAAAATTTCATAACTTAGAAAATTTCTAAGTTATGAAATTTTTTCAATTTCAAACCCTAATTTGCAATTTTGGGTTTCTTGATGAACAAGTTTCATAATTTGACACATCTTGATGAAAAATGACCCTTGGCACTTGATTTTGATCAAAAAGTCAATGTTTGACTTTTCAGTGTACAGTCAAATTTTGATCAGTTGACTGAAAAATCCATCTGTCAATCCTATGCATTTGAGATCTTTTGAACTTGTTGAATAAGTCAAGATAATGTCATTGAGTCCTTGAGCCCATGGTTGAACTTGATTTGCCACTGGATAGGTCAAACAGTCAAAAATTGCCTTTGTACAGTCAAAACCCTAAAAATGACCATTTTGCCCTTTTGGTGATCTGATCAAATTTCTTGTGGAATTATGGTCCAATCTTGATCAAATGGTTCATATGAGTTCATAATGTTTATGTGGGTCAAAATTCATGAGGTTTGACTGTAAATTGGCCACAGATGACTTTTCCCTCAATACAGTTGATTTCTAGGTCAACTGTCCAATTGACTGGGCAAAAATTTGATTCAAGGCTTGAAACTTGGTATGGGCAAATTCATGAGTCCAACATGAAGTATGAAAGTCAATTTGGGTATTTTAGGTCAAAATACCCCTGTGCAAACTCAAACCCTAATTTAGGTCAACAGTGCAAGGAGGTGTCTTGAGCAGAGCAAACCCTAGCTTGGTCTTGGGTTCCAAGAGTCTTGTGATGAGAAATGTTGATAAAATGAGAGGGCAAATTTTGGGGTACAACACTTCCCTTTCTATAATCTACCCCCCGTACTCAAAATCTCTAAAAAAGGAATTTTTCTGTGCTTTTTTCCTTTCCTTGTTGGATAAAATAAAATTCGATGGCGACTCTTGCTTACCGCGACATTTTGAGAACACAAACGCAAAACACAAACTAGCAATTCTTAAAAAAAATAGTCCCGGTTCTGGCCACCGTACCACAGAATTGGCGACTCTGCTAGGGACTTAATAAGTGGGGTATACCTTAGGATTAGTTCATCATATTGTTTTCTATTGTTTGATTTGATTGCTTTATTTTTGTGGGCTTTGTATTGGAGTTACTATAGATCCTAACCGGGATTTGGGGGACACCTTTTAGGTAAGTAGCAGCAGACTGTGAGTGAACTGTACAACGTAGACCAATACGGTTGAAGTAGTAGCTATGTTGATGTGGCACATTAGTTGGTACTGATATCCCTTGTGGAGCAACAAGGAGAATATGGGGATGCTATATGGGTCGTTAAGCATCAACTGACCTTAGAACCTATAATTGACCAACTTGGCCATAGGAAGTAGTAAGATAGTCGGCCTCGCCATAGAGATAGGAACTGGTTGATACTCGTTACTACACTCATTGAGACCATACTCTCGAGATAGCTCCGGCCGCAAGAAAAGATTGCGTGAGATCAAACCATGATCGATGGAGGATGGTCAGTGATATTGAGAACCTCTAGAACCCGGTTACTATTATTAGGACAGGTTGAACCAACTGAACTTTAAGAGGGTATTACCTAAACTCCATGCAAGCCTGAAACTTAAGGGCTACTGTGTGACTTGTTTTCCTTTACCATGTTTGCTATCTGTGATACCTGTTGTGTGTTTTTATCATGACATCATGCATCATGATATAACATGCATATTTCATTAGACTAACCATTTCAAAGACCGAGGGGATTTATCTTTGTTCTATTTTACAGATCATGACTTCTATGCACAGAAATACCATTCGAATCAACTTCAAGCAAATCCCTGTTCAGCTCAGAGAGTTAGTCTCAAAGGTTCCTGATACTTCTTCATTTGTTAGAAGACATGGTCATCTCCTTAGCCTGGTCACTTCAAAGTTGGATGAGCAAATGATGAGCATGTTGTTCCAGTTCTTTGATCTGTTGCATCATTGTTTCACCTTCCTGGATTATCAGCTAGTCCCTACTTTGGAGGAGTTTTCTGATTTGTTAGGCATATTTATCCTCGAGCAGACACCCTTCACAGGTTTGGAGGAGGTTCCTGGGCCTGAGGACATGGCTTTAGCTTTACACTTGACAAAGGTTGATGTAGTGTCCAACTGGGAGACACGGAGGGGTTAAAGGTTTCTTGGCTAAGTTTCTGATCGATCAAGCTCAATAATTCTGGGATAACTTAGACTTTCAAGCTTTTGAATACATTTTGGCTCTCCTCATCTACGGCTTGGTTTTGTTCCCGAATCCAGATTCCTTCATAGACGTGAATGCGGTTAAGATCTTCATGTCTCGTAATCCAGTGCCTACTCTCCTGGGTGACATCCTACATGCTCTCTATACTCGTATCGTGCGAAGAAGGGGAACCCTCATGTGTTGCACGCCGCTGTTGGAGAGGTGGTTTATTTCTCACCTCCCCAAGTCTGTATTAAAGAATGAGGAAGGTGTAGGTTGGACTTATAGAATCATGTCCCTTGCTCATACGGACATTCTTTGGAGTTCTAAGGATATGGAAATAGTAGCTATCATTGATCGATGTGGGGAATACCCTAATGTCCCATTGCTTGGAACTAGAGGGGGTATAACCTACAGTCCTTGCTTGGCTTTGAGACATTTTGGTCGCGCCCGGAGAGACGGTCCCCACGAGCTGCTTCTTACGGACATTGTCTTTGACTACAAAGGGGACGTGAATGAGCATCGCCGAAGATTTATACGAGCTTGGAGCAGGGTGAACAGGTCTGACCCTCAAGAGCTAGGACTGGAGACTTCTCTCCCGATGTAACCATATCTCCAGTGGGTTCGAGACCGTGCTCAAAAGCTGGGGGTGCCTTATGAAGCTGTTTTGCCGGTGATTGTAGAGCATACTAATGAAGAAGGTGTTCCTTATACGGTCCTCCATCCATACATGCCTACTGATCTTGGGGCATTGAAGAGATCTTAGATTCAGTTGAAGGAAGAAAGGGATACCTACAGAGAGAAGTATCATGAGCAAGAGAGGAAGATCTTGAGGCTTACAAGGTAACTTGAGAACGAAAGGACGATCAACGATTATGTCAGCACGAAGGGAAAACACCCATGGGATTTCTGATGTTTTTTATTGTTTCTAGTTTAGATTTGTTTTTCAGTTTATTTCTTTTGTAACGCCTTGAAGGCATTGTTAAACATTGTTACAAGTTCCATCTAATAAAGTGTGTTTTATTTTGGTTTACATATTTGAATCTCCCAAAGTCTTTGAAATCATTTCATATGAATTCCATTCCCATGCACCTCATTACAGGTACCATTACAGGTTTCTCATCTTCTTTGCTGTTTATTTCAGCAATCATGTCTTCTGAAACACCTACTGATCAAGCCATCAAGGCTCTTCAAGCACAAAATGCACAATTCCAAGAGTTGTTCCTGAACCTGGCCAAAGGGCAGCAAGATTTGAAGACTCTCATCTTGAAGGAGAATAAGAAGAAGAAGAAGAAGGTGGTCCTCTTGAATATGGGTCGCAGATTCGGGAACAATTTGCGACAGGAAACTAATTTGTCTCATTCATCCGGAGGAGGAGAAAATCAAGAGGAAAGAAAGGGGCCTAGTCCTGTGGTCTTTGATAATGACACCGATTTTGATGAAGACCAGTATCCTCCTGTCGAGGATAGGTATAAGCAACTCGAAGACCGGTTGAGTTCAATGGAGATCCAGAAGATACCTAGTTTGGACTTTGGAGATCTAGGGCTGGCATCTGGGGTGGTGATCCCGCACAAGTTTAAAGCTCCTGTCTTTGCTAAGTACGATGGGGTATCCTGCCCAAAGCTACATCTCCGCTCGTATGTCAGAAAGATTTAACCCTACGCGACTGATAGGAGCCTATGGGTTCATTTCTTTCAAGATAGTCTGTCAGGGACTCAGCTTGAATGGTTCTATCAATTATAAGGAGCTAATGTCCGCAACTGGGAGGACCTTGTCGCTGCTTTTTACAAGCAATACCAGTATAACACTGACCTTGCTCCCACGCGTACCCAACTTCAGGGTATGTCTATGGGAACAAGCGATGGCTTTAAGGACTATGCTCAAAAATGGAGAGATCTTGCTGGAAGAGTCCAACCCCCTCTGTCTGATAGGGAGTTGGTGGATATATTTCTTGGGACTTTGTCTGGTCCATACTTCAATCATTTGATCGGTAGTTCATCATCCGGGTTCACTGAATTGATTTTGACTGGGGAGAGGGTAGAAGCTGGCATCAAAAGTGGCAAGATACAGAAAGGTGCTTCGTCAAGTACAGAAAAGAAGCCTTTCAGAAAAGAAGCTAGTGCAGTTTACAGCTCGAGGAGCCAAAACCGACCTGAACGCTGCCAAGCAGTTAATGCGGTAGTAATATCAAGACCCACTGTTTCCCCACAACGCAATAATCAGCAAAGAGTAGAGAGGCCGCAAAGACAATATACTCGGCTCAGTATGACCTTATCTCAAATTCTGCCGCAATTGTTGAAGACCAACTTGATAACTCTGAGGGAAGCTCCGAAGAATCCCAGTACTACGTCACCATTGTATAATCCGAACACACGTTGTGCTTATCACTCCGATAGTCCAGGGCATGATACGAACAACTGCTGGGCCTTGAGGAATAAGGTGCAAGATTTGATTGAAGCTAAAGAAATTGAGTTTGACGCACTGGAAAAGCTTAATGTCATGACTGCTCCTATGCCCAAGCATGGAGTAAATGTTGTGGACGATGATTCATTTATGACCTTTGTGGAAGATATTGCTACTCCGTTAATGACAGTGAAGAAGAATCTTTTATTGGCCGGTTTATTTTCGGGTTGTGGCGAAGGTTGCCACCTATGTTCAATCCTGCCTACCGGTTGCCATCTATTGAAGTCAGGTGTTTAATGCCTGATGGACAACAAAGAGATCCTATTCGAGAAAACTTTGGTCCTATTGGTTCCTGTTGAAGATGTTTCCATAATAACCATTTCCGCCAATCCTTCCAAGGCTTCCTCGAAAAAGCCTGTTAGGATTACACCCGTTACAAGAGTTGCTCCATTGATCATAACTATCCCTGGTCCTATCCCGTACACTTCGGATAAGGCTGTCCTGTGGCACTATGGGGCCGATGTGTATTATCATGGGATCAAACAAGACTTGAAGGTTGAAGAGGCTGATACTGATGTCAGTAATATTGTCGGGTCTAGCAAGGTCACTCGAAGCAGAAGACTTTTCTCTCCGGAGATTTCCCCACCAACTGTTCAAAAACTTGTTGCTATTCCACCTGCCAGTACATCTGCCATTGTCCATGTTCATGTTCCGATCATTACCCCTGTCGCTGAGTCATCTGACGCTCAAGTAAAAGAAGTTATAGGTGAGCCTGCCCGGACGGAGGCGCCTAAGAAGATTATTGTAGAAACCTCTAGACAGGAGATAGGGGAAATTCTGAAGATTATTAAAAAGAGCGACTACAACATAGTCGAGCAGCTGGGTAAATCCCGTCGAAGATCTCCATGCTATCTTTATTGTTGTGCTCAGAAGCCCATGCAAAGGCTTTAATTGCTTTCCTTAAAACTGCGCATGTGCCGCAGGAAACATCTGCTGATTAGTTCAAAGACTGTGTGGCTAGTTTGACCGCTGACAATGGGTTGGGTTTCTCTGACGCAGATATGACTGCCAAAGGAAGGAATCACAATGATTCTCTGCATGTTTCGATCGAGTGCAGGGGCACTACCCTGGCCCATGTACTGGTGGATACTGGGTCCTCATTGAATGTTTTACCCAAGAAAGCGTTAGACCGATTGGACCGTGAAGGGTTGGTTCTTAAGCCAAGTAATATTGTGGTTAAGGCCTTTGACGGGTCCAAAAGGATGGTGCATGGGGAGGTGGATGTCCTTGTTAAAGTTGGTTCCCATACTTTCGCATCTACGTTCTATGTAATGGACATTCGACCATCTTATTCTTGTTTGTTGGGTCGCCCGTGGATTCATAAGGCTGGGGAAGTAACTTCTACGCTCCATCAGATGTTGAAATATCCAGTGAAGGGGAAGACTGTTATAGTACGAGGAGAGGAGGAGTACATGGTGAACCACCTTAACTCTTTTCGGTATGTGGAGATGGATGGGGAATTCATCGAAACCCCATGTCAGAACTTTGAAGAAGTCCCCCAGACTCTGGCATCGACTGAAACTGTTGCTGAAGATCCTCCAATGAAGATGGCTTCCCTTAAGGATGCCAGGGCTATTATTGAAAAAGGTGGGTGTGCAAATTGGGGTCAACTCCATGACTTTGCACACAAGACTGACAAGTTTGGTTTGGGTTTTACTGCAGAAGCTCAAAGGGTTATTCGGCGTGCGCGAATTGGAAGGCCTCCCCTGCGTATCAGTAATCCGGGAGTGAATGCAATTGAAGGCAATGGAGAAGAGTCAGAGTTCGATAGCTGGATTTTCCCGACTACCGACGGTGGACTGAGCAATTGGACGGAAAAGGACTTCGTGCCCATTTCTTTTATTACACAGTAATAGACTTTTGTTTTGAGATTTGTAACAGACAATTTAAAAATTTACGGCCTGGTGCCTTGACCGAGACACTGTGGCTTTCTTTGTGAGGGCTTAATGTTTGTCATTTCCATATATTATCAATAAAACATTGGACGTTTTCTTGCATTACAAATTTTTCGCTCCTTGTTTTTCTTTTTTATCTTACACTTTATCAAAACAGCTATTTGTCTTACACACACTCACATATCATAATACAGGTCCACATCCACTCTGGATCCCACTGATAACGACTCTGCTACTGCCAGTTATGACTCCGAAAGTCCGATCAACCAAGCCGAGGACGAAGGTTAGGATGATTGTGAAGTGCCTGGGGAACTTGCTAGACTGTTACTACAGGAAGAGAGGGCCATACAGCCCCATGAAGAGCCAGTGGAATCAGTTAATCTGGGTACAGAGGAAGACAAGAAAGAGGTTAAGATCGGTGCAAATCTGGAGCCTAGTGTCAAGCAACGGTTAATATAAATGCTGCGTGACTATGTTGAGATCTTTGCTTGGTCTTATGAGGATATGCCTGGGTTGGATACCGATATTGTAGTACACCGCCTGCCAACTAAAGAAGAATGTCCTCCAGTAAAACAGAAAGTTCGCTGAATACGCCCAGAGATGTCTGAGAAAATCAAAGCTGAGGTCATGAAACAGTTTGATACCGGTTTTCTAGCTGTTACTTCTTACCCACAGTGGGTCGCCAACGTGGTTCCAGTACCAAAGAAAGATGGTAAGGTTCGAATGTGTGTGGACTATAGGGATCTGAATAGGGCAAGCCCCAAGGATGATTTCCCACTCCCTCACATCGACGTTCTGGTCGACAACACCGCGCAGCATAAGATCTTCTCCTTTATGGATGGTTTTTCTGGTTACAATCAGATTAAGATGGCTCCCGAGGACATAGAGAAGACAACGTTCATCACGCAGTGGGGTACCTTTTGCTACAAAGTCATGCTGTTGTACCCCAAAATTTGCCCTCCTATTTTTCCACAAGAAATCACAGCTTCGGGCTTTTCCTGATTTTTCAGACTGGCTCAAGAATCGGTCAAACAGACTTTTCTCGTCAGTCAGACAAAATTTAGGGTTTTCATTGATTTTAAAGCAGTTCAAGCAGATTGCTAAGGTTTGGTTGAGTTGGCTCAGGTTTTGATCAGGCAGACGCTTCTTTGACATTTAATCAAGAATCAGGGTTTTGTGCACATATTTCTCATAAAGAATTAATTCTATCAGTGCTTTTCAATTTACTCTGAGATATAGACTGAGGCTGTTGATTGAGAATTTGCATTGTTTGGATTTAATCAGTGAAAAAAGGACATGTGGATATTTGTTGTTTAGCTGTGCAATGCTTCGATTATTCAGAACGACGGACGTTTATTGATTATTTATTATTCTGAGTTAAAATGGTTGGGATTTATTTCCAGTTATTATAATTTAAGAATTATAAATAATTAAATAAACAATTGAAAAGAAATAAAAGGAATTAACTGATCAAAAATGGATTTTATTCATCTTTAATTATTTGTTACAATTATTATTTGTACACTGTAAATTTATTTACAGATGTTTACATTAATAATGTTACAAAGATTAAAAGTAAAATAAAGATACATCCTAAATCTTTTCTAAGTCTTCGTCTTCTATTTTGCTGCTCCCCGTTGCGCATTGATTTTTTTTATCTGCAAAACAAAGAAAAAGAAAAAGTCAAAATCAGATGAAATGAAATTAAAGGCGGACAGATAATTCAAAAGGACTCATCATTAAAAGCGACTGGCCGGAATCAGTTTGCCCTCTCTGCAAATCACGAGATTAATCTCGGTTCACAAAGAGGGATAGAAAAATGTCTTGCAAAAATGTGAAGTGCACAAAAGCAAACATACTGCATTGTCAACAAATTGCCCATTTCAAAAATTCCAAACAGCATGTACAAGTATAAAGTCCAGACTGAACTACCTAACCAAATCAAAAAGGCAAACTGAATCACAATTTCAAACTAAGCCAAAAGCTGTCAAAAACTGTCCAAAGATATAGAAGGATATCAAGATATCAACAAGTACAAAATGCTGTCAACAATGTGCAGAAAAGCAGGAAATATGCAGAGTAAGGAAACTAGTGCAAGCAATGTTCAGGATACATCATTTTCCAGCCAGCTGCTTTTTCAGAAAGTACATCTAAAGCAATAAACAAATGCTTTAATACTGGAGAGAGAGAAGAGAGAAGAAAAAAAGGGCTCACAGGTTTAGGCTTGAGAAAAGATATAAACAAACATACCAGCACAGTTTCACAGGAGAGGCAGAAAATATCACAAAGCAAAATACCAAAAACTGTATCAAGAAGACAGCCTGCCTCCAACACAAACAAAAAGCCAAAACCTGTTTCAACACAAGCTCAAAACCAGAACCCTGTAATAAGGCCATCCTGCACAAACCTGTAAGCTTAAAACAAAACAGCCAAAGCCTTCATCTGCTAACCTGCTTCAAACAAACTTCTGAAGCAAACTTACAAGCAAAACTGTCAAACACAAACTAATATCAAGCCATAGCCTAATCATACAAACAGCAAGCCAAAGCCTCGTGCCTGCATAAAATCCTGAAGCCAGTAAACCTATCAAGCCCATATCTGCATCAAGCCTAAAACCTGTTTTAAACTCAGTAAACACAAACCAGAAGCCATCAAACTGCTCAGCCTAAACATATCAACAAAACCATGTCAAAAATTACAAGCCCTCAAGCCTAACCTGTTTTCAAATATACAAAACCTGATTCAAAACCTCAAAATCCATACAAAGCCTAAAAAGCCAAGCATCTCAGAGGCATCAGATATCATAACCAAAGAGACCCTCAGAACTGTGTTCATCACAGAGTCCAGCAACAAGCAATCACAGGGTCCAACATTTCAACAGCATATCAGGCAACAGACGGAGAGGAAAAGAATCAGAATAATCAAAGGCAATTAAAGCCAACATACTCAAAATCAGCACACAAGCATACAGGAGCAAGCATTCAAGCAGATAAGAAGAGGAAAGGAAGTGATTATACAAAGGTTCTCAGGTAATCATCATTAAACCTAAGAGGCAAAAAATAAAGATACCAGGAAGCAAAGGTTCACAACATCGCGTATCCCTCCGTCCGGCCACCCTAGGCGCCTCCGGTCCACCTCGCCTCAATCTCCAAAATCCAAAGGTAGTATCCCTTCCCTTTTTCCTTTCACACACCTCGTATGGAGAACAGCGCTTAAAGTCAGAACGTAACGAAATTAAAACACGCAAATATGAAAACCTAAAAAATACGAGACTACCTTTGCTTGTCACTACTTGAACAACCCATGGAGGGAGAAGAAGTGGAAGTTGCGCCTAGTAGCTGAGGCGGAGGAAAGCTCAGTGGCTATGGCGAAGGAGATGAAGAAGAACGAAGACAAAGATGCACTACGCTGTAACCCTAAGTCCCAAATGATACAAAACCCTGAAACCCTAAAACAAATCTTGTGAAGTGTCTTGGGCCTTGCCCCATTTGTCTGCCTAAGCCCAGTTTCAAAGCCAGCGTCTTACACCCCCTTTTCCCTTTAATCTGCCTATTTTGATTGGGCCTGCCTCACACTAATAGAAGCCCATTCCCTTTTTTTTAGTTTGTACATAAACTAACTCCTTTTTTTATTTATCCTTTTATTTTTCTTTTTTTAACTAATATATTTTATTTTGTTAAATAAAACGATACCTTATTTTTATACAAAACTTTCTTTTATTTTTATTATATTTGAAAAAATACATGAATATTAAATTTAATAAAGATAATAGATTTTTGTCTAAAATTTCCCTTTTTTAATTTTGTACATTAATACCTAGACAATAGGATAATCAAACTTAAAACATTTTTCTCTTTTAATTAAAACTCTTGTATAAAATATTCATAGAAATACATAAAAAAGATTTTTAGGTTGAATATTTCTTTTTTAACTAAAACTTTTGTACATAATTAACAAAAATCAAAAAGAATAGATAACAATACTTAATTTTTTTCATTAAGTTAAACATCATTCTCACTTGTAAATAAATCACATACACATTTGCACATACACATTTGCTTATTCCTATACATTGATACATATTACATTTGAGATCGCAATTCGATTTGGTTGTAAATTTATTTGGACACTACTCTCCTATTAAAGTCTCATCCCCATTTATAAATATTTGTACCCCCATTCCCGGATACTTGTTTGTAATAGCGTAGACTTTAAATTCCCGCAATTTATCGCTTTCAAATATACCATGGTTAGACCTAGGGTTTGTATGTAAATAAAATCAAACGCTAGACAACCTAAACACAAAGACAAGAATGCATGACAATCAATACACAATCACACTTGCACCCCTAGGGTAACCCCGCTCGTTGCCTTCCAAAATGGGCCATGCTTGCACGTTGAGTTTCTTTGGCAAAACAAAACAAATCAAAATGATCATAGTCCCTCGATGACGCTTTCGAAAGTTGCCTACGAAATGATCATAGTCCCTTCAAGCAAAATTGCCAAAGACACTTGGCACCATTGCATTCATGGTCCATACTATGACCCGCGCCCGTCCCGTTAACATCCTAACACGAGATTGTCCACCAAATACAATGGTGGAACAATACTGTTAAAAGGGTTAAAACATGAGAAAATCCTTTGAGTAAATTTAGGGGTAGACAACTCTTAGTTACTTGATCAAACTTGCAAAACACACTTGCCTACTTTTCAAAACACAATTTCCAAACAACTTCCAAAAAACATTTGAAACATCTTTTCGAAAAGATACACACCTTCGTAAAACATTCGAGTAAAGAATTGTTACAACGGTTGCCTAGACAAGGCGTCTTTTTCAAAACATTTTCAAAACACACACACACACCACCATTTCAAGCAATTGAAAATCAAGGCAAGTGATCTAAAACAAGTAACTAAGAGCCCATGGATAACCATGGATGAAAAGGGTGCTAATACCTTCCCTTTTCATAATCTACCCCCCGAACCCATGAAACATCTCAAAAGGTTTTTCCTGTGCTTTTTTAACCTTTCCTTTAGGATAAAATAAAAAGTCGGTGGCGACTCTTGCTAAACCGAACAAGTGCGAATACAAACGCAAAAACTCAAGTCAGTTCTCCCACCGTATCACAGAACTGGCGACTCTGCTGGGGAGTAAACTTAAAAGTAGGGTTACCTTAGGGTTTAGATCAACTTTACATACTTGCTTTGATTGCTTTGATTGCTATATCTTTTGGGTCCTTGTTTGGGTTTGTTGTAAATCCTACACCCGGATTTGGGGCACCTTTCTAGGTAAATAGCAATAAAACGGTGAGGGAACTGTGCGGGGTATACCGACACGGTTGAAGCAGTAAGCTATGTTAGTGTGACATATTTGTGAGTACCGGTAACCCTTGAGTTCAATCAAGGAGAGTACGGGGCCGCTGAGTGATGTCATGAAGCACTAACAAACTCTTAGAACCTTAATTGACCATCCTAGCCTTTTAGGGGTAGTGAGATGACCGACTTTGGTGCAGTCTGAAGTTGGTAGATACTCGATACTACACTCATTGAGGGTTGTTTTCTTGGAATATTTTGGTCGCCAGTTAAGTGGCTAAACCAAAACAATGAACACAGAAAACAATCCAATGATATTGAGCTCCTTAGAACCTGGTTTCTATTTTAGGACAGGATGAGCCAACTAACTTCAAGAGGGTACTTACCTAACAACCCCATGCAAGCCTAAACCTAAGGACTTGTTTGCTTTGTGTGAATATGATTGCTTGTATATACACTTACTTGCTTTTGCATACATGTACATAACATCATGACATCATACCATAGCATTTTCAATAACCATTTCAAGGATCTCGAGGGTTCTTTTGATGCAGGGTCACGTTGAACCAGACGTCTACTAAAGGGCAAGAGGTTTCTCCTCTAAGAAAATGCCATCAAAGATCAAGTGTAACAACTTGAATCAGGGGCTATGACCCACTTGACATGGTGAGCTTGATTCTCGTGGAAAGACATCCACCGGTGCAAAGTCGCTCCAATCAAAGATCGAAGTTCAACCTCTAACATTCTCTTGTGTTTACCCAAAGAGATCCTTGAAAGCATGCATTCACATATCATGCATTGCATCATGACAGTTTTTTTCAGGTTTCCTTACTCTCCTACTGTTTATTTAAGTAGAGATGGCTCTAGAAAGGACTGTCAAGGATATCCAGGACCAGACTGCTCAGCTGCAGGAAATGTTCTTGAACATGTCTCTGGGGAAAGAAGAAGTGAAAGCTCTCCTCACAAGGGGCATGGTCCAGGGGAATTCAAGCAATTCCATGAGTGATCAGCTGGAGGCACTGCAGTCTGAGCTGACAACAATGAGGATCCAAATGACGGGGCAACTGGTGGGCCAGATGGCTCTCATCCAGGACTTGGCTCAAAGACAAGAGGAACTCAGAGTTCTCGTCAACCAACTGCTTCGGAACAACCAACTGGGGAAAACATCTGAGGTTGAAGAGCAAGCCATCATTCAACCCCCTTCCAGACAAGAAGACAAGGGGAAGGCTCCTCTACTTGCTTCAGGGTCACAAGCCCATCAACAACCCCGCCAGCGTCAACGGGGTAATCGGCGTAAGCAAAATACGTCGGGAAGACAGTTCACTGAGACTGACATACCGTCATCTCTAATACTGGAGCGCTTATTGGAGGTTAATCTGACTGATTTGAGGGATCCTATTCGGAAGCCCAATACCTCCGCTCCTAACTATCATCCCGACGCATTTTGTGTATACCACTCCTACAGCCCGGGACATGACACCGACGACTGTTGGGCCTTGAAGAACAAGATTCAAGATCTGATTGACATTAGAGTGCTGAGGTTCATGCCAGACGGCGAGATGAAAATCTTCTGTTGAGGAGTTCTCCACCTGAATTGACAAGGCTCAAACTGAGAGGCTTTTGTTTCATTTGAATTTCCAAGTTGTAATCTCTTTGTTATTCAAACATTTATCTGTTAATGTCAAACTCTATTTCATTATTGCATTGCATATGTTTGTCTTGAATTCATCCATTCGTTTTCACTACTCTTATGCTTTCTTTATGATATTTAACTCTTGATAAAAAGCTGCAAGCCTTTAGAGGGAGGATGACGAAACAATACCATAATCTCATACAGTATGCTTTTGAACAGACCTTGCTGATGATGTACAGGCATTTCTTTCAATTCCCAAACACTGGAGTTATAAGGAAGATAATCCCTAGTCAACCCCTTCGAGCTAAAGAAGTAGGAGTTTTCTGTTCTAAACAAATCGAAACCTTTGATATAAACCTGGGGCAGGGTAGTCTCTCAGTTAACTCAAAAGAAAATGCGCATCAAAGTCGCAAACTCTCAGTTCGTAATACAACGAACGACATCAAAAGCATTCCTTTGGAATCAAAAGACAAGGGTGGTTGCCTATCACATAGGCAGTCAATCTCTCAAAAGAGAAAAGCCCACTGAGCCAAAACCTATAAAGGAGGCTTAAGAAAGCTGGGGCATCCCGCTGACTGTGATCTCAAAAACGGGAACAGTCAGGCAAAATTTAGGGATAACAAATCAAAATCAAAAGAAAGAGGTCATTACAAATCCTCAACAACATGAAAAATGTTGAAGAAAAAAAAAAGGATGACTGCCCTCAAATTTCAATTGGGGAACCATCACCCAAAAAGTCGTTCTAAATTCGAACAGAGTGCGATGCACAATTAACTGAGCTTAGGATTGAAGAACATCACGAAGAGCGGGTGGGTACAAATATACTTTGAGCCTTTATCCTTTGTTTCTTAAACTGTGAACCAGGCCACGTTACAACCCTTCAAAAGTCCTAATTGAAGCATGGGTTAGTTCAAAAGCATACTGTTTCAAAAGGTATCATGACTCCTGTAAGGCTTTGCTCTAAATCTTGTGTTGATTTTGTCTTATGAAAAGTTTTCTGCTAAAAAACGCATTTTTCAAAACTTCGAGACAAACATAAACTTTGCATTGCTTGAATATCACTGTTTGCATTTGACTATTTGTTTGACAGCGAAGAAATTCATACAGCGAATGTTCGGAGGAACGAAAACTCTCAGTGAACAAAATCACTTCAAAAAGGATGACACTTCCATTGACAAATCTCCTATCAACAAGGGGCATGACATGACACCATCCAATTAACCTGGGGCAGTCCAGTCAAGGTTTCAACAGATCTTTCAAAGTTCAGTTAACCTGGGGCAGTCCAGTCAAGATTTCAAGAAATCTCTCAAATGCAGATTAACTTGGGGCAAGTCTCCTTTATCATCACTTGGGGCATTCGAATGTCAAAACCAAGGTCATCAAAATTTCCTTCATCACCTGCTGGAAGTTGAGATCAACATCAAAGATTCCTTCATCACCTGCTGGAAGTTGCGATCAACATCAAAGATTCCTTCATCACCTGTCGGAAGTTACGGTCGTCAAAGATCAAGTTCTCACAAAATTCAAGTTATGAAGCCCGGATTTGACCGGATAGTATCTTGATCTCTGCAGCATATTGTGAAGACCGGACTACGATCGGATAACAGCGTCAGACTACCGCAAAGCCTGGATTACGACCAGATAGTGCGATCTCCAAAATTCAAGTCATGAAGCCCGGATTTGACCGGATAGTATCTTGATCTTTGCAGCACATTGTGAAGACCGGACTACGACCAGATAACAGTGTCAGACTACCGCAAAGCCTGGATTACGACTAGATAGTGGGATCTCCAAAATTCAAGTTATGAAGCCCGGATTTGACCGGATAGTATCTTGATCTCTGCAGCATATTGTGAAGACCGGACTACGACCGGATAACAGTGTCAGACTACCGCAAAGCCTGGATTACGACCAGATAGTGGGATCTCCAAAATTCAAGTTATGAAGCCCGGGTTTGATCGGATAGTATCTTGATCTCTGCAGCACATTGTGAAGACCGGACTACGACCGGATAACAGTGTCAGACTACCGCAAAGCCTGGATTACGACCAGATAGTGGGATCTCCAAAATTCAAGTTATGAAGCCCGGATTTGACCGGATAGTATCTTGATCTCTACAGCACATTGTGAAGACCGGACTACGACCGGATAACAGTGTCAGACTACCGCAAAGCCTGGATTACGACCAGATAGTGGGATCTCCAAAATTCAAGTTATGAAGCCCGGATTTGACCGGATAGTATCTTGATCTCTGTAGCATATTGTGAAGACCGAACTACGACTGGATAATAGTGTCAGACTACCGCAAAGCCTGGATTGCGACCAGATAGTGGCATCCCCTCAGAGCAAGCTATGAAACCCGGATTCGACCGGATAATAGTTTAATTCCCAACTAGTTATTGTGAAGACTGGATTACGACCAGATGGCAATACAAGTTTCTGTGAAGCCTGGATTACGACCAGACAGCAGTCAAGAATACTACGAAACCTGGAGTCGACCAGATAGTGGTATGTCTTCAACACAAGCCATGAAGCCCGGATTTGACCGGATAACATCTTGGCAAGTTATTGTGAAGACTGGATTACGACCAGATGGCAATACAAGTTTCTATGAAGCCTGGACTACGACCAGACAGCAGTCAAGAATACTACGAAACCTGGAGTCGACCAGATAGTGGTATATCTTCAGCATAAGCCGTGAAGCCCGGATTTGACCGGATAACAGCTTAGCAAGTTATTGTGAAGACTGGATTACGACCAGATGACAATACAAGTTTCTGTGAAGCCTGGACTACGACCAGACAGCAGTCAAGAATACTACGAAACCTGGAGTCGACCAGATAGTGGTATATATTCAGCACAAGCCGTGAAGCCCAGATTTGACCGGATAACAGCTTAGCAAGTTATTGTGAAGACTGGATTACGACAAGATGACAATACAAGTTTCTGTGAAGCCTGGACTACGACCAGACAGCAGTCAAGAATACTATGAAACCTGGAGTCGACCAGATAGTGGTATATCTTCAGCACAAGCCGTGAAGCCCGGAATTGACCGGATAACAGGTTAGCTAGCTATTGTGAAGCCTGGATTACGACCAGATGGCAATACAAGTTTCTGTGAAGCCTGGATTACGACCAGACAGCAGTTAAGAATACTACGAAACCTAGAGTCGACCAGATAGTGGTATATCTTCAGCACAAGCCGTGAAGCCCGGATTTGACCAGATAACAGCTTAGATAGCTATTGTGAAGCCTGGATTACGACCAGATAGCAATACAAGTTTCTGTGAAGCCTGGATTACGACCAGACAGCAGTCAAGAATACTACGAAACCTAGAGTCGACCAGATAGTGGTATATCTTCAGCACAAGCCGTGAAGCCCGGATTTGACCGGATAACAGCTTAGCAAGTTATTGTGAAGACTGGATTACGACCAGATGACAATACAAGCTTCTGTGAAGCCTGGACTACGACCAGACAGCAGTCAAGAATACTACGAAACCTGGATTCGACCAGATAGTGGTATATCTTCAGCACAAGCCGTGAAGCCTGGATTTGACCGGATAACAGCTTAGCTAGCTATTGTGAAGCCTGGATTGCGACCAGATGGCAATATAAGTTTCTGTGAAGCCTGGATTACGACCAGACAACCGTCAAGAATACTACGAAACGTGGAGTCGACCAGATAGTGGTATATCTTCAGCACAAGCCGTGAAGCCCGGATTTGACCGGATAACAGCTTAGCTAGCTATTGTGAAGCCTGGATTACGACCAGATGGAAATACAAGTTTCTGTGAAGCTTGGATTACGACCAGACAACAGTCAAGAATACTACGAAACCTGGAGTCGACCAGATAGTGGTATATCTTCAGCATAAGTCGTGAAGCCCGGATTTGACCGGATAACAGCTTAGCAAGTTATTGTGAAGACTGGATTATGACCAAATGGCAATACAAGTTTCTGTGAAGCCTGGACTACGACCAGACAGCAGTCAAGAATACTACAAAACCTGGAGTTGACCAGAAAGTGGTATATCTTCAGCACAAGCCGTGAAGCCCAGATTTGACCGGATAACAGCTTAGCTAGCTATTGTGAAGCCTGGATTACGACCAGATGGCAATACAAGTTTCTGTGAAGCCTGGATTACGATCAGACAGTAGTCAAGAATACTACGAAACCTGGAGTCGACCAGATAGTGGTATATCTTCAGCACAAGCCGTGAAGCCCGGATTTGACCGGATAATAGCTTAGCAAGTTATTGTGAAGACTGGATTACGACCAGATGACAATACAAGTTTCTGTGAAGCCTGGACTACGACCAGACAGCAGTCAAGAATACTACGAAACCTGGAGTCGACCAGATAGTGGTATATCTTCAGCACAAGCCGTGAAGCCCGGATTTGACCGAATAACAGCTTAGCTAGCTATTGTGAAGCCTGGATTATGACCAGATGGTAATACAAGTTTATGTGAAGCCTGGATTACGACCAGACAGCAGTCAAGAATACTACGAAACCTGGAGTCGACCAGATAGTGGTATATCTTCAGCACAAGCCGTGAAGCCCGGATTTGACCGGATAACAGCTTAGCAAGTTATTGTGAAGACTGGATTACGACCAGATGACAATACAAGTTTCTGTGAAGCCTGGACTACGACCAGACAGCAGTCAAGAATACTACGAAGCCTGGAAGTCGACCAGATAGTGGTATATCTTCAGCACAAGCCGTGAAGCCCGGATTTGACCGGATAACAGCTTAGCAAGTTATTGTGAAGACTGGATTACGACCAGATGACAATAAAAGTTTCTGTGAAGCCTGGACTACGACCAAACAGCAGTCAAGAATACTACGAAACCTGGAGTTGACCAGATAGTGGTATATCTTCAGCACAAGCCGTGAAGCCCGGATTTGACCGGATAATAGCTTAGCTAGCTATTGTGAAGCCTGGATTATGACCAGATGGCAATACAAGTTTCTGTGAAGCCTAGATTACGACCAGACAGCAATCAAGAATACTACGAAACCTGGAGTCGACCAGATAGTGGTATATCTTCAGCACAAGTCGTGAAGCCCGGATTTGACCGGATAACAGCTTAGCTAGCTATTGTGAAGCCTGGATTACGACCAGATGGCAATACAAGTTTCTGTGAAGCCTGGATTACGACCAGACAGCAGTCAAGAATACTACGAAACCTGGAGTCGACCAGATAGTGGTATATCTTCAGCACAAGCCCTGAAGCCCGGATTTGACCGGATAACATCTTAGCAAGTTATTGTGAAGACTGGATTACGACCAGATGGCAATACAAGTTTCTGTGAAGCATGGATTACGACCAGACAGCAGTCAAGAATACTACGAAACTTGGAGTCGACCAGATAGTGGTATATCTTTAGCACAAGCCGTGAAGCCCGGATTTGACCGGATAATAGCGTAGCAAGTTATTGTGAAGACTGGATTATGACCAGATGGCAATACAAATTTCTGTGGAGCCTGGATTACGACCAGATAACAGTTAACCGTTAACAGCATGAAGATTCTCATCACCTCAGAAGATTGGTACACTCCCAATTTCTGACCCCCAACAGAATGAAGATTCTCGTTCTCAAAGTGGCATACAACCTGAGTTCCTAATTCCCCAGGCAGAGTTAAACTTCAGGATCCTCAGCAGAGCAAGAGCTTTCTCAAAGCTGATTTCCCCAGCCAGAGAGCCTTACAGAATCTAATTCCCCTCAGAGTCAAGCGTCAATCCCCAGCGGAGCTAAAACTTCCAACTATCAATCCCCAAGCAGAATGAAGACTCTCATTCTCAGGTCCTCACAGAATATTCGAATATTCCCCAGTGAAGATCTCCTCTAAACAGGAATCCCCCAGTAGGTTGGCATACAACCCAAGCCCCTGATTCCCCAACAGTGGTCCCAGGACTTCTCATTCTCAACGATCAATAGATTCTTGCCCTCCCCAGCAGCAGTCAAGGAATTACTTTCCCCAGCGGCAGTC
Organism: Vicia faba; assembly: GCA_948472305.1. NCBI lineage: Eukaryota > Viridiplantae > Streptophyta > Magnoliopsida > Fabales > Fabaceae > Vicia > Vicia faba. The sequence goes on along the minus strand of OX451736.1, from coordinate 1,013,642,247 downwards.
AAGATTCTTTTATCTCCTGCCATCCAGGATTCATCTATCCTCAACAAGACAGCTCATCAGCTTACATGTGCATTCATCACATTCATATCATAAGCATTGATGTAACATACATTGCATCACGCATCATGATATTGGATACAACTAACTCTTTACCTTTTCAGGAAAGATCAGTCAACATACAAAAATCATCATCTTCCGAGATTCATCCAGAGATAGTTCAGATGTGACCCAGACATGGCGACATTTTGATACTTATTCCAGATTCATCCAGATGCAGTTTTTCACGGACTCATCATCAGGAAACCCTACGTCGGTTCCTCCTCCACTTCAAGACTTCTGAAAACAGTTTACGGGTTCTCCAGTAACGGATGTCAACCTATCGCTTATTCAGATTCTTTCCAGACTTTTGAAAACAGTTTACGGACGCTTCCCAACATGGATGTTGCTCTATTGCTTATTCAACTTTCAAGACTTCTGAAAACAGTTCACGGGTTCTCCAGTAACGGATGTTAACCTATCGCTTGTTCAGATTCTTCTCAACTTTTGAAAATAGTTTACGGACGCTTCCCCATCAACGGATGCTGCTCTATTGCTTATTCAACTTCAAGACTTCTGAAAACAGTTTATGGATTCTCCAAACATGGATGTCAATCTATTGCTTGTTCAGACCCCCAGTTCAGAGATGTTCCAAAACATGGATACTTTTCTGATACTCGTCCACTCACCAAAGACATACAGTTCAACAATCATTTCCAGATGGCATCTATAAGCCCATCCTCCTACCAGCAACTTCCAAATGGCATATTTAAGCCCATTTCCAGATGGCATCTCTAAGCCCATCCCCCGACAAGATTCTGTCTCATCCCTAGATGGCATCTTTAAGCCCATCACCAAATGGCATCTGTAAGCCCATTCCCTCTACCATCACATCACCGAGTGCAAATTTTTTGGGCACTCTAGTGTCGAATCTCCTTTTACCTTCGAGTCGCGAACGACAAAATTGCCAATCTAACTCTTCAGGTTCAAGAAGATTGAACAGGGGCAACTGTTGTACCCCAAAATTTGCCCACCTATTTTTCCACAAGTAATCACAGCTTCGGGCTTTTCTTGATTTTTCAGACTGGCTCAAGAATCGGTCAAACAGACTTTTCTCGTTAGTCAGACAAAATTTAGGGTTTTCATTGATTTTAAAGCAGTTCAAGCAGATTGCTAAGGTTTGGTTGACTTGGCTCAGGTTTTGATCAGGCAGACGCTTCTTTGACATTTAATCAAGAATCAGGGTTTTGTGCACATATTTCTCAGAAAGAATTAATTCTATCAGTGCTTTTCAATTTACTCTGAGATATGGACTGAGGCCGTTGATTGAGAATTTGCAGTGTTTGGATTTAATCAGTGAAAAAAGGACATGTGGATATTTGTTGTTTAGCTGTGTAATGCTTCGATTATTCAGAACGACGGACGTTTATTGATTATTTATTATTCTGAGTTAAAATGGTTGGGATTTATTTCCAGTTATTATAATTTAAGAATTATAAATAATTAAATAAACAATTGAAAAGAAATAAAAGGAATTAACTGATCAAAAATGGATTTTATTCATCTTTAATTATTTGTTACAATTATTATTTGTACACTGTAAATTTATTTACAGATGTTTACATTAATAATGTTACAAAGATTAAAAGTAAAATAAAGATACATCATAAATCTTTTCTAAGTCTCTGTCTTCTATTTTGCTGCTCCCCGTTGCGCATTTATTTTTTTTATCTGCAAAACAAAGAAAAAGAAAAAGTCAAAAGCAGATGAAATGAAATTAAAGGCGGACATATAATTCAAAAGGACTCATCATTAAAAGCGACTGGCCGGAATCAGTTTTCCCTCTCTGCAAATCACGAGATTACTCTCGGTTCACAAAGAGGGATAAAAAAATGTCTTGCAAAAATGTGAAGTGCACAAAAGCAAACATACTGCATTGTCAACAAATTTCCCATTTCAAAAATTCCAAACAGCATGTACAAGTATAAAGTCCAAACTGAACTGCCTAACCAAATCAAAAAGGCAAACTGAATCACAATTTCAAACTAAGCCAAAAGCTGTCAAAAACTGTCCAAAGATATAGAAGGATATCAAGATATCAACAAGTACAAAATGCTGTCAACAATGTGCAGAAAAGCAGGAAATATGCAGAGTAAGGAAACTAGTGCAAGCAATGTCCAGGATACATCATTTTCCAGCCAGCTGCTTTTTCAGAAAGTACATCTAAAGCAATAAAAAAATGCTTTAATACTGGAGAGAAAGAAGAGAGAAGAAAAAAAGGGCTCACAGGTTTAGGCTTGAGAAAAGATATAAACAAACATACCAGCACAGTTTCACAGGAGAGGCAGAAAATATCACAAAGCAAAATACCAAAAACTGTATCAAGAAGATAGCCTGCCTCCAACACAAACAAAAAGCCAAAACCTGTTTCAACACAAGCTCAAAACCAGAACCCTGTAATAAGGCCATCCTGCACAAACCTGTAAGCTTAAAACAAAACAGCCAAAGCCTTCATCTGCTAACCTGCTTCAAACAAACTTCTGAAGCAAACTTACAAGCAAAACTGTCAAACACAAACTCATATCAAGCCATAGCCTAACCATACAAACAGCAAGCCAAAGCCTCATGCCTGCATAAAAGCCTGAAGCCAGTAAACCTGTCAAGCCCAGATCTGCATCAAGCCTAAAACCTGTTTTAAACTCAGTAAACACAAACCAGAAGCCATCAAACTGCTCAGCCTAAACATATCAACAAAACCATGTCAAAAATTACAAGCCCTCAAGCCTAACCTATTTTCAAATATACAAAACCTGATTCAAAACCTCAAAATCCAACCAAAGCCTAAAAAGCCAAGCATCTCAGAGGCATCAGATATCAGAACCAAAGAGACCCTCAGAACTGTGTTCATCACAGGGTCCATCAACAAGCAATCACAGGGTCCAACATTTCAACAGCATATCAGGCTACAGACGGAGAGGAAAAGAATCAGAATAATCAAAGTCAATTAAAGCCAACATACTCAAAATCAGCACACAAGCATACAGGAGCAAGCATTCAAGCAGATAAGAAGAAGAAAGGAAGTGATTATACAAAGGTTCTCAGCTAATCATCATTAAACCTAAGAGGCAAAAAATAAAGATACCAGGAAGCAAAGGTTCACAGCATCGCGTATCCCTCCGTCTGGCCACCCTAGGCGCCTCCGGTCCACCTCGCCTCCATCTCCAAAATCCAAAGGTAGTATCCCTTCCCTTTTTCCTTTCACACACCTCGTATGGACAACAACGCTTAAAGTCAGAACGTAACGAAATTAAAACACGCAAATATGAAAACCTAAAAATACGAGACTACCTTTGCTTGTCACTACTTGAACAACCCATGGAGGGAGAAGAAGTGGAAGTTGGGCCTAGTAGCTGAGGCGGAGGAAAGCTCAGTGGCTATGGCGAAGGAGATGAAGAAGAACGAAGACGAAGATGCACGGCGCTGTAACCCTAAGTCCCAAATGATACAAAACCATGAAACCCTAAAACAAATATTGTGAAGTGTCTTAGGCCTTGCCCCATTTGTCTGCCTAAGCCCAGTTTCAAAGCCAGCGTCTTACCCCCCATTTTCCCTTTAATCTGCCTCTTTTGATTGGGCCTGCCTCTCACTAATAGAAGCCCATTCCCTTTTTTTTAGTTTGTACATAAACTAACTCCTTTTTTTATTTATCCTTTTATTTTTATTTTTTTAACTAATATATTTTATTTTGTTAAATAAAACGATACCTTATTTTTATACAAAACTTTCTTTTATTTTTATTATATTTGAAAAAATACATGAATATTAAATTTAATAAAGATAATAGATTTTTGTCTAAAATTTCCCTTTTTTAATTTTGTACATTAATACCTAGACAATAGGATAATCAAACTTAAAACATTTTTCTCTTTTAATTAAAACTCTTGTATAAAATATTCATAGAAATACATAAAAATAGATTTTTAGGTTGAATATTTCTTTTTTAACTAAAACTTTTGTACATAATTAACAAAAATCAAAAAGAATAGATAACAATACTTAATTTTTTTCATTAAGTTAAACATCATTCTCACTTGTAAATAAATCACATACACATTTGCACATACACATTTGCTTATTCCTATATATTGATACATATTACATTTGAGATCGCAATTCGATTTGGTTGTAAATTTATTTGGACACTACTCTCCTATTAAAGTCTCATCCCCATTTGTAAATATTTGTACCCCCATTCCCGGATACTTGTTTGTAATAGCGTAGACTTTAAATTCTCGCAATTTATTTCTTTCAAATATACCGTGGTTAGACCTAGGGTTTGTATGTAAATAAAATCAAACGCTAGACAACCTAAACACAAAGACAAGAATGCATGACAATCAATACACAATCACACTTGCACCCCTAGGGTAACCCCGCTCGTTGCCTTCCAAAATGGGCCATGCTTGCACGTTGAGTTTCTTTGGCAAAACAAAACAAATCAAAATGATCATAGTCCCTCGATGACGCTTTCGAAAGTTGCCTACGAAATGATCATAGTCCCTTCAAGCAAAATTGCCAAAGACACTTGGCACCATTGCATTCATGGTCCATACAATGACCCGCGCCCGTCCCGTTAACATCCTAACATAAGATTGTCCACCAAATACAATGGTGGAACAATACTGTTAAAAGGGTTAAAACATGAGAAAAACCTTTGAGTAAATTTAGGGGTAGACAACTCTTAGTTACTTGATCAAACTTGCAAAACACACTTGCCTACTTTTCAAAACACAATTTCCAAACAACTTCCAAAAAACATTTGAAACATCTTTTCGAAAAGATACACACCTTCGTAAAACATTCGAGTAAAGAATTGTTACAACGGTTGCCTAGACAAGGCGTCTTTTTCAAAACATTTTCAAAACACACACACACACCACCATTTCAAGCAATTGAAAATCAAGGCAAGTGATCTAAAACAAGTAACTAAGAGCCCATGGATAACCATGGATGAAAAGGGTGCTAATATCTTCCCTTTTCATAATCTACCCCCCGAACCCACGAAACATCTCAAAAGGTTTTTCCTGTGCTTTTTTAACCTTTCCTTTAGGATAAAATAAAAAGTCGATGGCGACTCTTGCTAAACCGAACAAGTGTGAATACAAACACAAAAACTCAAGTCAGTTCTCCCACCGTATCACACATGCCGTTCGGATTGAAGAATGCTAGGTCAACATATCAGCGCGCCATGGTCGCTTTGTTTCACGACATGATTCATCATGAGATTGAGGTATACGTTGACGACATGATTGCAAGGTCCCAAACTGAAGAAGAACACCTTGACCATCTCCATAAGCTATTTGACAGGTTGAAGTTGTACAAGCTGAGGTTAAACCCGAACAAGTGCACCTTCGGGGTAAGGTCTGGTAAGCTGCTGGGTTTCGTAGTTAGTGATAAAGGTATTCAAGTGGATCCTGCAAAGGTAAATTCTATACAGGAAATGCCATCTCCCTGAACAGAAAAAGATGTCAGAGGCTTTCTGGGACGTCTGAATTACATTGCCCGATTCATTTCTCACTTGACTGCTACTTGTGAACCAATCTTCAAGCTATTGAATAAAGATCAAGTGGTAAGATGGAATGATGAGTGTTAGGCCGCTTTCGAAAGGATCAAGGAATATCTCCAAGAGCCACCTATTCTGATGCCTCCAGTTGAAGGGAGACCTTTGATCTTATACTTGACAGTACTCGAAAATTCGACGGGGTGTGTGATGGGGAAGCATGATGAGTCTGGCCGAACAGAGCATGTTATTTACTACCTTAGCAAAAAGTTTACCGACTGTGAGATCCGATACTCACTGCTTGAGAAAACTTGCCGCGCTTTGGCATGGGCTGCTCGCCGGCTGAGACAGTATATGCTAACTCACACTACCTTATTGATATCAAAGATAGATCCAATCAAGTATATCTTCGAAAAGCCTACCTTGTCCGGAAGAATAGGAAGATGGAAGATGATCTTAACTGAGCATGACATCCAATACACAACCCAAAAGGCATTTAAGGGAAGTGTGTTGGCAGATCATCTGGCGCATCAGGCAGTGGATGATTACCAGTCTATGAATTTCGAGTTTCCAGATGAGAGCATCATGTTGGTGATCGACTGTGAAAAACCTGGACCGGATGAAGGACCTGAGGAAGGATCCTGATGGTCTATGTATTTTGATGGAGCTTCAAACGCGTTGGGTAATGGCATTGGCGCCGTGATCATATCTCCTGAGGGCTGTCATACTATGTTCACCGCCCGATTATGTTTTAACTGCACTAACAACATGGCGGAGTATGAAGCGTGCATCATGGGCCTTCGAGCAGCTATTGACCTAAGGATTAAGTTCTTAAGTGTATTCAGAGATTCCTCTCTCGTGATCAGTCAGATCAAAGGCGAGTAGGATATAAAGCACCCAAATCTTATTCCTTACAAAGAGTATGTGTTGACGTTGCTTCCACACTTTGAGGAGATAACCTTTGAAGATTTCCCCAGGGAGGAGAATCAGTTAGCGGTCACGCTAGCTACCATGTCTTCTATGTTCAAGGTCAGGTGGGACAACGAAGCTCCCCAGATTACCATTGAGAGGTTGGACGAACCTGTACATTGCTGTGACATTGAGACTGAAGAGGTAACAGATAAGCCCTGGTTCCACGAGGTAAAGAAGTATCTTGAGGCTCAGGAATACCCCGAGGGTGCATCTGTTAATGATAAAAAGTTTCTGAGGAGATTCGCTGCGAAGTTCTTCATCATCAATGGCATTCTTTACAAGTGTAATCATGATTCAACCTTACTGCATTGTATGGATAAGAACGAGGCAGAAAGAATTATGGCAGAGTTACATGAAGGTACTTTTGGAACTCATTCCAGTGGACACACCATGGCAAAGAAGATCCTACGGGTAGGATATTATTGGTCCACCATGGAAGCCGACTGTTATCAGCATTCTCGGACCTGTCATAAGTGTCAAGTCTATGCTGATAAGGTGCACATACGTCCAGTTCCTCTGAACATCTTGACAGCTCTGTGGCCTTTTTCAATGTGGGTCATCGATATGATTGGTGAGATCAGACCAACTGCATCCAACGGGCATCGTTTCATTCTGGTGGCGATTGATTATTTCACGAAGTGGGTTGAAGCAGCTTCCTTTGCTATGGTAACCAAGAACGTCGTGGCACGGTTTATTCGGCACAATTTGATCTGTCGATATGGTGTGCCCGAGAGGATCATTACAGACAATGGTACATATCTCAACAATACGATGATCACCGAGCTCTACAAGCAGTTCAAGATACATCATCACAACTCTTCTCCTTACCGGCCGAAGATGAATGGGGTTGTTGAAGCGACTAATAAGAACATCAAGAAGATTGTGCAGAAGATGACGGTGACATACAAAGATTGGCACGAGATGTTACCGTTTGCTCTTCATGGGTACCGAACCTCAGCACGGACTTCAACAGGAGAAACACCCTACTCTTTGGTGTATGGCATGGAGGCAGTCTTACCCATTGAGGTCCAGATACCCTCTCTTCAGATTATGGAGGATGCAAGTTTGAGTGAGGACGATTGGATCCATTCCCGACGTGATCAGCTAAACTTAATCGACGAGAAGAGACTTACTGCTATTTGTCATGGTCAGACTTATCAAAAGCGAATGATCAAGGCATTTAACAAGAAAGTTAGACGACAAGAGTATCAAGTTGGGGATCTGGTAATCAAGCGCATCATACTGCCGCAAGGTGATCCTAGGGGCAAATGGACCCCTACGTACGAAGGGCCATTTGTGGTTAAGAACATTTTCTCAGGAGGAGCTATGATTCTAACCACCGTGGATGGTGACTGTGATCGGTGGATCTGGAACTGACTATTTAACACTGGATCGCGTATGTCGCGGAAGCAAGAGTCGCCACCGTCTTTTATTTTCTCCAACATGGAAAGGAAAAAAGCACAGAAAAATTCCTTAAAGAGATTGCTCTCGGTTCGGGAGGTAGGTTATAGAAAGGGAAGGTGTTAGCACCCTTTCTATCCATGGTTATCCATGGGCTCTTAGATACTTGCTCACTTGTGTTTTCAAAAATGGTTTGTTCGCTTTTCAACTGTGGGTTTTAAAAAGTTTCTTTGAAAATTCCAGTTCGACTCTTGTATCGGTCCTCAAGAGTGTTTGAAAAATTACTTTCGAAAGCTTTTTAAAAAGGTGTCGGTGTGAAAAGTATTTTTGATTTTTGTTTTGAAATTAGAGCAAGTATCTAGAGTCGTCTACCTACCCTAAGGAATTCGTCTGTGTAGATGTCCTTTAAAGTAGTGCCATCCCACCATTGAGAGGTAGGTAGCACCACCGTTGGAGGTGTTCGGGTCAATTCGAAGTTCGGGACATGGTGATCACCAGAGCAATGGGAAGACACCTTAGAAGCTACCCTCATGCCAGGTTCCCGGATCATGAGGACTTACTAAGACATCCTCTACTCGACGATCACCTTTCGAGGCAAGGCAACAGTGAGGCGTACCCTAGGGGTGGTGTGTTATTTGTGTGTCGTTTTCATTTATTTTTGTCTTGTTCATGTCAAAGTGATCTATGCGTTTGTTTTTATTTTAGGCCATTCATTCTTGCATGCATTTATTTAACAGTTAGAAAATTGCGAGAAATAAAAGTTCTAAACTATTACAAAGGCGCGGGTCCACATCGCCAAAATTTCCAAAACCCGATTTGACAGAAAATAAAGAATTAAAGGTAAAGTGCGAAAGATAAATGTTTACACGGCTTTGGGAGAGGTACATAAAAAATTAAAAGAAAAAGAAATAAATACGCGAATTGAATTAAAATTGGAAACGAGGGCGTTGGACCCTTTTTAACGAAATTAAATTAAATGATTAAATTAATGAAAATTAAAATGAAAGGAAATTATTTTTGAGATTTTGGTATTTATGATTTTAATGAGAAAATTAAATGAAAAGAATATTAACCCTAATTCTAATTTTTTATTTATTAAGAAAACATGTTAAAATTTGAACCTAAAATTAAATTAATTATTTACATGCAATTTGATTTATAAAAATAAATAATATTTAATTATTAGTGAAAAGAAAATAAAAAGGATAAAAATTGATTAAAAACCCTAATTCTACTAATTTTAGATTAATTAAGAAAATGCTTGAATTAAACTTAATTTAATAGCTAAAATCAATGAATAATATTTATTTACAAAAAATAACATTTAAATAAAAATACTTATTTTTTTGTCTTTTCTGATTTTTATATTGTTTTTATATTTTTATGAAAATATTAAATTAAAGGAATTAATTAAAAAAACAATAATTGAAATAAATAGAATAATGAAGAAAATATAAAAGATTGCAAACCTAGGGGGGTCTGTCCCCAATTGGGAGGTGAGGTCCAGTAATCAGGCCCATTAAGCCTTTGGCCTGGTTGACTTCTCAGCTAGCGTGCACGTGTGTTGACTGAGGTTTACCATGTTCTTCAGATCTGGTCCCTTGGATTGGTATTATTGGCCAAGTGGCAAGCTGGATTTGAGGATGTATGATGCACCCTAGCACTGAAACTACACATAAGCGTTAATAGAAAAATAATATGAAAGGGGTGGGGGACCTGGGGATCGAACCCAGGTCCTTTTGGTTACCAGTCTTACGCCTTACCAACTGCTCCAAACGCGCGTCTTGTTTATATAATATCAAACAAATAATATAAGGGAAACAAGGGTCAGTGGAACCTCCGCGCGCGAAAATTTGAATGAACCAACCAATGCTTTACACCTCATCCTCTTCTTCTTCGTTTTCTTTTTCCCTGAAACACAAAAGAATTGGCAACGGTTTTGAACCGTCCCCAAATGTATCATTCTAGAAAATAGCGATTAGGCCATATGGCCACATAAATTAGGCGCGATGGGTGTTTTGTTTTCGTCTAAGCGCGCTGATTTCAACCATGGCCATGAAGTTCTCTAATTTTACAGTATTAAGAAACCCCTAATTTGAACGTTGAAGAACCCTAATGTCCTTTCATGGTGAATCCTTCAATAATGCACAAAAACTTAATCAAAGCATATGGTTAGTTTCAGAATCATGAGAGCAACACAAAACAAGCGTTAGAATTTAAAATCATGCCATGAATGATAAGATACGATTTATGCAAAAAAGTGACAAAGCTTGAGTTCTATGCACCAATTCTGGGCGTTAGGAATGTGGAAACCTATTCAGACACGTTGCTTGATGTCTCAGGAAGGTGATGAGATGGTTATTTTGGCTTGAAACCTCTTGGAACCCTGTTTTCAGTTTTGAAAATTTTAGGCAAAAGTGTAAGTTTGATTCTTTGTGTATGGCGCAGCTGGAAAGTTATGGGCACGAGGGTTAGCATCCATATATACATGTGAATGATTAGGGTTGAGAAAATTGATCAAAAAATCCATGAATTGATGATAAGATATTTGATTTTTCATGCATTAGTTTTCAAATCTTTTTCATGAAAACTTAGTTCAAATCATGTTCAATCACCAAGATTCTTTCCAAATCTGATTATACACAAAATCTTGAGACTATTTCATGCACAAAAAGATTTAAAAAATTAGGTTTAGTATTTTTCACCTATTTATTTTAATTAAATGAATTATTAATAATTAAAAATCCAAATAAATAAATAAAAATGATAAAAAACTTCCCTTTGGGCCAAATGGTCGTGCACATGCCTTGGATGATGAATTGTGGAAGAAAAAGAGGCCCGTTAGCATTTTTAGGTCATTTGAAGCAATGTTGACTTTTCAAAATATCCAAAAATTTCCCAACTTCCACAAGACATAACTTGCTCAATTTTTAATCTTTACTCATGTTTTTGGACATTTTGGAAAGGTCTTTGAGTCATCCAACCAATTCCTTTGGTCCCATGTCATTTTTATTTACCAATCTCAAGTTATGGCCTTTGACTTAAAGTCCCTTTTTGTTGACTTTTGAAAATGACCTATAATGTTGAAATTGATAACTTTTTGTGAGAGCATTTCTTGGACTTGAAGTATGAAGAGGAGTTGTAGGAAATGTCCTTCTCTTCAAAATGAGCTTTGGATGGAATTTTTCTGATAATCCATGTGGAAGTTATGCCCTGGTCAAGTTGCAGTTGACTTTTTCAACTATCCAAATATGGAAACTTTTGCATCTTGAGACTTTTTGAGCCATACTTTGAGAATCATGATCAAGCATTGATCAAATGATGTTTGTGGCTTCAAAATGAGATGTTGACCAAAATTTTGACCTTTTGACTGTCAAATGACCATTTTGCCCCTACAGTTGACTGCAGTGCAATTAGGGTTTTTGACTGTGCAATTTTGTGCTGTAGGTCTTGAAACTTGGTATGAAGATGCTTGACCATGTTTATAGGCATGTGGGACTTGATTGGACCCTTGGAAACTTCATTTTATTTGTCAGAACCAAAACCCTAGTTTTTGACTGTTAGGAGGCCCTTGAACTGTGCAACCCTTGGGGAGATTTTGAAGCTTTGACTTTGCAAATCTTGAAGAATATGGGAGGGAAAATTTTGGGGTACAACAGTTTCCCCTGTTCAATCTTCTTAGACCTGAGGATGCAGATTGGCTGGCGTGCCTTTCGTAATCCGAAGGTGGAAGATGATTGAACACTAGAGTGCCCAGAAATTTGCGCTCACATAGTAGAATGTGATGGGGAATGGGCTTATAGATGCCATTTGGAGATTGATGGATAGGATGATGGGCTTATAGATGCCATGCTGAGAGATGATGGAAGGTGGATGGGCTTATAGATGCCATCTGGATGTCGATCGCGTAAGAGATTCCTTAGCGAGAACTTGCGTACCTGCAAAAGAAAAATGATTACCTGACCTGTTACAGGAGTGGTCTTCAAACTCTTGTGTAGATGTGTCCTGACTGGTTACAGGAGCTGGATCTGGAGCTTCAAAAGGTGATGAATGAACCAGGAATGGTTACTATCTCAACAGGAACGGTGAGAGAACCTTGAACGACTTCAACTTCAACAGTAACGCTGAGCGAATCTGGGGATGATTACTACCTCCGCAGTATCGGGGAGAGAACCACATGCGACTACAACCTCAACAGTATCATTGAGAGAATCTTGGACGACTTCACTTCAACAGTAACGCTGAGCGAATCTTGGGATGATTACTACCTCCGCAGTATCGGGGAGAGAACCACAGGCGACTACAACCTCAACAGCAATCATTGAGAGAATCTTGGACGGCTTCGACTTCAACAGTAACGCTGAGCGAATCTTGGGATGATTACTACCTCCGCAGTATCGGGGAGAGAACCACAGGCGACTACAACCTCAACTGTAATCATTGAGAGAATCTTGGATATCTTCTTCTTCAACAGTAACGCTGAGAGAATCTTGGGGATGATTACTACCTCCGCAGTAACGGGGAGAGAACCACAGGCGACTACAACCTCAACAGCAATCATTGAGAGAATCTTGGATAACTTCTACTGAGTCTTTATCAGGAAAATCTGTTTGGGGTCGATTTAACTGGACTAGAGAAGGCCTTTGACTGGATAAGAAACAGAAAATCTTAGGGTCGATTAACTGAACCGGTCTAGGTCTTGAAATGTCTTCAACTGGATAAGAAACAGGGAGATCTTAGGGTCGATCTGACTGAACCAGAGAAGGCCTTGGACTGGATAAGAAACAGTAAAATCTTTGGAGTCGATTTAACTGAACCCGACTAGGTCTTGAAATATAGTTGAGAATTTAATTGGATCTTTCCTGAAAGGTAAAGGTCAGTCATATGCAATGCATGATATGGATCAAGCAATGATATTCTCGACATAAGTGAGATTTATAAGATATGATGCATATATGCATGCTATAATGATGTATGTGATGTTTATGAATGTATGTTTTCGTCTTAGGAAAATAAATCCTTGACGAGTGCCGGGAAGTCACTCCTGGGCTGATGTTGAAGAATAGATTTTGCCTCCGTTGGGGATGTTAGTTGCAAGAATACCGGTAGGAGAAGATGACTCCGTTGTGGAATTAACTTGGCGAATGAATTGCTCTGCGGGGAGAAAAGTACTCTAACGGTCTTGCTGGGAAGCAAAGCTCTGTGGGGAGAGAGATGCTTTGTTGAGTTTGATGAAGATAACTTGCTGGGGATACCATTGTTGTGTTGGAAGTGTTAATAGACTTCGCTGGGGATAAGAAGACTTCGTCGAGGACGCTCTTTCTGTGGCTTTTGGCTGAGGATAACCCAGTTATATCCTGGTAAGGAAATAACTCTTTGAATAAAGTCGGGAGACGCGTTCGTGCTCTGCGAGGATAAGCTTCCAGAATCTACTGGGGATAAGCTTACTGCTTGGGGAGATGAATTCCAAATTTCCTGGGGAACTAGATTGGACTCTCTTGGGGAAGTTTTGAACTGTATCGGGGGAGTGACTCCATTGAACGTTTGATATACCGCCGGGGAACAATCTTTAGGTCAAGACTGCCGGGGATGCTTGTTAAGAACATATATATTGCTGGGGAATGTTGAGATCTGCTGGAGGATACCCAACTTCCTTGAGTTTGATGGATATAGCTTGGCTTGAGGAGAGTATACTGCTTGCTGGCTCACTCTTTGGGGAATTAAGATATACTGGTTATGTTCTTCAGCTGAACCTTCCTTGGTACCTTGGAGGATAGAACAATTAGATTGTTTAGACAACTCTTTATTGCCCCTGTTTCTAATGTTACCTGTAATTAATCCTTTGTTTCGTACGCAGATATTTATGGGTTAGCAAATTATCGTCAATGCATATATCACAAATTGAACCTTGGACGTTCTTCGCGAAACAAAACAGAAAAAGAAAAACAATTGGCCATTTTAACTGAAAAGTGATTTTTGTATTGATTTTGAATTTGCCTGAAAAATAGGCGTTTTATGTACAAGAGGCTGACGTCCTAGTAAGAGAACGCCGCCGAACAGAAGAGTTTATACAAATTTTGTACAAGAGAAAATAAAACAGCTGTGTGAAATGAATGATCCCACTGGGTTTCAACTCTGCTATTGCCTTTATAACTCCGAGCGTCTCATCACTTGATGACCTTGGTTGAAGATGAAGTTGACTGATCGATGCCGTCTGAACTTGATGTAGATACCGGATTCTGGATGCAAAGTGATCAATGAGACATAGTATTACGCTTTATCCCTAACTTTTGCCTGGACCGCCCTTTCGGGTTTTCAGTCCACCGGGATACCCATTTTTTCCCAAGCCGCCTTTTCAGGTTTTCGACTTGCCGGGTGTACAGATTTTTTTCATTTCATCCCTTCATTTTGCCCGAACCCTTTTGGTTCGCCGGGAAGCCCTAATTTTTGCCTAGGCGTGTCAGCCTAGCGGGTCCTTTTTTATGCGTAGTATCTTTTTACTATGTCTGCATTGGCGGGGTGAGGAAGGTCGTCACCATCCATGTTGGTTAGAATCATGGCTCCTCATGAGAACACGTGTTTAACCACAAATGGCCCTTCGTACGTAGGGGTCCATTTTCCCCTTGGGTCACTCTGAGGAAGGATGATTCACTTGATTACCAGATCCCCAACTTGATACTCTTGCGGTCTGACCTTTTTGTTAAATGCCCTGATCATCCGTTTCTGATACGTCTGACCATGACAGATAGCAGCAAGTCTCTTTTCATCAATAAGGTTTAGCTGATCAAGTCGTGTCTGAATCCAATCATCTTCGTTCAGATTTGCATCCTTCATTATCCGGAGAGAGGGTATTTGCACTTCGATCGGTAAGACTGCTTCCATACCATAAACCAAGGAGAAAGGAGTTGCCCCGGTTGACGTCCTTGCTGAGGTACGGTACCCATGTAGAGCGAACGGTAACATCTCGTGCCAATCTTTATAAGTCACTGTCATCTTCTGCACGATTTTCTTAATGTTCTTATTTGCTGCTTCTACAGCCCCATTCATCTTCGGTCTGTAAGGAGAAGAATTGTGGTGTTTTATCTTAAACTGCTCGCAGAGCTCAGTGATCATCTTGTTATTGAGATTGGTATCGTTGTCTGTAATGATCCTTTCTGGGACGCCGTATCGACAGATCAGGTTATGCCGAATGAACCGTGCCACGACAGTCTTGGTTACCGTAGCATAGGAAGCTGCTTCAACCCACTTCGTGAAGTAATCAATCGCTACCAGGATGAAGTGATGCCCGTTAGATGCCGTAGGTTTAATCTCACCGATCATGTCTATGCCCCACATTGCAAACGGCCAAGGCGCAGTCAGAACATTCAAAGGGACTGGAGGAACATGCACCTTGTCTGCGTATATCTGGCATTTATGGCATGTCCGGGAGTGTTGGTAACAGTCAGCTTCCATTGTGGACCAGAAATACCCTGCCCGAAGGATTTTCTTCGCCATAGTGTGTCCACTGGAATGTGTTCCGAAGGTCCCTTCATGTAACTCTTCCATGATCTTTTCTGCTTCAGTCTTATCCACACAGCGCAATAAGGTCGAATCATGGTTTCGCTTGTACAAGATGCCGTTGCTAAGGAAGAACTTTGCTGCGAACCTTCTCAGAAAATTCTTATCATTGACAGAGGCACCTTCAGGGTATTCCTGGGCTTCCAAATATCTCTTCACTTCATGGTACCAAGGCTTCTCAGTCACCAATTCAGTCTCGAGATCACAACAGTATGCCGGTTCGTCCAGTTTCCAGATGATGATTCGGGGAGCCTCATTGTCCCATTTGACCTTAAACATAGAAGACATTGTAGCTAACGCGTCCGCCAGCTGATTCTCTTCTCTTGGAAAGTGTTCAAAGGTTATCTTTGTGAAGTGGGGAATCAATGTCAACACACATTCTCTGTTAGGAATAAGATTCGGATGTTTCGTATCCCACTCTCCTTTGATCTGATTGATCACGAGTGCGGAATCTCCGAAGACACTCAGAAACTTGATCCTTAGGTCGATCGCAGCTTGGAGACCCATGATGCACGCCTCATACTCTGCCATGTTGTTGGTACAGTTGAAGCATAGCCGGGCAGTGAGTAGAGTATGAGTGCCTTGAGGCGATATGATTACAGCGCCGATACCGTTACCCAAAGCATTGGAGGCTCCGTCAAAGTGCATAGACCATCGGGATCCTTCCTCAGGTCCTTCATCCGGTCCAGGTACTTCACAATCAGTCACAATCATGATGCTCTCGTCCGGAAACTCAAAGTTCATTGACTGATAGTCATCTACGGCCTGATGTGCCAAGTGGTCTGCCAATACACTTCCCTTGATGGCTTTCTGGGTCGTGTACTGAATGTCGTATTCCGTCAAGATCATTTTCCATCTTGCTATTCTCCCAGACAGAGCAGGCTTTTCAAATATGTACTTTATAGGATCCATCTTTGAGATCATCAAGGTAGTGTGAGTCAGCATATACTGTCTCAGCCGGCGAGCAGCCCATACCAAAGCGCAACAATTTTTCTCAAGCAGTGAGTATCGGGTCTCACAGTCGGTAAACTTTTTGCTAAGGTAATAAATGGCATGCTCTTTTCGGCCAGACTCGTCATGCTGCCCCAGCACACACCCCATTGATTTGTCAAGTACTGTCAGGTATAGTATCAGAGGTCTCCCTTCAACCGGTGGCATAAGGATGGGTGGTTCCCGGAGATACTCTTTGATTATGTCAAAGGCAGCCTGACATTCATCATTCCAACGTACTACCTAATCTTTCTTCAGCAGCTTGAAGATTGGCTCACAGGTAGCAGTCAGGTGTGAGATGAACCGAGCAATGTAATTCAGGCGTCCTAAAAAGCCTCTGACCTCTTTCTCTGTCTTAGGAACTGGCATCTCTTGAATAGCTTTAACCTTGGCAGGGTCCACTTGAATACCCTTGTCACTTACAACGAAGCCTAGCAACTTTCCAAATCTTACTTCGAAGGTACACTTGTTCGGGTTCAACCTCAGCTTGTACAGTTTCAGACAGTCAAACAACTTCTGCAGATGATCTAGGTGCTCTTCCTCAGTCTGGGACCTTGCGATCATGTCGTCAACATACACTTCTATCTCATGATGGATCATGTCATGAAATAAAGCAACCATGGCACGTTGGTAGGTTGCCCCAGCGTTCTTCAGTCCAAAAGGCATGACCTTGTAGCAGAAGGTGCCCCACTGAGTAACAAATGTAGTCTTTTCCATGTCTTCAGGTGCCATCTTGATCTGATTGTAACCTGAAAAACCATCCATGAAAGAGAACACCTTATGCTGAGCTGTATTGTCAACAAGGACATCAATGTGAGGTAAAGGGAAGTCATCTTTGGGGCTGGCCCTGTTCAGATCCCTGTAGTCGACACACATTCTGACCTTACCGTCTTTCTTTCGTACCGGCACCACATTAGCAACCCACTAAGGGTAAGAAGTCACTGCAAGGAATCCGGCATCAAACTGTTTCATAACCTCGGCTTTGATCTTCTCAGACATCTCTGGACGCATACGACGGACTTTTTGCTTAACTGGAGGGCAGTCTTCCTTAGTAGGCAAGTGATGGACCACAATATCAGTATCCAACCCGGGCATGTCCTCGTAGGACCAGGCAAATATCTCCATATAATCATGTAGCATCTTAGTTAACCTTTGCTTCACGCTGAGCTCTAGGTTGGCACCAATCTTTACCTCTTTCCTGTCTGCCTCAGTACCCAAGTTTATTATTTCCACTGGCTCTTCATGTGGTTGAATCGCCCTCTCCTCCTGGAGTAACAGTCTTGCAAGCTCGCCAGGCACTTCGCAATCATCTTCACCTTCGTCTTCGGCTAAGTTGATCAGATTTTCAAAGTCATAATTGGCAGTAGCAGAGTCGTTACCAGTGAGATCCAGAGTGGATTGAAACCTGTATGAGTGAGTGTGTGTAAATACAGTTGTTTTGAAATATATAAAGGAAGGAAAGACAGAAAAGGAGCATAAGATTTGAAATGCGAGGAAACGTCCAAGATTTTCATTTATGATATATGAAATGACAATTTATATGCCCTCACAAATGAAACCACGGTGCCTCGGGTAAGACACCGGGCCATAAAGTTCGATTTATTGTTTATTACAGATACCAAAACAGAAGAATTTATTACTCAGTAACAAGAGAAACAGGTAGATTGTCCTTTGCACTCCAATTGTTAGATCCACTGTTGGTTGTCGGGTAAATCCAGCTATCAAACTCAGCTTCATCCATTTCATCTTCGTCCCCAATAACATTCACTCCATGAGCAGGCAGGGGAGCTATCACCACATTAGGTTTCTCAGATGCCTCAAATTGTACCTCCTTGGCGTCAATAAGGTCCTGCAGCTTGTTCCTTAAAGCCCAACAGTCATCAGTGGAATGCCCCGGGCTATCGGAGTGATAAGCACAGCGGGCATTCGGATTGTATTTGGGGGAGGCAGTGTTGACAACCTTTGGCGCCTCTCTGACAGTCACTAGGTTGGTAGATAGCAACTGCGGCAAGATCTGCGACAAAGTCATACTCAAGAGGGTGAACTCTCTCCGGGGTCTTTCAGCCCTTTGAGGATTGGTTGGCCGAGGAGCGGCAGCAGGCTTAGCAATCATTACCGCACTGACGGATTGGCGGCGCTCAGATTTCTCTTGTCTCCTGGAGCCATATACAGCACTGGCCTCCTTCTTGAAGGGCTTCTTCTCAGAA
This sequence comes from Vicia faba, assembly GCA_948472305.1. NCBI lineage: Eukaryota > Viridiplantae > Streptophyta > Magnoliopsida > Fabales > Fabaceae > Vicia > Vicia faba. The sequence continues at coordinate 1,013,623,524 of OX451736.1, read as the reverse complement.
CTAGACGATGCACCCTTCTGAATCTTACCAGACTTTAACCCAGCCTCAATTCTCTCTCCAGTCAGAATAAGATCAGTAAACCCTGCAGATGAGTTACCAATAAGATGGTTGAAAAATGGCCCAGATAGGGTCCCCAAGAACATGTCTACCAACTCCCGGTCAGTCAACGGAGGCTGCACCCTGCTAGCCAGATCCCTCCACTTCTGAGCGTACTCTTTAAAACCTTAACTTGAACCTAACGACATACCCTGGAGTTGGGTACGCGTAGGGGCAAGGTCGGCATTATACTGATACTGCTTATAGAAAGCAGTAGCCAACTCCTCCCAGTTACGAACCTTGGTCCCATCCAGCTGATAGAACCATTCGAGATGAGTCCCTGAAAGACTCTCCTGGAAGAAGTGGATCCACAAATTCTTGTCCACTGAGTACGGTTGAATCTTCCGCACGTACGACCTGAGATGTAGCTTGGGACAAGACGCCCCGTCATATTTGGTAAAGGATTGTGCTTTGAACTTACGAGGAATGATCACACCAGTAGACAAACCCAAATCTCTGAAATCCAGCCCAGGCACTTGTTGGATCTCCATAGCATTCAATCTGTCTTCCAACTGCTTGTATCTGTCTTCTGCAGGAGGATATTGTTCCTCATCAAAATCAGTCTCGTTGTCGGAGACTACCGGACTAGGACCTTTTTCCCCTTGAGGAGTACCCTTGCCTATGGAAGAACCAGCCTCTTCATTCTGCAAAGTGTTGCCAAACCTTCGGCCCGAGTTGAAAAGAACAGTCCTTCTCTTCTTCTTCTTCTTCTCCTTCTTCAGGAGCAGAGCCTTCAGCTCTTCTTGGCCCTGAGCCAAACCCATGATTAATTCCTGAAATTGCGCATTCTGCGCCTGAAGAGCCTTGATAGACATCTCAGTTGAGGATGAGTCAGGATTCATGATGCTGAAATAAACAGCGAAGAACGGTAAGCAACCTGAAAAGAAGAAAACCTGATATGCACATGATGAATGGAATGCGTATGATTTATGTTTTCAAAGACAATCGGGAATCAACTTTGTAAACAAAAAGGAACACACTTCATTAGATTCAACTTTGAAACTTAAATTGTTCAACAGGTTGCCCTTAGGCGTTACATGAAAGGAAATACTGAAAAGGGAAGTAAAACTATAAATGAACACTCAGAGCTCCTTATTGATCCCATGGTCTCCTCTTCTCAGTACGGATGTAGTTATTCAGAGCTCGCTCATTCTCCAACTGCTTCATCAGCTTTTGGATCTTCAATTCCTGCTCGTTGAACTTTTCCCAGTAAGAATCCCGTTCTTCTCGCAGTTGCGACCAAGACCTCTTTAATGTCTCATAATCAGTAGGTATCTGAGGAGGAAGGACAGTTGGAGGAACACCATCTTTGTCAGGACACTCAAGAATGACGGGTCTGACAGCTTCATACGGCATACCTAACTTCTGAGCACGGATGCGAACCCATTTGTAGTAGGCTTCCATAGGTAAAGAAGTCTTTGGCCCTAACTCTTGTGGGTCAGCTTTATGAACTTTGTCCCAAGCCTTGATGAATCTACGACGCAGCTCGTCACTATCCACCTGAAACTCAAAACTGATGTGAGGCACCAACATCTCATGGGGGCCTGCTCTTCTGGCTCTTCCAAACTGACGGAGCGCTAGACATGGATTGTAAGAGATCCCTCCTTGGGTACCAATCAGAGGAACATTAGGGTATTCCCCACATCGATCAATAATAGCTATCTCATCCAAACCTCTGCAAGTCCAAATGATGTCTTTGTCGGTGAGAGACATTAACCTATGAGCCCAACCTCTTCCTTCTTGGTTCTTCAGTACGAACTTAGGGAGGTGCGAAATAAACCACCTCACCAACAAAGGGATACAACACCATAGGGTTCCTCGTCTTCGGGTAGTACGAGCATGAAGTTGTTGCAAGATGTCACCCAAGAGAGTGGGCACCGGATTCTGAGACATAAAGATCCTTATGGCAGTGACATTGATGAAGTTGTCAGGATTAGGAAACAAGACTAACCCATAGATTAAGAGAGCCAAGATGTCTTCATATGCCCTAAAGTCCAGGTCATTCCAGAAACTGTTAGCCTTACCAATCAGAAACTTAGCCAAGAAACCCTTAACTCCGCTTCTAGCTACCCAGTTGTCCATTACCTCTTGATGTGTCAAGGGAAGAGCTGCAGCAACATCCTCAAGCCTGAGGGTCTTTTCCCAACCAGTGAAGGGAGTCTGATCCAAGATAGGGATACCAAGCAAATCAGAGAACTCTTCCAGGGTAGGGACCAGCTGGAAGTCTTGAAAGGTGAAGCACTGGTACAGAGGGTCATAGAACTGGGTCAGAACACTCATCAACTGTTGATCCCGCTTTGCAGTGACTAAACTGAGAAGAGAACCATGCCTCTGAATGAAGGAAGTGGTATTTGGAATTCTTCTAACCAACTCTTCAAGCAACTCAGGTGAGTGAACAAAGTTGAACCGGATAGTATTCCTTCGCACAGGCATCATGGTGTCCTACAAAACAGAGCAAAGGTGAAACCCTCTTGTCTTTGAAATGGTCAGTCCTTATGCAGGATGCATGCAATGCTCATGATGTTATGATGTTATGGTAAAGCACACCACAAATAGATACAAAGGCAAACATGGTAAGGCACACAAGTCACACAAGGCAAGCCCCTAAAGTTTAGGCCAGCATGAGGTCTAGGTACTACCCTCTTTCAGTTTGTTGGTTCATACTTGTCCTATCAAAGTAACCGGGTTCTTAGAGGATCCCAATATCATTGACTACCCTCAATCGGTCATAACTCCAGCATCGCAATCTTTTCTTGCGGCCAGAACCATCACGAGAGTTTAGCCTCAACGGGTGTAGCATACTGCTACTGTTCTAATGGCCAAGTTGTGTCATTTAAGGTTCTAAGGTTGTTGGTGCTTAATGACTCCTCAGAAGACCCATATTCTCCTCGTTGCAACACAATGGATATCGGTACAGACCAAGGTGCCACACCAACGTAGCCACTGCTTCACCCGTGTCGGTCTACGCCGGACAGGTCCCTCACAGCTTATGCTACCTAAACAGGGTATCCCCAGATCCGGGTTAGGATCTATGTAACTCTCATGCAACCCACAAATTTAAAGCAGACAAGTCAATACAATTGAAAACACAGTTATGAACTAACCCTAAGGTACACCTCACTTTATAAATATGTCCCCAGCAGAGTCGCCAGTTCTGTGATCGGTGGATCTGGAACTGACTGTTTAACGCTGGATCGCGTATGTCGCGGAAGCAAGAGTCGCCACCGTATTTTATTTTCTCCAACATGGAAAGGACAAAAGCACAGAAAAATTCCTTAAAGAGATTGCTCTCGGTTCGGGAGGTAGGTTATAGAAAGGGAAGGTGTTAGCACCCTTTCTATCCATGGTTATCCATGGGCTCTTAGATACTTGCTCACTTGTGTTTTCAAAAATGGTTTGTTCGCTTTTCAACTGTGGGTTTTAAAAAGTTTCTTTGAAAATTCCAGTTCGACTCTTGTATCGGTCCTCAAGAGTGTTTGAAAAATTGCTTTCGAAAGCTTTTTGAAAAGGTGTCGGTGTGAAAAGTATTTTTGATTTTTGTTTTGAAATTAGAGCAAGTATCTAGAGTCGTCTACCTACCCTAAGGAATTCGTCTGTGTAGATGTCCTTTAAAGTAGTTCCATCCCACCATTGAGAGGTAGGTAGCACCACCGTTGGAGGTGTTCGGGTCAATTCGAAGTTCGGGACATGGTGATCACCAGAGCAATGGGAAGACACCTTAGAAGCTACCCTCATGCCAGGTTCCCGGATCATGAGGACTTACTAAGACATCCTCTACTCGACGATCACCTTTCGAGGCAAGGCAACAGTGAGGCGTACCCTAGGGGTGGTGTGTGATTTGTGTGTCGTTTTCATTTATTTTTGTCTTGTTCATGTCAAAGTGATCTATGCGTTTGTTTTTATTTTAGGCCATTCATTCTTGCATTCATTTATTTAACAGTTAGAAAATTGCGAGAAATAAAAGTTCTAAACTATTACAAAGGCGCGGGTCCACATCGCCAAAATTTCCAAAACCCGATTTGACAGAAAATAAAGAATTAAAGGTAAAGTGCAAAAGATAAATGTTTACACGGCTTTGGGAGAGGTACATAAAAAATTAAAAGAAAAAGAAATAAATACGCGAATTGAATTAAAATTGGAAACGAGGGCGTTGGACCCTTTTTAACGAAATTAAATTAAATGATTAAATTAATGAAAATTAAAATGAAAGGAAATTATTTTTGAGATTTTGGTATTTATGATTTTAATGAGAAAATTAAATGAAAAGAATATTAACCCTAATTCTAATTTTTTATTTATTAAGAAAACATGTTAAAATTTGAACCTAAAATTAAATTAATTATTTACATGCAATTTGATTTATAAAAATAAATAATATTTAATTATTAGTGAAAAGAAAAGAAAAAGGATAAAAATTGATTAAAAACCCTAATTATACTAATTTTAGGTTAATTAAGAAAATGCTTGAATTAAACTTAATTTAATAGCTAAAATCAATGAATAATATTTATTTACAAAAAATAACATTTAAATAAAAATACTTATTTTTTTGTCTTTTCTGATTTTTATATTGTTTTTATATTTTTATGAAAATATTAAATTAAAGGAATTAATTAAAAAAACAATAATTGAAATAAATAGAATAATGAAGAAAATATAAAAGATTGCAAACCTAGGGGGGTCTGTCCCCAATTGGGAGGTGAGGTCCAGTAATCAGGCCCATTAAGCCTTTGGCCTGGTTGACTTCTCAGCTAGCGTGCACGTGTGTTGACTGAGGTTTACCATGTTCTTCAGATCTGGTCCCTTGGATTGGTATTATTGGCCAAGTGGCAAGCTGGATTTGAGGATGTATGATGCACCCTAGCACTGAAACTACACATAAGCGTTAATAGAAAAATAATATGAAAGGGGTGGGGGACCTGGGGATCGAACCCAGGTCCTTTTGGTTACCAGTCTTACGCCTTACCAACTGCTCCAAACGCGCGTCTTGTTTATATAATATCAAACAAATAATATAAGGGAAACAAGGGTCAGTGGAACCTCCGCGCGCGAAAATTTGAATGAACCAACCAATGCTTTACACCTCATCCTCTTCTTCTTCGTTTTCTTTTTCCCTGAAACACAAAAGAATTGGCAACGGTTTTGAACCGTCCCCAAATGTATCATTCTAGAAAATAGCGATTAGGCCATATGGCCACATAAATTAGGCGCGATGGGTGTTTTGTTTTCGTCTAAGCGCGCTGATTTCAACCATGGCCATGAAGTTCTCTAATTTTACAGTATTAAGAAACCCCTAATTTGAACGTTGAAGAACCCTAATGTCCTTTCATGGTGAATCCTTCAATAATGCACAAAAACTTAATCAAAGCATATGGTTAGTTTCAGAATCATGAGAGCAACACAAAACAAGCGTTAGAATTTAAAATCATGCCATGAATGATAAGATACGATTTATGCAAAAAAGTGACAAAGCTTGAGTTCTATGCACCAATTTTGGGCGTTAGGAATGTGGAAACCTATTCATACACGTTGCTTGATGTCTCAGGAAGGTGATGAGATGGTTATTTTGGCTTGAAACCTCTTGGAACCCTGTTTTCAGTTTTGAAAATTTTAGGCAAAAGTGTAAGTTTGATTCTTTGTGTATGGCGCAGCTGGAAAGTTATGGGCACGAGGGTTAGCATCCATATATACATGTGAATGATTAGGGTTGAGAAAATTGATCAAAAAATCCATGAATTGATGATAAGATATTTGATTTTTCATGCATTAGTTTTCAAATCTTTTTCATGCAAACTTAGTTCAAATCATGTTCAATCACCAAGATTCTTTCCAAATCTGATTATACACAAAATCTTGAGACTATTTCATGCACAAAAAGATTTAAAAAATTAGGTTTAGTATTTTTCACCTATTTATTTTAATTAAATGAATTATTAATAATTAAAAATCCAAATAAATAAATAAAAATGATAAAAAACTTCCCTTTGGGCCAAATGGTCGTGCACATGCCTTGGATGATGAATTGTGGAAGAAAAAGAGGCCCATTAGCATTTTTAGGTCATTTGAAGCAATGTTGACTTTTCAAAATATCCAAAAATTTCCCAACTTCCACAAGACATAACTTGCTCAATTATTAAGCTTTACTCATGTTTTTGGACATTTTGGAAAGTTCTTTGAGTCCTCTAACCAATGCCTTTGGTCCCATGTCATTTTGATTTACCAATCTCAAGTTATGGCCTTTGACTTAAAGTCCCTTTTTGTTGACTTTTGAAAATGACCTATAATGTTGAAATTGATAACTTTTTGTGAGAGCATTTCTTGGACTTGAAGTATGAAGAGGAGTTGTAGGAAATGTCCTTCTCTTCAAAATGAGCTTTGGATGGAATTTTTCTGATAATCCATGTGGAAGTTATGCCCTGGTCAAGTTGCAGTTGACTTTTTCAACTGTCCAAATATGGAAACTTTTGCATCTTGAGACTTTTTGAGCCATACTTTGAGAATCATGATCAAGCATTGATCAAATGATGTTTGTGGCTTCAAAATGAGATGTTGACCAAAATTTTGACCTTTTGACTGTCAAATGACCATTTTGCCCCTACAGTTGACTGCAGTGCAATTAGGGTTTTTGACTGTGCAATTTTGTGCTGTAGGTCTTGAAACTTGGTATGAAGATGCTTGACCATGTTTATAGGCATGTGGGACTTGATTGGACCCTTGGAAACTTCATTTTCTTTGTCAGAACCAAAACCCTAGTTTTTGACTGTTAGGAGGCCCTTGAACTGTGCAACCCTTGGGGAGATTTTGAAGCTTTGACTTTGCAAATCTTGAAGAATATGGGAGGGCAAATTTTGGGGTACAACAGTGACGACCTTCCTCACTCTGTCAATGCAGACATAGTGAAAAAATACTACGCCTAATCAAAGACCCGCTAGGTTGACTGCCCTAGGAAAAAATAAGGGCTTCCCGGTGAACCAAAAGGGTTCGGGCAAAAATAAGGGATGAAAATGAAAAATCTGTACACTCGGCAAGTCGAAAACCTAAAAAGGCGGCTTGGGCAAAAAAGGGTATCCCGGTGGACTGAAAACCCGAAAGGGCGGTCCAGACAAAAATTAGGGATTAAAAGCGTAACACTATGTCTCATTGGATCACCTTGTAACCAGACTTATCGACTATCAAGCTTGGACGACACTAATCAATCTGATCTACCTTCAACCAAGTCGCAAAGTGATGAGATGCTCGAGGATATAAAGGCAATAGCAGAGTTGGAACCCAGTGGGATTATTCACATAGCTGTTTTTCTTTCTTTTTGCACAAACTGTATAAATTCTATTGTTCGGCGGTGTTCTCTTACTAGGACGTCAGCCTCTTGTACAAAAAAACGCATATTTACAGGCTAACTTCAAAATCAATACAATTCATTTTCACAAAGAAATTTCAAATTGTTTTCTTTTTCTGTTTTGTTTTGCAAAAACGTCCAATGGTTCATTTTTGATATATGCATTTGACAATAATTGCTGCTAATAAATATTTACATGCGAAACAAAAGACAATTACTCGTAACATCAGAAACAGGGGAAAATAAGAAATGTCCAAACCATACAGTTGCTCTATCCACCAGGTATAGGGATAGACCTAGTTGGAGAAAACGATTGAAGGTACATTCACTCCCCGCAGAGTAAGGAAAAGTCAGTGATATTACCGGTCTCGAACAGGATACCACTCTTCCCAGTTGAGGCTCGCAACCGCAAATGAGTTGGTAAGGTTCTCCCCAAGCAGAGTTTATCTATCATCAGCACTGGAGGATTATCCTCAGTAGAGTCTGGAGGATTGTCCCTAGTAGAGTCTAAAAGATTATCCCCAGTGAAGTCACCACTGGAAAATCATCCCCAACAGAGTTCATTCCTTTCACAAATAGAAACTCAATTCCCAACATAGTGCATCATCGCCAGCAATGATAATTCATCCCCAGCCGAGGTTGTTTCTCCAAATCCACAGAGCTTCTAGCAGAGTATCTCTTCCCCACATAATTATTTTCTCGCCGGTTTATTCTCCAGTAGGATTATTCTCACAATCATCTTCATTCACTATCCCCAGCAGAAATGAAGAATTTAACTCCTTTCACTCTCCAACAGCAATCCGGGATTTATTTTCCCCAGCTAGAGAATATCACAAACATTTGCATATCCATACATCATGACATACGCATGAACATCATACAATATAATCTCATTTATTTTGAGAACATCATTGCTTGATACATGTCATGCATTACATACAATTAACCTTTACCTTTCAGGAAAGATACAATCAAATTCTCACAAAGTTCAAGCTATGAAGCCCAGATCCGACGGGATAGTACCTTGATTTCTACAGCATATTGTGAAGCCCGGTGTTGTACCCCAAAATTTGCCCTCCCTTTTTCACAAGAAATCACAGCTTCGGGTTTTCCCTGACTTTTCAGATTGGCGTAAGAATCAGTCAAACAGACTTTTTCTTATCAGTCTATCCAAATTAGGGTTTTTATGGACTCTGGAACAGTTCAAGCAGATTATTAGGGTTTGGTTGAGTTTGGCTCAGGGTTTGATCAGGCAGGCGCTTCTTTGACAATAAATCAAGAACTAGGGTTTGTGCGCGCATTCTCAGAAAGAATTAATTCTATAGTTCTTTTCAGTTTACTCTGGGATATGAGCTGAGGCATTTGAATTGAGAACTTGCAGTGTTTGGTATAATCAGTAAAAGAAAAGACATGTGGACATTTGTTTGATTAACTGTGCATTGCTTATGTTTAATTGGGACGCCGGGTTTATTATCGATTGCAAGACTACAGTGTTTGTTAATTATTTATTTTATCTAAGTTAGAATAATTGGATCTACTTCCAGTTATTTTAATTCAAGAAAGCTTAAATAATTAAATAGACAGTTGAATTAAAAGAGATTAATTGACAAAAGAGCTTTTATTTATTTTTAATTATTAGTACAAATGTTATTTGAATACATTTACAGTATTTACAAATAATGTTATTACAAATAATTGGAAATAAAATAAAGCTATCCTAAAGTTTCCTAAGTCTTCATATTCTAATTCTCCCCATTGCTCAATTAATTTTTACCTGCAAAAAGAAAAGGAAGAAGTTAAATGCAGATGAATTAAAAAAGCAGACAGTTAATTTAAGACTCATCATTAAAAGTGATTGGCCGGAATCAGTCGTTCGCCCTCTCTACAAATCACAAGAAAACTCTTGGTTCACAAAGAGGGATAGAAAGTGTTTACAAGCATTGTAATTAATTAATTGTACAAGGCTGCATAGTTTCAAATTTGCAAAGTGTCAACAAAAATGTCAAAATGCACAAAGCTACTGAATATGCCAAGTACAAAGCTGCATAGTTCAAAATTCTAAACTAAGTCACAAATTGCAAACTGAAAAATGCCTAACCAAGTCCAATGTCAACTAAACTGCCCAAAAGCTGTCCAAAGAAAGTACAAAAAGCTGTCAAGAGATATGCAGAAAATCTTGAAAAAGAAGAAAGTACACAGAGGAAAGATACAATGCAAGAAATATTCAAATTTACATCACTTTCCAGCCAACCCTTTTTCAGAGCAGAATAGTACAGTCTAAGCAATAAAGAATGCTTTTCTGTGGAGAGAGAAAAGAGAGAGAGAGAGAAGAGGCTTACAGTGGGCAGGCTTAGGCTTAAGAGATATATAAAACAAAAGATATACCAGTACAAAAGAAGAGGCCGAACCACATAACAAAAATAACACAAACTGTGTCAAACATTCAAACTGCCTCAAAACCTGTTACATAACACAGGCCACAAAACTGCATTAAGAGCTTCAAGCCTAACCTGTTTCATATACAAGCATATCAAGCCTAAACCTTAAACCTGCTTCAAGCTAAACTAGAAAAAACTCAGTAGGTAGCAAGCAATAACACAAGCCTGTAGTTTCAAGCCATCAACCTGCCTCAAGCCAGTTTAAAACTAACAAACCTCTATACAAGCCATCAACCTGCCTCAAGCCAGTTTCAAACTAACAAACCTCTACACAAGCCTTAACCTACTAAGCCTCAAACTACTAGCCTGTTTTCCTCCAAGCCATACAAGCATATCAAGCCTGAAGCCTGTCGAAAAACCAGGACAGCAAATATCCAACCAGAAAAAGCCATACAAGCATATCAAGCCTGAAGCCTGTCAAAAAAACCAGGACAGCAAATATCCAACCAGAAAAAGCCATACAAGCATATCAAGCCTGAAGCCTGTCAAAAAAAGCAGGACAACAAACATAAAACCAGAACAAAGCAGCCAATAACCAACAAGCCCTCAGAATAAGTTCCTCATAGGGTTTAGCAATCAAAAGGCAAACAACTCAGGTATCAAAATCATCAAGATCATCAATATCAGAACAACAATAAATAATCTCAGATTCAGAAACGAGCAAGCAGAAGAGGAAAAGAAGTTTTCAGAAGCAAGGGCCCTAAGGTTTTCAGATTACAATACTATCTTCATAAAACCATAAAAAAGCAAAGATACAAAATACCAGTTTTCCACAAAGCTAGCACAGCTTCATACTCCCTGCCTTGGACGTCCTAGGACGCCTCCAGTCCACCTCTCCTCCTCTCCAAGCAACGAACCCTCCAAAGGTATAACTTTCTACTCCCTCAGTCCATTGATATACCTCATGAACCCAAACAACGCATAAAACAATCAATAACACACAACAGTAATAACATGCATGAGCTGAAACCCTAAAAATGCGTTAAGACAGAATCATTACCTTGTATAACCGCCGCCCGCGTGACCATGGAGAGGAGGAAGCGGAGATGGCGTCCGGTAGCTAGGCAGCGAGGAAGTTTGTTCAGAAACAATGGCCTTCGTTGAGAACGATAAAGACGAAGAGGAGAAGAAGATGAACGACGCCGCTCAACATTGTAAAACTTGTTCTGAGACAAATTCGTTGAAACCCTAAGACAAAATGTGGTAAAACTCGTTTGGGCCTCAATCCCACAAAAATCCCTAAAGCCCAATAATTTTGGCACCTGACCCCTCCTGGCGCGTTACACCTCCTCATTAACCTCTTTCACACACATTTTGGGCCCAGCTTTCCCCCTTAAGCCCATATAACCTTTTTATTCTTAACCAACACATTTTTTTATATAACTTAATTCTTCTTTTTATTGATAATTAATATACTAATTTCTCATATAAAAAATGTTGCTAATACTTTTCATTATAATTAAAAAATACATAAATAATTAGATTTTATTAAGATTAAACTTTTTTTTTCTTTTATTAAAACCTTTTTTTGTTTAAATTTAAACCTTGTATAAAACATTAAAAAATACATAAATAATTATATTTTATTAAGATTAAACATTTTTTTCTTTTATTAAAACCCTTTTTTGTTTAAATTTAAACCTTGTATAAAATATTAATTAAATACATAGATAATAGGATAATTAAATTTAAAACAATTTTCTTTTCTTTTTTCATTAAAACTTCTGTTTATACATATTTAACAAAAACCCAAAAATAAATAAAGTACTTAATATTGCATTAAGTTAACATAATTTTCTCATTTGTAAATAATCACATACACTTTCACAAATACTTTTGATACATTGCTTTTTTATTCTTGTACATTGCTACATTGATATTGAGAATGCGATTCGATTTGGTTGTAAATATTATTTGGACACTACTATCCTGATAAGACTCATCCCCATTTGTAAATATTTGTACCCCCATCCTCGGATACTTGTTTGTAATAGCTTAGACTTTAAATTCCCGCAATTTATCGCTTTCAATTATACCATGCTTAGACTTAGGGTTTGTATGCCAATAAAATCAACCGCTAGATAACCTAACACAAGATAAATGCATGAAAATCAAATACACCATTCACACTTGCACCCTTAGGGTTACTCCACTTGTTGCCTTCAAAAATGGGCCATGCTTGCATGTTGAATTTCTTTGGCAAAACAAAACAAATCAAATGATCATAGTCCCTCGATGACGCTTTCGAAGTTGCCTAAAAATGATCAAGTCCCTCAAGCAAATTGAGAAAGACACTTGGCACCATTGCATTCATGGTCCATACGATGACCCGCGCCCGTCCCGTTAACATCCTAACACAAGATTGTCCACCAAATATAATGGTGTAACAATACTGTTAAAAGGGTTAAAACATAGGAAAGATCTTTGAGAAATTTAGGGTAGATAGCTCTTGGTTACTTGACCAACTTGCAAAACAAATCCTTGCCATTTTTCAAAACACACTCCATAACACTTTCAAAAACAAACTTTCAAAAACCTTGAAACATCTTTTCAAAAAGACAAACACCTTTTGTAAAACATTCGAGTAAAGAATTGTTACAAGGGTTGCCAAGACAAAGGCATCTTTTTCAAAACATTTTCAAAACCACACACACAAAGCACCATTTCAAACAATTGAAAAGCAAAGGCAAGTGATCTAAGCAAGTAACTAAGAGCCCATGGATAACCATGGATAGAAAGGGTGCTAATACCTTCCCTTTCTATAATCTACTCCCCGAACCCAAGAAAACATCTCAAAGGTTTTTGTTGTGCTTTTTAACCTTTCCTTAGGATAAAATAAAAAGTCGGTGGTGACTCTTGCTCAACCGAAACATTTGCAAAAACAAATGCAAAACCTCAAGTCAGTTCTCCCACCGTATCACAGAACTGGCGACTCTGCTGGGGATTGATTTTAAAGTGGGGTTACCTTAGGGTTTCAGATCACCCATACATACTTGCTTTGATTACCTTTGATTGCTTTACTTTTTGGGTCCTTGTTTGGGTTTATTGTAAATCCTACACCCGGATTTGGGGGCACCTTTTTAGGTAAATAGCAATAAAACTGTGAGGGAACTGTGCGGGGTATACCGACATGGTTGAAGCAGTAAGCTATGTTAGTGTGACATATTTGTAAGTACCGGTAACCATTGAGTTCAATCAAGGAGAGTACGGGGCCGCTGAGTGATGTCATGAAGCACTAACGAACTCTTAGAACCTTAATTGACCATCTTAGCCTTTTTAGGGGTAGTGAGATGACCGACTTTGGTGCAGTCCGAAGTTGGTAGATACTCGATACTACACTCATTGAGGATTGTTTTCTTGGAATATTTTGGTCGCCAGTAAAGTGGCTAAACCAAAACAATGAACACAGAAAACAATCTAATGATATTGAGCTCCTTAGAACCCGGTTTCTATTTTAGGACAGGATGAGCCAACTAACTTCAAGAGGGTACTTACCTACAAACCTCATGCAAGCCTAAACCTAAGGATTTGTTTGCTTTGTGTGAATATGATTACCTGTATATACACTTACTTGCTTTTGCATGCATGTACATAACATCATGACATCACACCATGGCATTTTCAATAACCACTTCAAGGATCTTGAGGGTCTTTTGATGCAGGGTCACGTTGAACCAAACGTCTAACCAAGAGGCAGGAGGTTTTCTTCTCTAAACAAAATGCCATCAAAGATCAAGTGCAACAACTTGAATCAGGGGCTATGACCCACTTGACATGGTGAGCTTGATTCTCGTGGAAAGACATCCACAGGTGCAAAGTTCTCCAATCAAAGATCGAAGTTCAACCTCTAACTTTCTCTTGTGTTTACCCCAAGAGATCCTTGAAAACATGCATCCACATATCATGCATTGCATCATAACAATTTTTCCTTTTCAGGTCTCCTTACTCTCCTACTGTTTATTTCAGTAAGAGATGGATCTAGAGAGGACTGTCAAGGATATCCATGACCAAAATGCTCAACTTCAAGAAATGTTCTTGAACCTGTCTCTGGGGCAAGAAGAAGTGAAAGCTCTCCTCACAAGGGGCATGGTCCAGGGGAATTCAAGCAATGCCAGGAGTGATCAGTTGGAAGAACTTCAGTCTGAGCTGACAACAATGAGGATCCAAATGATGGGACAACTGGTGGGCCAGATGGCTCTCATCCAGGACTTGGCTCAAAGACAAGAGGAACTCAGAGTTCTCGTCAACCAACTGCTTCGGGACAACCAAGTGGGGCAAACATCTGAGGTTGAAGAGCAAGCCATCATTCAACCCCCCTCCAGACAATAAGACAAGGGGAAGGCTCCTCTACTTGCTTCAGGGTCACAAGCCCCCCAACAACCTCATCAGCATCAACGGGGTAATTGGCGTAAGCAAAATACGTCGGGAAGACAGTTCACTGAGACTGACATACCGTCGTCTCTAATACTGGAGCGCTTGTTGGAGGTCAATCTGACTGCTTTGAGGGATCCTTTTCGGAAGCCCAATACCTCCGCTCCTAACTATCATCCCGACGCATTTTGTGTATACCACTCCTATAGTCCGGGAGATGACACCGATGACTGCTGGGCCTTGAAGAACAAGATTCAAGATCTGATTGACATTGGAGTGCTGAGATTCATGCCCGATGGCGAGATGAAAATCTTTCGTTAAGGGTTTCTCCACCTGAAGGGACAAAGCTAAAACTGAGAGATTTTTGTTTCATTTTAATTTCCAAGTTGTAATCTCTTTGTTATTCAAACAATTTATCTATTAATGTCAAACTTTGTTTCATTAATGCATTGCATATGTTTGTCTTGAATTCATCCATTCGTTTTCACTACTCTTATGCTTTCTTTATGATATTTAACTCTTGATAAAAATCTGCAAGCCTTTAGAGGGAGGATGACGAAAAAATACCATATTCTCATACAGTATGCTTTTGAACAGACCTTGCTGATGATGTACAGGCATTTCTTTCAATTCCCAAACACTGGAGTTATAAGGAAGATAATCCCTAGTCAACCCCTTCGAGCCAAAGAAGTAGGAGTTTTCTGTTCTAAACAAGTTGAAACCTTTGATTTAAACCTGGGGCAGGGTAGTCTCTCAGTTAATTCAAAAGATGCGCATTGAAGTCACAAAACTCTCAGTTCATAATACAATGAACGACATCAAAAAGAGAAAAACATTCCTTTGGAATCAAAAAGATAGTGATGGTTCCTCATCTCATAGGTAGTCACAATCTCTCAAAAGAGAAAAACCCATTGAGCCAAAACCTATAAAGGAGGCTTAAGAAAGCTGAGGTATCCCGCTGACTATAATCTCAAAAACAGGAACAGTCAGGCAAAAGTTAGGGATAACAAATAAAGAAAGAGGTCATTACAAATCCTCAACAACATGAAAAATGTTGCAAAAGAAAAAGGCGATAATGACTGCCTTCCTAATATATTCAATTGGTGAACCATCACCCAAAAGTCGTTCCAAGCTCGAATAGAGTGCGACGCGCAATTGACTGAGTTTAGGATAGAAGAACATCACGAAGAGCGGGTGGGTACAAATATACTTTGAGCCTTTATCCTTTGTTTCTTAAACCGTGAACCAAGCCACGTTACAACCCTTCAAAAGTCCTAATTGAAGCACGGGTTAGTTCGAAAGCATACTGTTACAAAAGGTATCCTGACTCCTGTAAGGCTTTGCCCTAAATCTTGTGTTGAATTTGTCTTACAAAAGTTTTCTGCTAAAAAACGCATTTTTCAAAACTTCGAGACCAGCATAAACTTTACATTATTTGAATATCATTGTTTGCACATGGTTATTTGTTTAACAGCGAAGAAATTCATACAGCGAATGTTCAGAGGAATGAAAAATCTCTCAGTGAGTAAAAATCAATTCAAAAAGGATGACACTTCCATTGACAAATCTCCTATCAACAAGGGGGCATGACATGTCACTATCCAGTTAACCTAGGGAAGTCCAGTCAAGGTTTCAACAGATCTTTCAAAGTTCAGTTAACCTGGGGCAGTCCAGTCAAGATTTCAACAAATCTCTCAAAAGTTCAGTGAACTTGGGGCAAGTCTCCTTCATCATCACTTGGGGCATTCGAATGTCAAAAGTGTTCAACAATTCCTTCATCACCTGTTGGAAGATACAGTTTCAGATACGCTCCAAACACGGTAGCCATTCTGTCACTCATTCAGATCCAGTTACAGTTTCAGATACACTCCAAACAAGGAAGCCATTCTGCTACTCATACAGATCTCAAGTCCAAGATACATTTTCAGATACGCTCCAAACACGGTAGCCATTCTGTCACTCATTCAGATCCAGTTACAGTTTCAGATACACTCCAAACAAGGAAGTCATTCTGCTACTCATACAGATCTCAAGTCCAAGATACAGTTTCAGATACGCTCCAAACACGATAGCCATTCTGTCACTCATTCAGATCCAGTTACAGTTTCAGATACACTCCAAACAAGGAAGTCATTATGCTACTCATACAGATCTCAAGTCCAAGATACAGTTTCAGATACGCTCCAAACACGGTAGCCATTCTGTCACTCATTCAGATCCTAGTTACAGTTTCAGATACACTCCAAACAAGGAAGTCATTCTGCTACTCATACAGATCTCAACTCCAAGATACAGTTTCAGATACGCTCTAGACACGGTAGCCATTCTGTCACTCATTCAGATCCTAGTTACAGTTTCAGATACACTCCAAACAAGGAAGTCAGTCTGCTACTCATACAGATCTCAACTCCAAGATACAGTTTCAGATACTCTCCAAACACGGTAGCCATTCTGTCACTCATTCAGATCCAGTTACAGTTTCAGATACACTCCAAACAAGGAAGTCATTCTGCTACTCATACATATCTCATCTCCAAGATACAGTTTCAGATACGCTCTAAACACGGTAGCCATTCTGTCACTCATTCACAATATCAGACCACCGTGAAGCCTGGATTACGACCAGATAGTGGTATCTCCTAAGAGCAAGCTATGAAGCCCGGATTCGACCGGATAATAGTTTAATCCCCAACAAGTTATTGTGAAGCCTGGATTATGACCAGATGACAATACAAGTTTCTGTGAAGCCTAGATTACGACCAGACAGCAGCCAAGAATACTATGAAGCCTGGAGTCGACCAGATAGTGGTATATCTTTAACCTAAGCCGTGAAGCCCGGATTTGACCGGATAACAGCTTAACAAGCTATTATGAAGCCTGGATTACGACCAGATGACAATACAAGTTTCTGTGAAGCCTGGATTACGACCAGACAGCAGTCAAGAATACTACGAAACCTAGAGTCGACCAGATAGTGGTATATCTTTAACACAAGCCGTGAAGCCCGGATGTGACCGGATAACAGCTTAGCAATTTCTGTGAAGCCTGGATTACGACCAGATAACAGTTAACCTTCAAGAATGAAGACACTCATCCTTAAAACCTCAGAAGATTGGTATACTCCCAGTTTCTGACCGTTAACAGCATGAAGATTCTCATCATCTCAGAAGATTGGTATACTCCCAATTTCTGACACTCAAGAGTGAAGACTCTCATCCTTAAAACCTCAGAAGATCGGTATACTCCCGATTTCTGACTATTAACAGAATGAAGACTCTCATCCTTAAAACCCCAGAAGATTGGTATACTCCCAATTTCTGACCCCCCAACAGAATGAAGATTCTCATTCTCAAAGTGGCGTATAACCCAAGTTCAAGATTAATACCTGTAACAAGCCAGGAAAATATCTGTGGACGACTGGTGGTAGATCAACACCTGTAACAAGCCAGGAAAACTATCTACAGGAAGAGGTTGAAGATTAATACCTGTAACAAGCCAGGAAAACCATCTTTCTTTCTCGGGTCAGAGATTAATACCTGAAACCAGCCAGGACAACTATCTCCCCGACCAACCTTTTCAAGATCCCAGATCAATACCTGCGGCAATCAAAATATTCTAGAAATCCCCAATGGAACTAAAACTTCCAACTATCAATCCCCAAGCAGAATGAAGACTCTCATTCTCAGTTCCTCACAGAGTATTCAATTATTCTCCAGTGAAGATCCCCTCAAGACAGGAATCCCCAGTAGATTGGCATACAACCCAAACTCCTGATTCCCCAACGGTGGTCTCAGGACTTCTCATTTTCAACAATCAAAGGATTTTCAATCCCCTGCAGCAGTCAAGGATTTACTTTCCCCGACAGCTGTCAAAGATTGCATTATCCAGGATTCATCTATCCTCAGCAAGACAGCTCATCAGCTTACATGCGCATTCATCACATTCATATCATAAACATTGATGTAACATATATTGCATCATACATTTCATGCGTCATGACATTGCATACAATTAACTCTTTACCTTTTCAGGAAAGATCAGTCAACAGACAAAGATCATCATCTTCCGAGATTCTTTCTAGAAATAGTTCAGATGTGACCCAGACATGGCGACATTCTGATACTTGTTCCAGATTCACCCAGAGATAGTTCAGATGTGACCCAAACATGGCGACATTCTGATACTTATTCCAGATTCATTCAAATGCAGTTTTACACGGACTCATCATCAGGAAACCCTACACTGGTTCCTTCTCAATCTCAGATGCAGTTTTACACGGACTCATCATCAGGAAACCCTACACCGGTTCCTTCTCAATCTCAGATGTAGTTTTACACTGACTCATCATCAAGAAACCCTACACCGGTTCCTTCTCACTTCAAGACTTATGAAAACAGTTTACGGGTTCTCCAGACACGGATGTTAATCTATCGCTTGTTCAGATTCTTCAACTTCTGAAAACAGTTTACGGATTCTCCAAACACGGATGTTAATTTATCGCTTGTTCAGACTCAACTTTTGAAAACAGTTTACGGACGCTTCCCAACATGGATGCTGCTCTATTGCTTATTCGACTTCAAGACTTCTGAAAACAGTTTACGGGTTCTCCAGACACGAATGTTAGCCTATCGCTTGTTCAGATTCTTCAACTTCTGAAAATAGTTTACGGATTCTCCAAACATGGAGGGTAATCTATCGCTTGTTCAGACTCAACTTTTGAAAACAGTTTACGGACGCTTCCCAACATGGATGCTGATCTATTGCTTATTCGTCTTCAAGACTTCTGAAAATAGTTTACGGATTCTCCAAACACGGATGTTAATCTATCGCTTGTTCAGATGCAACCTTTGAAAACAGTTTACGGATGCTTCCAGATACGGATGTCAATCTATTGCTTATTCAGGCCCCCAGTTCAGAGACGTTCCAAACCATGGATACCTTTCTGATACTCACCCACTCACTAATAACATACAATTCAAAAAAAAAATCCAGATGGCATCTCTAAGCCCATCCTCCTACCAACAACTTCCAGATGGCATCTCTAAGCCCATTCCCCGATAAGATTCTGTCACATCCCTAGATGGCATCTCTAAGCCCATCTCCAAATGGCATCTTTAAGCCCATTCCCTCAAACTACGCTTTGACGAGTGCAAATTTTTTGAGCACTCTAGTGTCCAATCTCCTTTTACCTTCGAGTCGCGAACGACAAACTTGCCAATCTAACTCTTCAGGTTCAAGAAGATTGAACAGGGGCAACTGTTGTACCCCAAAACTTGCCCTCCCTTTTTCACAAGAAATCACAGCTTCGGGTTTTCCCTGACTTTTCAGATTGGCGTAAGAATCAGTCAAACAGACTTTTTCTTATCAGTCTATCCAAATTAGGGTTTTTATGGACTCTGGAACAGTTCAAGCAGATTATTATGGTTTGGTTGAGTTTGGCTCAGGGTTTGATCAGGAAGGCGCTTCTTTGACAATAAATCAAGAACTAGGGTTTGTGCGCGCATTCT
The DNA here is from genome assembly GCA_948472305.1 of Vicia faba. Lineage (NCBI taxonomy): Eukaryota > Viridiplantae > Streptophyta > Magnoliopsida > Fabales > Fabaceae > Vicia > Vicia faba. The sequence continues at coordinate 1,013,603,776 of OX451736.1, read as the reverse complement.
CAGAAAGAATTAATTCTATAGTTCTTTTCAATTTACTCTGGGATATGAGCTGAGGCATTTGAATTGAGAACTTGCAGTGTTTGGTATAATCAGTAAAAGAAAAGACATGTGGACATTTGTTTGATTAACTGTGCATTGCTTATGTTTAATTGGGATGCCGGGTTTATTATCGATTGCAAGACTACGGTGTTTGTTAATTATTTATTTTATCTAAGTTAGAATAATTGGATCTACTTCCAGTTATTTTAATTCAAGAAAGCTTAAATAATTAAATAGACAGTTGAATTAAAAGAGATTAATTGACAAAAGAGCTTTCATTTATTTTTAATTATTAGTACAAATGTTATTTGAATACATTTACAGTATTTACAAATAATGTTATTACAAATAATTGGAAATAAAATAAAGCTATCCTAAAGTTTCCTAAGTCTTCATCTTCTAATGCTCCCCATTGCTCAATTAATTTTTACCTGCAAAAAGAAAAGGAAGAAGTTAAATGTAGATGAATTAAAAAAGCAGACAGTTAATTTAAGACTCATCATTAAAAGTGATTGGCCGGAATCAGTCGTTCGCCCTCTCTGCAAATCACAAGAAAACTCTTGGTTCACAAAGATGGATAGAAAGTGTTTACAAGCATTGGAATTAATTAAATGTACAAGGCTGCATAGTTTTAAATTTGCAAAGTGTCAACAAAAATGTCAAAATGCATAAAGCTATTGAATATGCCAAGTACAAAGCTGCATAGTTCAAAATTCCAAACTAAGTCACAAATTGCAAACTGAAAAATGCCTAACCAAGTCCAATGTCAACTAAACTGTCCAAAAGTTGTCCAAAGAAAGTACAAAAAGCTGTCAAGAGATATGCAGAAAATCTTGAAAAAGAAGAAAGTACACAGAGGAAAGATACAATGCAAGCAATATTCAAATTTACATCACTTTCCAGCCAACCCTTTTTCAGAGCAGAATAGTACAGTCTAAGAAATAAAGAATGCTTTTCTGTGGAGAGAGAAAAGAGAGAGAGAAGAGGCTTACAATGGGCAGGCTTAGGCTTAAGAGATATATAAAACAAAAGATATACCAGTACAAAAGAGGAGGCAGAACCACATAACAAAAATAACACAAACTGTGTCAAACATTCAAACTGCCTCAAAACCTGTTACATAACACAGGCCACAAAATTGCATTAAGAGATTCAAGCCTAACTTGTTTCATATACAAGCATATCAAGCCTAAACCTTAAACCTGCTTCAAGCTAAACCAGAAAAAACTCAGTAGGTAGCAAGCAATAACACAAGCCTGTAGTTTCAAGCCATCAACCTGCCTCAAGCCAGTTTAAAACTAACAAACCTCTACACAAGCCATCAACCTGCCTCAAGCCAGTTTCAAACTAACAAACCTCTACACAAGCCTTAACCTACTAAGCCTCAAACTACCAGCCTGTTTTCCTCCAAGCCATACAAGCATATGAAGCCTGAAGCCTGTCAAAAAACCAGGACAGCAAATATCCAACCAGAAAAAGCCATACAAGCATATCAAGCCTGAAGCCTGTCAAAAAAACTAGGACAGCAAATATCCAACCAGAAAAAGCCATACAAGCATATCAAGCCTGAAGCCTGTCAAAAAAACTAGGACAGCAAACATAAAACCAGAACAAAGCAGTCAAAAACCAACAAGCCCTCAGAATAAGTTCCTCATAGGGTTTAGCAATCAAAAGGCAAACAACTCAGGTATCAAAATCATCAAGATCATCAATATCAGAACAACAACAAATAATCTCAGATTCAGAAGCGAGCAAGCAGAAGAGGAAAAGAAGTTTTCAGAAGCAAGGGCCCTAAGGTTTTCAGATTACAATACTATCTTCATAAAACCATAAAAAAGCAAAGATACAAAATACCAGTTTTCCACAAAGCTAGCACAACTTCATACTCCCTGCCTTGGCCGTCCTAGGACGCCTCCAGTCCACCTCTTCTCCTCTCCAAGCAACGAACCCTCCAAAGGTATAACTTTCTACTCCCTCAGTCCATTGATATACCTCATGAACACAAACAACGCATAAAATAATCAATAACACACAACAGTAATAACATGCATGAGCTGAAACCCTAAAAATGCGTTAAGACAGAATCATTACCTTGTATAACTGCCGCCCGCGTGACCATGGAGAGGAGGAAGCGGAGATGGCATCCGGTAGCTAGGCAGAGAGGAAGTTTGTTCAGAAATAATGGCCTTCGTTGAGAATGATAAAGACGAAGAGGAGAAGAAGATGAACGGCGCCGCTCAACACTGTAAAACTTGTTCTGAGACAAATTCGTTGAAACCCTAAGACAAAATGTGGTAAAACTCGTTTGGGCCTCAATCCCACAAAAATCCCTAAAGCCCAATGATTTTGGCACCTGACCCCTCCTGGCGCGTTACACCTCCCCATTAACCTCTTTCACACACATTTTGGGCCCAACTTTCCCCCTTAAGCCCATATAACCTTTTTATTCTTAACCAACACATTTTTTTATATAACTTAATTCTTCTTTTTATTTATAATTAATATACTAATTTCTCATATAAAAAATGTTGCTAATACTTTTCATTATAATTAAAAAATACATAAATAATTAGATTTTATTAAGATTAAACATTTTTTTTCTTTTATTAAAACCTTTTTTTGTTTAAATTTAAACCTTGTATAAAACATTAAAAAATACATAAATAATTAGATTTTATTAATATTAAACATTTTTTTCTTTTATTAAAACCTATTTTTGTTTAAATTTAAACCTTGTATAAAACATTAATTAAATACATAGATAATAGGATAATTAAATTTAAAACAATTTTCTTTTCTTTTTTCATTAAAACTTCTGTTTATACATATTTAACAAAAACCCAAAAATAAATAAAGTACTTAATATTGCATTAAGTTAACACAATTTTCTCATTTGTAAATAATCACATACACTTTCACAAATACTTTTGATACATTGCTTTTTTATTCTTGTACATTGCTACATTGATATTGAGAATGCGATTCGATTTGGTTGTAAATATTATTTGGACACTACTATCCTGATAAGACTCATCCCCATTTGTAAATATTTGTACCCCCATCCCCGGATACTTGTTTGTAATAGCTTAGACTGTAAATTCCCGCAATTTATCGCTTTCAATTATACCATGCTTAGACTTAGGGTTTGTATACCAATTAAATCAACCGCCTAACACGAGATAAATGCATGAAAATCAAATACACCATTCACACTTGCACCCTTAGGGTTACTCCACTTGTTGCCTTCAAAAATGGGCCATGCTTGCATGTTGAGTTTCTTTGGCAAAACAAAACAAATCAAATGATCATAGTCCCTCGATGACGCTTTCGAAGTTGCCTAAAAATGATCAAGTCCCTCAAAAAAATTGCCAAAGACACTTGGCACCATTGCATTCATGGTCCATACGATGACCCGCGCCCATCCCGTTAACATCCTAACACAAGATTGTCCACCAAATACAATGGTGGAACAATACTGTTAAAAGGGTTAAAACATAGGAAAGATCTTTGAGAAATTTAGGGTAGATAGCTCTTGGTTACTTGACCAACTTGCAAAACAAATCCTTGCCATTTTTCAAAACACACTCCATAACACTTTCAAAAACAAACTTTCAAAAACCTTGAAACATCTTTTCAAAAAGACAAACACCTTTTGTAAAACATTCGAGTAAAGAATTGTTACAAGGGTTGCCAAGACAAAGGCATCTTTTTCAAAACATTTTCAAAACCACACACACAAAGCACCATTTCAAACAATTGAAAAGCAAAGGCAAGTGATCTAAGCAAGTAACTAAGAGCCCATGGATAACCATGGATAGAAAGGGTGCTAATACCTTCCCTTTCTATAATCTACTCCCCGAACCCAAGAAAACATCTCAAAGGTTTTTGCTGTGCTTTTTAACCTTTCCTTAGGATAAAATAAAAAGTCGGTGGCGACTCTTGCTCAACCGAAACATTTGTGAAAACAAACGCAAAACCTCAAGTCAGTTCTCCCACCGTATCACACCCGGATTACGACCGGATAACAGTATCAAGCACCGCGAAGCCTGGATTCGACCAGATAGTGGTTTATCCTTAAAGCTATGAAGCCCAGATTACGACCAGATAATAAGTTCAATCCCCAGCAAGCCGTGAAGCCCGGATTACGACCAGATAACAGCTCAGCAAGTTACTGTGAAGCCTGGATTACGACCAAATAGCAGTGCAAGGTACCATGAAGCCTGGATTATGACCATATAGTGGTATGTCATAAACTCAAGCTGTGAAGTCGAGATTACGACCGGATAACAGCTCAGTAAGTTATTGTGAAGCCTGGATTACGACCAGATAGCAATACAAATTTTTGTGAAGTTTGGATTACGACCAAATAGCAGCCAAAGACACCACGAAGCCTGGATTACGACCAGATAGCGGTATATCTTTAACACAAGTTATGAAGCCAGGATTATGACCAGATAGTATCTTGATTTACTCTAAACACCATGAAGCCTGGATTTAGACCAGATAGTGGTATGAGACATCACGAAGCCTGGATTACGACCAGATAGCGGTAAAAGACACTGTGAAGCTTGGATTACGACCAAATAGCAGTTTACCCGGCCAAATACTGTGAAGCCCGGATTACGACCGGATATTAGTAGGCCCAAAGCCAAAGGGAAGCCCGGATTACGACCGGATAACCATTTGATCTCTTTTGAAGCCTGGATTACGACCAGATAAGAAGTAGGGTATTGTGAAGTCTGGGTTACGACCAGATAGCAGTACAGAACACCATGAAGCCTGGATTCGACCAGATAATGGTATAAAGCATCGTGAAGCCTGGATTACAACCAGATAACGATAAAAGGACTGAAGTCTGGATTTCAACTAGATAACAATACAAGACACTGCGAAGCTTGGATTTCGACCAAATAGCAGTTTACCTGGAAAGTTACTAAGAAGCCCAGAGTCGACCGAATATTAGTGTGCCCTAAGCTAAAGTTGAAGCCCGGATGCGACCGGATAACAAATCATTTTCTTCTGAAGCCTGGATTGCGACCAGATAAGAATCGAGAAATTGCGAAGCCCGGATTATGACTGGATAGCAAGTTTAATCTCATCTCCCCAGTAAGTCACTGTAAAGCCTGGATTACGACCAGATAGCAGTCGGTCTTATTATTATGAAGCCTGGATCACGACCAGATAGTAGTTTCTTTTTTACCTCTTCGACCAAGAGATGATTTCCCAGTAGAATAACAGACGACCGAAGCTCCTAAAATTCAATTTCTCTCAAGATAGAGATCAACATTCCCCAGCGGAATCTTCCTCAACAACAGGTATACAGACTCTCGCTAAGGAATCTCTTTTGCAATCGACACTCCTCCAGATGGCATCTTTAAGCCCATCCCCCGTCAGCAATTTCCAAATGGCATCTGTAAGCCCATTCCCGACATCACAAGATAAGTACCACATCATGTGAGTGCAAATTTCTGGGCACTCTAGTGTTCAATCATCTTCCACCTTTGGATCACGAAAGGCACGCAAGCCAATCTACATCCTCAGGTTTAAGAAGATTTAACAGGGACATCTGTTGTACCCCAAAATTTGCCCTCCCATATTTCTCAAAACATTTCAAGAAAGATCCTCAAGATTCTTAAGGAAGTCCAAGGGTTGGCCAGACAAGCCCTCTCCTAAGGCAGTCCACCTCAAATTAGGGTTTCATATTTCATCAAGATACTTGAGTCCAAGGGATCCCAAATTCTCACCATTGTCCTAATATGTTCTCAAGATCATCCATTTCAATTTTCAAGCCCTACAGAGAAAGTTTGCTCAGTCAATTGCTCAAAGGCCTGAAAATCGACTATGTTAGGGCAAGAGTCAACTGTGGCCTACATACAGTCAAACTTCAAGCTTTTTTGGTCAACATACTCATTTTGAAGTATATTTCATCATTTTATCAAGGGTTGATCATGATTCATCAAGGATTGCTCATAATTCATCAAGAACCAAAAGTTGCTAAATTAGGGTTTTGCAAGAAAAGTCAACTCAACTTTGACCAAGCATAACTTTCTCATACTTTATGAGAAATGACCCATCCAAATCTCATTTTGAAAAGGATTCCATGCTCTACAATCCATATTCATCTCCCAAGCTCAAAATATGCACTCACAAGAAGTTATGAATTTGGACATTATAGGTCATTTTGAAAAGTCAACAAAAACACCTTTTTTGTCAAAGCTTCATACATGAGCATGGAATATCAAATTGGGATGAGACCAAAGGATTTTCTTAGATGATATCTCAATATTTCTAAAAAGTCCAAGAACACCTTCAAAGAGTCAAAATTGAGGAAGTTATGCATTAGTGAAGTTGACCCTTTTTGTAAAATGGTCAAAAGTCAACTATGCCTAAAATTGCAAATTTTTCCAAATGGGCCTAATCTTTTGCACTTGTTTTGAGTTGGCAACATGGTCCACGAGCCCTAGCCCTTGCCACTTGTCATTATCTTGTTTTTATTATTTATTTTGATTTTTATTTTAATTAAATCATTTTAAATCAAAACAAATTATAGAAAATCCAAAACATTGAAATTCAAAGATCTTGTGCTTGTTTCAGGTCTTAAATCCAGTTGGCAAGTATTTGAAATCGTGCAAAGCATTGGTGTGGAAAAAAGATTGAATTTGGCAATTTTTGGAAAGATATTCAAAGTGAATCAAATCCAAATCAAAAGCAGTGATGGAGGAAGATTGAGATCAACTTTTCAACCCTAATTCAGTCCTTGATATATATTGAACCATTGCAGACCAAAAACAAGGCTAGAAAGAGGCGCAAGAACCAGAACCAAACTTGAAAAAATCAAAACAAAGTGCTGAGTCGAATTCATACTTCCAGGCATCCTCAAGGCCTTCTAGTTATCCCAATTGCTTCCTGGGAGTGTAAGCAAGCGAAATCAATCAAGAACAAGTCTTTTCCAGTACCAAAACGCGTTGTAAGTCATCAACGATCTTGGTTCTTTCTTGAAATCGAATTGTATAATTCTGGCACTTATAGCATGAAATAATTATACATTTTTACTCCTTAACACATTTGCAAGCTTTCTGTAACATTTAATTGTGTTTTCATGGCCTGTATTAGAGTTTGCCATTGTTAGGGTTTGTAGCTCCGATTTGGGGTCTTGGTGTACAGGTGAAATCGGGCCATGATTAGGGTACCATGAAGTTCGTGAGACTGAGACGAATGGATTGGTACCATAACCATTGATTTATTGTGCTTGTACATGATTTTTGATATGCCCAGGTTTTTAGCTACGGTGAGTGTCCGTTGGTAAAGGTCTGTTGTCTAAAACAACAGATCCTTGGAGAAGATGAAGACGTGGCAAGCAACCACTCGTCCATTTGAATTTCCGCGCGCAGAGATTTAATACTTTGTTGTTTCCCATATTATATTTTACGTTTATTTTATATACAACAAAAACAACTAGCGCAGTTGGCAGCCAGTCATTGGAAAATGCCTTGGGGCCTGGGTTCGAATCCCAGGTCCCCCAATTTCTTCATATTATTTTCTTTCAGGTAATCCAGCGCGCTTACAAGGCCAAGGTCCACCATATGACCTCATCATCCAACATGCCAAGTGGCCAGATGGCCATATCCAAAGGCCATCAATGAAGGAGCATCATGAAGCTCAGTCAACGCATGGTATGAGATCTTGGAAGTCAAACATGGACCTTATCTTCTTGGGCCCAGAACTACTATCCGCACTCCCTCAATTTGCTTTCAGGCCCATGTCTCTCTCTTTATTCTTTTTTTATTTTTCTTAATTAATTTAATTAATTATTTCACTAACACAAAATAATATTTCTTTTTAAAAAAATCACAAAAAATATTTTCATCCAATTAAATTTAGGATATTTATTTTTTATCAAAAAATTAAATTAATTTAATTAGGTTGTTAATTTTAGATAACTTTAATTCTTTTTATAAATAAATTAAAATTAATTAGAATAATTAGGGTTTTAACTTAATTATATTTTCTTTTTCTTAAAATAACCAAAAACACAAAAATAGGCCATGTAATTATTTTCTTTAATTAATTTAATTAACTAATTAATTGTGTGTTTAATTTTAAAACCTAATTATTTTCTTAAAAATAATCAAAAATAAACAAAAAACAATTTTTTCTTTTAATTAGGTTAGAGGGGTCAAAACCCTAGTTCTCTCTCGATCTTAATTTCCTCGCGCGCGCTTTGTCATTTATTTTTACCCCATTAATGTAATTGCTCACAAGTTGTAATAATTTAATTAGGATCATTTTACTTTCATTTATCGCTTTATTTTTAAGGGTTTGTTTTTGGCTATGTAAATACCCGAAGCCTTGTAATAGTGTAGCTTACTTTCCGCACTTTAATTTCCGTAAAATATTTAACTGTTAGATGTATGATATTAGGGATGCATGACAAGAATGTATGATTAACTTTAAAACAGTTAGCTAACCCTAAATGTGAAAAGATAATAATCTGAAACTGAATCACTCGCACATGCGCACTCCTAGGGTACACTCCCACTTGGTTGCCTTCGGTAAATGGTCATTAAGTATAGGATGCTTTAGTGGTCGCTCTCTTATCTAAATAAAGATCAAAGTCCCGATTCGGAAAAGTTGCCTCGGAATGGTTGCCTCAGAATTGTTACCTCGAATGATTGATCTAAGACATTAGGGTTACTACTAAGACGTCCTAGCATTGCTTTAGTGACCGTACGTCCCTTTTCGAATTGACCCTCAAAACTCCAACGACAATGCTACCTACTCACTAATAGTGGGATAGCACTGTCTAAAGGAAACGAACATAGAACAATTCTCTTTTTTGAGTAGGTAGATTAGTTCTTAAGTACTTGCTTAATCCAAACAAATTTTTTTCACACTTACACTCTTTTTTTAAACAAAGCTTTCAAAAACACTTCGTAACACTCTTGAAGACAGAAGCAAGGGTTAAATCAAAGTCAAAAACTTTTTCAGATCACACAAACGCAGAAGCAATTTTGAAAATGATGAGCAAGTACCTAAGAGCCCGTGGAAAACCACAGATAGAAAGGATGCTAATACCTTCCCTTTCTATAATCTACCCCCCGTACTCAAAATCTCGAAAAAAGGAATTTTTCTGTACTTTTTTCCTTTCCTTGTTGGATAAAATAAAAGTCGGTGGCGACTCTTGCTTACCGAGACATTTTGCAAACACAAACGCAAAACGCAAACCAGCAATTCTTAAAAAAAACAGTCCCGGTTCTGGCCATCGTACCACACCAGGCATATCGTCATAATCCCAAGCAAAGCAATCCTTGTATTCCTTCAATAGCTGGATCACCTTGACCTTCAGCTCTGAGTTAAGTTTTACACTGATGTAAGTGGGTCTTTTGCTAGACCCATCGCCCAAATCAATTTCTTTGAGAGGATCTTGCGCCATTATTTTTGCAATTGGAGTTGTCAGATCTTTCTCGAATCCAAAAAACTTTTATCGTATGTTGAATCCAGCCTCTGGTATTTTTTGTCAAAGGGTGTTACTTGGTAGGGGTTCTAGCTTGAAATTGACCTCAAGTACCTTTGCATGAATTCCATCATTATTGGCTTTGACAACCATATACTTCACTTCAGCCTCCAAGGTCGTTTTTAACTTGTTTTCGGCTAAATAAACCGAAATCTTTTCGAAAAAAACTGAACTTAGACATAATCATTGTCTTCATTCCCCCAACCAGTTGGTCGAAGTCCTGGTACTCCCTCCACTTCATTCCCCCCCCCCCCCCCCATGATTTCCCTATCCCACTGAAATCCATAGGTTGGGTGCAAAGTGAGTAAATAGAGGGCATTTTTTGTTGGTGAGTAAGCATCACCTACAGGATTGCATGGTCTTATGTTGGCAATATTCCTATCAAAATTTATTCTGTCAACATGATTAATCTCAGCCATATAATAGCTTTGATCAACTTCTATGTTTTCAATGATTCCATCTTCTCTCCAAATTGAAATCCTTTGGTGAAGTGAGGATGAAACTGCCCCCACGCCATGAATTCACTCATGCCCAAGTAGCAAGTTGTAGTTTGCCCTTGAGGAAATTACCATGAACATGGTGGGTCTGGTGATAGATCCCACAGTAAGATCTGAAGGAAAATCGTGATTTAAAATGCAACGGAAATTAAAATTTTCCTTTAGTGATCCTTACAAATGAGCATGGTCAGTGATAAAAACTATTACCTCTTGTGGAAATTCATACTTTTGATGTTGTGATCACGAGCGCTGATGAAGAACAATGCCTCTACTTAGTCCACATGAACAAATCGCTTCCAGTAACAGTGCTAGTTACTTGTGAACGAAAACTTTGAGTGAGAGAGTGAGAGAAAATACGACTAGGGTTTCAAGAACGGATTATCATCAAGTAAAATTACCAGCACAAGGGTTCTATTTATAGAACCACTTGTGTGGGCTGTAAGCTAAAATCCCAATTAAGGTTGCAAGCTAAAAGCCCAGTTAAGCTATGGGCATCATACCTTATGATGTAGCGTATATCGCTTAAGCGCGTGGTACCTTACCATATTCTGTATTCCACTTAAGCGTATCGTACCTTACGCTGTTCTACAATTCTGTTAAATGCACCATACCTTACCGTGTTCCTTATTTACTCTATCTCTCATCAACCTGTCCTTATGTGTGTGACCCTGTAGGTTTTCGCAACGTTGGCAATTATATTAAATCACACATTTAACATAATAAACAGTGAGTGGTAACTAGCAACATATCACTGCTACCCAAGTCACAAAAATATCATGTGATCTGACAAAACATTTATGTGATAATACTTGTGTGTACAATTACCATTTTGTCCTTATGTCTATATTGAACACAAGACATAGACTGTGTCACCCTTGTTAAATTCAAAATTGGGCCCTTAGACATTTATCCTATTACGCAAGATGGGCAAATTCCATCTAGGTCACTCATGTCCCTCAGCATGCTTTGTGAAGTACCCATCAACTGTCTTTATGGTCATCCAGTTACATATAATGTTTAATCAACAACAAAGTACTTGACTATACATCTAGGTTTCATAGTGGTTTCAAGTCGAAGGGTGGTATACACTACTATCACCATGAGAAAATCTTATGACACATTGCATAATATTCTATGTAGTATTCCATATCGGGTTAATCCAATATAAATATTACTCTGAATATTCATACATATGTCAAGACTTGATAACTCCTTATCCATGATCCATGAGATGTGATCACCAGTCTATCTATATAATAATCTCAATGCTTTAATGTTATCCCACTTCACAATAAAGCTCGACTACTGATACTTTAAGAATAATGTCTTTATGTTTAATGGAATTTCATGATTAATTCACACTTAACATTTCATTAAACAGACTAACTATTCTATGGACTTTATTATTTTGGAAAAGTAGACATAATAAAGAAATGCCTTTTATTATTAATAAATAATTTGACACAAGTACCAAAAGTATTGGCCTCTAGGGATTACACCAACAAGATCCACTTGGATTACTCCCAGAGTGTGGCCCACTTTGCCTTCATAATTTGACAAGACCATATTATGTGGCTTGAGATCCGTATTGAACATTCCAATCTTCTTGAGCATGAATTGTGGCATCAAGTTAACTGCTGCCCTTCTATCTACTAGGATCTTATTAATCCAAACATTTTCCACTTTATCCCTTATGAATAAGGGTTTCAGATGATTCTTCATGCCTTGATCTAGGCGTTCGAAGAACGCATTCTGTTCCTCTACTGCTTCGTTGTTCATGACGTAATAACAAAATGGCATATGCCTGGCCATTTCAACCTCATTAACCTCTTCATTTTCTTCGACTTCAGTCATTTGATTGTATTCTTGGGGAAGTACAAAAACTATATTAATATTCAAACTCAGAGACAATTCATCTTCTGAGTCGAAGTTATCAGTTAACATGTCTTCATCTTCTATAGGCCTTTCTTGCCTTATTTCGTTTGTTTTGTCCTTCTTTAGGGAAAAAATTTCCTCCCCACTGGCTTTTTTTCCTCAGTTTTGTTTTTAGGAAGAAGTTGGTTGGTGCTAGATTTCCCTACATCCTTCTCAGCCATTTCCTTATGTACCTTCTTAATTCTTTGATGTCTCCTCCATTGAGATCTTGACACTGGGTTCTTTTCGTTGTAGTTCTTAGACTTATAAGCTTCTTACTTCAACACTTGAAATTATCTCCTGTAGGCTATAGATGATCCTCTTCCAAATCCGAAACTTCTCTACTTCTCTTGCCATGGCCCCCTATTCCAATTGGCCTTACCCATCTGTCAATTGGAGCATTGGCAGGTGGCTTGAAAGTCACCCTTCGATTCACTTGAGGATAAGGATTGTATGGCCTTTGAGGGACTCCTTGTTTGTCAAATACAAACCCAATTTTGGCATCTCTTCAATTTCCCCTCTTTCGAGTAATTTGAACCTTTCATAGTTTTCCTCAACTTTTCTATCATATATTGCACTGCATCTGGGACACATGAGAGCCTCAGCGTGATTCTTTTGACAACGAACAAGAAAGTCTAACTGACTCTCTCCTGTTTTTGGGTATGGCACTTTCATATATTCTTCTTCTTTTTGGATGCACCTTTTGACATCATCCATCTTAGCAAGCTGTCTCATCTCCACCATGTTCACTTCGAGGTTGGGACCATCAGTGATCCCGACTTCTTGGAATTTGATTCTAAGGCCTTTAGTGGCCTTCGTCATTTTAGAATATGGAATAAAGCCATAAGTAGCCTTACCCTTGGAATCTTTGTTAATTAAGCCTTCAATAGCTTCCTTAGATTTGACACATGCAGAAAAATCCTCAATGATTTTTCCCCCAGGGTCCTGGTTGACGGGGCCTTCAGTAAGCTCCACCATGTTAATGTCTGCTGGTTCAGCATATTTGGTATCTTCTATCTATAAAGGATTAACATCAACCACCATCTTTCTCTTTTTTCCGAACCTTAGTCTTTCGTCTCTGATAGCATTTTGAACTAGATCTCGGAAAAGAAAACATTGTGAGGCCTGATGTCCTAAAAAATTATGATATTTGCAAAAAACTATTTTCTAACGTTGTTCTAACGGAGGAATTTTGGCATTTTGCATTTTGAACTAGATCCCTGAAAAGAAAACATTGTTATCTTGATCCTTGTAGTGGTGAAAAAGTAGACACCCTTGGATCAGGTAATGTCGAAGTACTATTGTTTAAAGTTGCCATTACTGATGTTGGCATACCATAAATCTGTTCATGGCCATCCATAGGCATTGTGAATCCAGATGCAAAATGTATAAAATTATTCATCTCTGGTTGACCTAGGGTCATTGGGGGACCCTGTGTATGTACTACGAATAGATTTGGACCGCTATAAGCATTTGTCGATATTCTGTCGTACTCGCTTGAATGGGTATTAATTTGGTTGCTAATAACGCAACCGTACTTTCCCCTGTCAAAAGGGGAAGGTTGTTCTCCATTGTTATTGGATGGGTTAACCATCTTCCTGGTGTATTTTATTTTTGGTATTGGTTTGTTAGTTTTGGCTAATTTTCCACTCCTTAATCTCATACAACAATGTCAAACAAATAGACTGAAACAAAAGACAATACAACACAAAACAAAATTTGTGACACAAACTTAGACACTGGCCCCACCGGGTGTGCCAATTTGTTTACCGTGAAATTTGGTAAACAACCACTAGTATTCCAAAACAAATATATTTTGGTTACTCACAGGATCGACTAGATTGATCCTAGAACATGTGTCAAGTTTTGGAAATTTATGGTTTTCGAATGTGATGGTTAATTGGTAAGTAATCGTGAAACTATATGAATAAATACCTGGAAAGTAAAGATATTTCGACTTGAATATAAAAGGAATTAAAATATATTTTGTAAAGGTAAATTGACAATTGAATAAAACATGGTGATTCATACATACATTCTCAACAACTTGTTTCTCTAACACTTGGTACTTTGAGTTTATTTGAGTAATTTGTATAAAAGTGAACACACTAAAATCCTAACATAAAGATTCTAATTTATACTAGTTTAACCATAACAGTATTTACCTAAAATAATGTCACGTTCGAAGTTTGCATGCCCTTCGAATCTTCAGACTTCCATGCATATTTTTGGATAAGATCAATCCATTTGAATTCAAGATCTTCTTCCTTTCGAGGTGCCAAAACCGACAACCTGGCTTGTCGAAATATGAAACTTCGAAACTTCAAATATCTTAAGTCCCACTTATCCATGAAATAAGACTTTTACCACCATTTAACAAAATTAAACTATCCATAGGCCTGTCAGTTGAAATCTTCATGAAATATTCTCATATTTCTCTTAGAGCTAACTTTCCTTCGACATCCTTCATTCTCCCTAATATCTCAAGTCATTGAAATTCCCAGCTAATAGTTGCATGATGGTAATACAACCTATGGAACAACATCATGGGAAGATTCTTTATATGAAGAATATTCTCCATGAGTCTCCTTAATATTCACTTTATATGATTCTCACTCCCACTGATCTGGCCATTCAATAAGCAGAGTATTACGTGACTCAATTAATCTCGTACTATGAAAATGACAATAAAATATATACCATGTTGACTTTTTAGGATACCCAATGAAAAACCACTAATGGTTCTTGGCATCCCCAAACATGAAGATGACTTAAACTATGTTTCCTTCCTGTCCATAGTTCATAAGGAGTCTTAGGAACTTCCTTGCTAGGAATCTTATTAAGCAAATATGCAATGATCCTTAATGTGTAGGTCCACAATGATAATGGCACATCACTATAACATTGAATTGACCATATTCATGAGAGTATGATTCCGCCTCACCATTTTGTTGTGGTGTGCCATGCATAGCATATTGTGCACACGTGTCATGACTTTCGATAAAATTTGCAAATGGACCTGGACATTCTCCTTTCATATTTTATTTTCCATAATATTAACCACCTCTATCAGACTTCACTATCTTTACTTGTCTACCCAATTGCCTTTCCATATTATTAATGGATGCTTTTAGTATGTCCACTGCTTAAGACGTTTCATGCAAAAAATCAAGTAACAATAATGTGAGAAGTCATAAATGAAACTAATTAAATAATTTTCTCTTCCACAAGAAGGGACGTCGAAGGGGCCACATATATCATTGTGTATCAATTCAAGGAGTTAAATGCTTCTTGTAGACAAATTCTTAGATATTTGTTTGGTGTGTTTTCCTTTAATGCAATCCAAACATATCAGTCACCAAAATCCAATTGAGATTTCATTAACCTGATTACTCTTTATTTTATATATATATGTGACCTAGCACAAATAAACACTCTCGTTATTTATACTTCGCTTATTTCCAACTACATGTTCAATATTAAACAGAGACTCTTTAAAATTAAAATCAAAATTAAAACTTTATAAGCATTAACTAAAATACCAAAACCATAATAGTAGGAATATTTAAATAAAGAAAATGCATTATTTCCAATCCTAAAATTAAAATTGAATTCATCCAACTTTTCAACAGAAACTAAATTCCTAGCACATCCAAGTATATAAAGACAACTTTTAGATTTATATGACATCCAGTATCCAAGATCAATATATAGGTCTCAACTTTTCACTCCCAAAGAGATATTCAAGTGCCAAAAATAGAGCCAACAATGTTACATGGATCAGAGTTGAGGTATATTTTCACAAAGAGATATTCAGTTTTGATTACATTAGTAATGATACTTGATAAAACAATTTAAGGGGTATATCCTGATATATATTCGTATTTTCTTTCCATGTGTAGTGTCCTCGCCAGCGTAACGGTATAGATTGCGGCTATTTCATGTTGAAGTTTATGAAAGAAACTATTCTTTTGGATCGATTAGAGATTCCATCCACGGTATGGATTTCTAACTTAGGAATTACATACTATTTTTATATTTTGTGTTTCTCATAAAATGACATATTGTTTTAACTAAATCACATACTATATTATATTATTATATATGTAGTACTTTGGGGAATTCAATTGTGCACATTACTCAAAAGATCAATTGGATGAACTTATGGAGGAATGATGTCAATTTATTATCGGGTTGAGAATTTTATAAGCTAAGGTATATTGTCTTATTTCCTTTGATGAGAACTTTCGAGTTTTTAGTATAAATTAAATTCGAATAAAGTGCAACGTTAATATTATCATGTTATGAATTTCGATCATTTGGTTTTTTTTTCCAGGTTTATAGGTGCATGTGTAGAAGATAGAGCTAAGATATTCATGTTGTTGTTGTTTCATGAGAATTCTCGAAGATAGTAAGATGTAGATGTAACATCAATTTTGAATTTTAGGATTTTTAACTTGTATCATAAACTCTGTAGTTGTTATTGTATATATCATCAATTTATATATATGTGTAATTTTTATATATGCATATTTTATTGGAATGAAGCTACCAAATATGGTGCATAATATAGTGAAAACCTGGTTCAAATATGGTTAAAATTCTGATTAAAATGCATTATATATATTGGACAACGCTTTTGTAAGTCAAAATAGGTATTTTATTAAAAATAATTGTGACCAATAGACAATATTTTAACAGAAAAGCGCTGTAAAAGCTCAAAAATAAGCGCTGCCTAAAGTGGGAAAGCGCTGTCTAAAGTGGGGGAATAGACAGTGCTTTTAAAGGAAAGTGTTGTCTAAAGCCTAATTTAAAAAATAACAAAGCGTTGTCTAAAGCAAAAGCGGTGCTAAAGGGATATATAAAAAAACGCTGTCTATTCTAAAAGCGTTGTCTAAAGTGGGCATAAGAAAGCGCTTTTACATTGAAAAAAAGCGCTGTCTTTTCTTTTAGAAGCGCTGCTTTAGGCAGCGCTTTAAAGTAAAAAAAAAAGTTGTCTTTTCTCTTATTTGTAGTAGTGAATTCAAGTTTGCAATACAATTGTTCAATTTGTAAGTTTGTTGTGAAAAATATGAAAATATCGACCTAGATGTGGTCTATGTGATGTTGGAAAGCTATGACATATATATATATATATATATATATATATATATATATATATATATATATATATATATATATATATATATATATATATATATATATATATATATATATATATATATATATATATATATAGGGGACATATCAAGTGAGAAAGGGGTCCTTATATGAGAGTGAGAGGAGTAATTATAAGCCATTGGATCAAAATTTATGACTAAGATTAGGAGAGAGAAGAAAGAGTAAAAAAAAGTTAACGTAATAAATGAGGAGAGAGAAGTAAGATTTAGAAGAAAAAAAATAACTTCATCAATGAATCTCAACCATCCAATGTAATCTAAAGGCTAAAAAGAAACCCTCTCACTCTCACATAAGAAAGACTTTCTCATGAGATATGGCCCCTATATATATATATATATATATATATATATATATATATATATATATATATAGCGACCTAAATTTAGTCTGTATGATATTGGAAAAATATGAAAAAATAGGTACCAATTTTAATTTTACAGGGAATCAACTAGAAAATAAATAATTTATTCAAAAAAAATTGCTTACATTTTACATCGGACATTAATAGCAACTGATGTAAAAACTATCAACGCTGACTCTTTTACATCGGGCGTTCCTCCCAACCGATGTAAAAAGGGTGTATTTTACATCGGTCTAACTTGGGACCGATGTAAAATGTTGCGTCAGTTTTTTTTAAAATAATTTTATACTTGTTTTTTATATCAGGCTTAGCTTATAGCCGATGTGATAACTGTCTTTTTCACATCGGACTCAGAACCGATGTAAAAAATCTCTGATTTACTATATCGTCTGACTTTACATCGGACCTAGAATCGATGTAAAAAATTATTTTCGTCCGATGTAAAAAGTCATTTCTGCACTAGTGCGCATCAAAAGCTCATATCTACCATTCTCCTTCACAACTAGTGATTTTCAACCAATTCTAATTCAATGACGAATATATATATATATATATATATATATATATATATATATATATATATATATATATATATATATATATATATATATATTCATTGAATACGATGAATTAATAGTTATTTTTCAAATTCATTGAATATCTCAGCTACACATTAATTACTTACTAAATTTAAAAATTAGATTCTATCCATTTTTTGTACCTGCTTACGTGTCTGTGTTTATAATACCCCGCCCTTTGAATTGAATTCACCAACCTTCTACCAAAGTTGTCCGCTATTGCTGTTAAACCAGAAAGGAACTTCTCCAAGGTACTTCCACTGAAATTTTTAAATCATATTTCGTTATTTATCATGAATCAACGTTATGTTGTAATGTTTTTATTTATTTTATTTCGTAAACTAGTAATCTACATGTTTTAGTTAATTTGTTTGCTAATCGCATCTAAGGTTGTTTGTTAATTGGTTACTTACTTCAATTAAAGTTTAATTAAAAGAAATGTGAATTTGTATGTTTTATTGTCTCTTTTACTAGTTAGTGTTGCCATGAAGAAAAGTAGAAAGGGTTCAATTGCACTTACAAGAGCTAGCCAAAGAAGTAGTGAAGTTGAAAGAGTAGAGAGTCATGATGAACCTTGCTCTTATTTTGTGAATCTTCCATACCATATTATCGTTCACATTTTTCTTCAACTTTCAATTAAGTCTCTTCTAATTTGTAAATGTGTGTGCAAAGATTGGAAAACTATAATTTCAGAACCACACTTTGGTAAATTGCAATTTGAACGAGCACAAAATTGTTTTATGGTTAGGACACTGGACTATAAACGAGTGTCAAGAACCCTTTATCTTCTTGAGTGCGAACCTGAAAAGTTTGAGATTGGAAGCAATAGTCAAGCGAAGCTTGAACCTATATTCAAGCTTCCTCTTCGTGATGCCAAATCATTTAAGGAGATAGAATACTTGAATAAAGCTAAGCGTCCTATTCGCGTAGCGAGATTATTAGCTTTGAAGAGAAAGGGAGAGAATGCTAAAAGGGGTAGACAAAGCCATTATATTGCTACCAACAAAGATTATGATAAGTTTAATATTATAAATTCTTGCAATGGTTTGCTTTGTTTGTGTGAACCAAATACCAGAAACCCTATAGTGATTTGCAACCCAGTCACGGGGGAGTTCGTAAGGCTTCCTAAATCTACAACCAAGATTCGGGTAAGAAATCAAGTGAAAGCTGGACTTGGTTTCCATCCTAAGACTAATGAATATAAGGTGATAAAAATATGGATTAAACATGTTAAACAAGGCAATGTGTGGGTGTTTGAGCGTGTGACTCTTGAGATACACACACTCGGAACACCATCATGGAGAAATGTTGAAATGGATCCTCAAATTTCTATTTCGAAGCTTAAGGATCCCACTTATGTTAATGGTGCGCTTCATTGGATAATGGTTGAGGGTTCAATATTGTGTTTCTGTTGTGAAAGTGAGAGGCTGCAATCATTTCCTTCTCCTACAGGTGTGTTTGGAAATCATAGTAATGGATATGTTGCTCACAAGCATATTAGAATGGGAGAATTGAAGGGATTTCTTTACATTTGTGACTCGACCGATTTCTCTAATGTTACAATGTGGGTTATGAATGAATACGGAATTGGAGAGTCATGGAGTAAGGTTTACAGCATTGATACTTCTGTCACTTCTATGAGACAACCTGTTTTATTGCGTAATGGTTATTGTTGGCCTAGAAAACAATTTGACCAAGGTGCTGCCATATTGTTACATCATTATTGCAATTCTTTTATATACTACGAACCCGAGAAGTATGGATTCAAAGTTTTTCGAATTCATGGGACTAGTTCGCCTTTTTTTGAAGTATTTCCACATATTCCAAGTCTAATTTCATTGAAGGATATTGTGAAAGGAGACAATGTTGAGGTGTTGAATATTCACTCAAGGTAAGAATGTAGCTATTAATATTTTGTTTTTATTGCTTATCCATTGTTTCCTAATATTGTTGTAATTTATATAGGTGCGCAAAGTTTAAATTGCAGGAAGAAAATGAAGTTTTTTCCTTGGCTCAAGAGATTGTTTAGAATTGGATAATACATGTTCTTCTTCATCTTTTGGTAACTTCATAAATACTTGAAGAAGAGTATCCTCCATTTCTAGTGGATGTAACAATTCATTTCTATGCAGCAGGCAGGGTTATGCTTAATCTTTATGGTTTTCTGAGACTGGATTGTAATCTTATTAGCTTGGTTTAGAGAAAGACTGACTATTTACTTCATCTATCACATCTTCCTAGATTCTCTAGTTTTAAATGCTCATTGAAAAGAGTTTCTGAATTCCTTTATTGAATAACTTTTATTGAATTTATTAGAATAAACATTTTAACAATTGAATATTTATGTGTTCTTTTAATTCAAAGAATGTTGTAATTTAAGGAAAATGATTATTGTACAACCTTTTAATTATGTTTCATAGATTGTGATCAAAAAATAAAAATTATGTTTCATAGATATGCTTTTTATTTTTATTTTCTTCAAATGTCATATCTTCCTTGATTCTAAATGTACACTTAAATTTATATTTATTGTTCATCTTATATTCTCTCCATGTTCAAAATCAACTTTAATACGGTATTATCGACGTGTGATTAAACTCTATCTTTTATATTTAGAGAATTGTTTTGCTCAGCAATCTCATCTTTCTTTTACCTTCAATCAAGAATTCTTCAATTTCTTTTCTCTATTTTTCTCAGTTTCAGAATGTCAATTGCGTGTTCTTCTAGCAGAGTTAATGGAAGATCCCCTTCTAATGGTAACAAAGGTTATCAAACTGATACGTTAAACCCCTATTTATACACAAAACTGAAAATCCAACTGTTGTTCTTGTTTCTCCATTACTCATTGGTAGAAATTATCATGCTTTATCTCGTTTAATTTCATGACCGTGACTGTTGTAATAGATTACCATCAAGAACAAATCAAAACTATGAATTTCTTGAACAAACACAAGAAATCCTTTTAGATTTTCACAAAAGAGAGAGAAGAGGAAAGAAGAAGAAAAAGAAGAAAATATGATTAGTTGTAACTGTTTTTCTATTCACTTTCTCTATTAGGGTTTACATATTACAAGTGAATAACAACAACCAACCTCTCTCAACAACTTAAAAGAACTAGTCTATTTATAGACTACTAAGCTAACTTAGGCTAGAAGTTAACTTAAACAATTGGGCTTAAACACAGACCCAATTCGACATGCTAATAAACCTAACATTATCGACTATTGCATGCTAGAACACAATTCGACTACAACATGCACAGACTTCAACATCAGCAAGTGAACATACTTTGACAACATGCTCAATCTCTGTCGAACCAAGAAGCTACCCTCGTCGACACTAGAGTTTGATCCAAAATCTAACAAATCTCCACCTTGGAACAAACTCTACAACATCAGGAGAACAAACTAGTTTTCTTTATGCAACTTTATCAACTGCATACAGTGGAAACACTTGCAACTTGACAATGCCTTGTTGATCATATCAGCAACATTATCTTCCGTCGAAACCTTCAGCACTTAGACTCTTCCATGCTCAAGTATTTCTTTGACAGATATATGACACTTTGACTATCACATTTAACATTTATAAATCGACCTTAAAGTTCAAGCTCCTTAGCAAAACCTTCAAGCCACAATGCTTCTTTCATAAATTTAGTGAGGGCAATATATTTCGGTTCAGTGGTTGATAAGGAGACAATCTTCTAAGTCTCGTTTTTCAACTGATTGTCATGTCAAACATAGTAAAAACATATCCAGAAATAGATTTTCTGGAATCCATACAACCTGCATAATCAGAGTCGGCAAATCCTTTGATTTCTTCTTTGTTATCATCACCACAGGCTCCATCATAAATCATGACTCTGCTTAGAGACCCATTTATATACCTTAAAATCCACTTCAATCCTTGCCAATGCGCCTTTCCAGGATTGGCCATATACCTGCTTACAAGGCTCACTCATATGGTATGCCTGGCCTCGTAAAGACCATGGTATACATCAAAGAACCTATTATACTAGCATATGCATTGATATTCATTTGGATCTTTCGACTTTATTACTAGGACTTTGAGTCA
The DNA here is from genome assembly GCA_948472305.1 of Vicia faba. Taxonomy (NCBI): domain Eukaryota; kingdom Viridiplantae; phylum Streptophyta; class Magnoliopsida; order Fabales; family Fabaceae; genus Vicia; species Vicia faba. Next base: position 1,013,581,618 of record OX451736.1, on the reverse strand, counting down.
TACTCCACCCGAATTAAGGATTTTTTAGTGTTATAACAGGCTTTGAGTTTGACATATCAAATTTGTCGAGTATCTTCTTCAAGTATGTTTCTTGAGATAATCATTATCTCGACTGCTTTCTATCTCTCCGGATGTCGATCCCAAGAATCCTAGATGCAACTCCCCGATCCTTCACTTCGAACTCCTTATTGAGGTTAGCCTTCACCTTCATTACATTCTTGACATTATTGCTTGCTATGATAATATCATCAAAATAAAGCAACAATATAATAAATGAATTTCCAGGCCGAAGTCCAAAGTAAACACAGTGGTCAAATAGACTTCTAGTAAAACCTATGTATGTGATTCCTTCCTTAACCTTGGAAATCCACTTACAACTGACTAACCTGGCCCCTGCATGTTTCTCGACCAGCTCCCAAGTGTTATTATCATGAAGATATTTCATCTCATCATCCATGGATTTCCTCCATTCATTCTTATTTTGACTCCTCGCAGCTTCCTTGTAGTCTCTAGGTTCTTCATCAAGAACCTCACTTATAGATATTAAGGCAAACGCTATGAGATCTGCATAACCAAGTCTCTTAGGTGGCTTGAATTGCTCTTCTTGACCTGTCTCTTGCCAGCAAATAGTCTTTTTCAGTTTTCTCTATTTCATCAATAACTTCTACTTCTTCTTCGACTTCATATGGGTTATGCAATTTAACATCACTATGCTCCACCTCAATAGGAATCTCTTCTCGTTCCAGCTCTTCTTCATAGATTTATGCATTTCGACCAGCATCATGTGTTTTCTTGAACGCCATTTCTACTTCATTGAAAACTACATCTCGACTTGTGATACACCTCCTTTGACCTGGCTCTAGGCACCACAACCTATAAGCGTTGACTCCTTTAGGGTATCTCATGAACATGCATCTCAGAGCTCTAGGTTCGACCTTGTCTTTCCTAATGCCAACATAGGCTACACAGTCAAATACTCTAAGTCTGTCGAGATTATGTGGATGCCCCGACCAAACTTCTTCAGGTGTTTTCATCCCTAAGGTAGTCGAGGGTCGTCTATTTATCAGATATGTTGTTGTTGAAGCAGCCTTATCCCAAAACACCTTCTTCAATCCAACACTACCCAACATGCTTATAACTCTTTCAAAAATGGTTCGATTAAACCTTTCAGCTAAACTATTTTGATAGAGAGTACTTGCAGTAGTTATGTGCCTTGCAAAACCAGACGCAACACAGTAGCTTTCGAACGCCTCATTGCAAAATTCAACACCATTATCTGTTCTCAACCTCTTGACTTTCTTGCCAGTTTAGTTTTCGACCAGAGTCTTCCAACTTTTGAAATTTTCAAAAGTTTGATCCTTAACTTTCTGAATAAATACCCATAACTTTCTAGAATAATCATCAACTATGGATAGAAAATTCCTTGAACCTGAATGTGAAAGACATCTTGCAGACCCACAAATATCATTATGAATATAGTCAAGGGGTCCATGTGTTCTTTGTTTACCTTTGTTAAATTTCACTCTACAAGATTTACCAAATACACAAGGTTCTCAAAACTCCAACTTTTCGACCTTGTCACCACATAGCAGATTTTGTTTCAACAATTCGACCAGTCCTCTTTCACTGACATGGCCAAGACTCTTATGCCATAACTCATTCTTTGACACAGGTTTTGTGAACACCACATATGTTGAACAACTTATAACCTCATCCTCAGGGGTATACAATTCTTTCCTCTTGATTCCTCTCAAGACTTCCTTCAATCCCTTCATTACCATGAGGATACTCTGCTCTCCTTTGAAAGCATATCCTTTCGTGTCAAATTCACCAAGAGAAATCAAATTTCTCTTCAGGTAAGGTACATACTTGACACCAGTCAATAACCTTATTAACTTATCATGGATATTGAATCTCACAGATCCAATACCTGCAAGTTTGTAGGCTTTGTTGTTTCCTAACAACATTGATCCATCATCCTGATCACATAATTATTCAAACAAATCTGTGTTTGGAGTCATATGCTAAGTGCAACATGAATCCGTAATCTATTCTTTGCAAGAATTTCTACTCGAAACCACAAGAATATCAGATGATTCAAAATCATCTTGCATAATGGTTATGTTACCATTTTATTTCACACCATGATTTTTCTGTCGATCATGGCATAATTTTCGTGTGTGACCCTCCTTCTTACAATGATAACACCTAATTGTCGAAGTATCACCACCATAAGATTTATGTTGACCTTTACCCTTCTTCTTTTCAAACTTACCATCTTTCTATGATAATTTCCCCTTAATAGACAAACCTTCACCAATAGACTATGGTTTATGATCCTTCATCTCGTTTAAGTCCTTTGAGTACAAGGTGGATTGAACTTCTTCAAAGATCAAAGAGTCTCTATCATACAAGAGAGTTTCTTTGAAGTGAGCATGAGAACATGGTAAAATACATAGCAACCACAACACTTGATATTCATAATCGATACCAACCTCAATATACTCCAGATCAAGGACCAGCTTGTTGAACATATCCATCTACTTAGCCAATACTTTGTCTTCACTCGTCTTGAATGAATGTAGGTCTTCTTTTAGGTAGAGGTGATTGAGCAACTATTTGGTCATTTACAAACTTTCAAGTTCCGACGACACACCCGTTGTCGTATTCTCCTTAGACACTTGTTGGAGAACCTTATCACCAAGGCTCAATACAATGGTGTTATGGGATTTCTCTACCATCATCGTTTTCTCCTTCTCCGTTAAGGTAACATCCTTGGCTTCAACTCCCTTCAATGCGTGTAGCAAACCCTGTTGAACTAGAAGGGCTCGAAACTTCAAGATCCATAAACTAAAATCATTAACTCCGGTGAATTTCTCAATCTCAAACTTTATTGACGACATATTTTCCATGCTCACCACACTAGTTTGTTGTATCATAGTACCGTCAAGAACAAACCAAAACTATGAGTTTCTTAAACAAACATAAGAAACCCTATTAGATTTTCACAAAAGAGTGAGAAGAGGAAAGAAGAAGAAGAAGAAAATAGGACTGGTTGTAACTTTTTTCTATTCACTTTCTCTATTAGGGTTTACATATTACAAGTGAATAACAACAATCAGCCTCTCTCAACAACCTAAGAGAACTAGTCTATTTATAGACTACTAAGCTAACTTAGGCTACAGACTAACTTAAACAATTGGGCTTAAACACATGCTCAATTCGACATGCTAACAAACCTTGCATTATCGACTACTACATGCTAGAACACAATTCAACTACAACATGCACAAACTTCGACATCAACATGTGAATAGACTTCGACAACATGCTCAATCTCTTTCGAACCAAAAAGCTACCCTCATCGACACTAGAGTTCAATTCAAAATCTCACAGTGGCTTTAAGATCCGAGAATATATTACACTTGATCAATGAAGCTCTACCTCGACTACCTGATAAAGATAATGCTTCTATCACCTGGGATAGATGCAACATAATGATCATGTCTTGGATCAAAAAAATGTGTTGACCCCAAATTTTCTAAAATCATATTATGGATAGAAAGTGCAGCTAAAATTTGGAGTGAGTTGAATGTTTCCTTTTACTAAGAAATGTCTTTAGAATCTCAAAAATCTCAGAAGAAATTTACAATTTGAAACAAGTTGATGACTTTATTCCCCCTATCACACAAAGCTAAATTAGTTATGACAAGAACTAGACAATTTCATCCAATCGCTAATTTCATTTGTGAAATTTCTTGTCAGGCAAATACCAAGATTCCTACTTACAAAGATAGAGACAAAGTTATTCGATTTATAAAAGGTTTAAATAATCAATATTCAACAGTTTGATCTCAAACCATGTTGATGGATGCACTTTCTAATATTTTCAAAGTTTACTCATTGCTTATTCAACAAGAAAGGCAAGTTATCATACCCCCTAGATGAGTCATGGATTCTTGCCTTCCCCAATCAAAATCAGAACTAAAACTATCATAATCAAAATCAAATTTTCCAAAATAGAGAAAGTTCAAGTTATCGTTGTAGAGGCACAAGAGGTGACAGGTTTGATGGTGGTATGGGAGAGGCACCAGAATGTATACTCATTGTGGAATTACCAATCATATAGTAGATTCTTGTTTTTAAAAAAATGGTACTAAGTTAAATGTGTATCACATGCCTTTTTTTAACTTATGGTTGAATTATGCGATGGCCACCGGAGAAGGTTTAAATGCCTAACATTTATGTAAAATCTTATTGACGCTATATGTATTGTATAGTTACTTGCAAGATAAAAAAATTATTTGAATTCTTTTGTATACATAATTTTCATTTAAAGAATGAGTCTATTTCAAAGGGCTGGGTTTGGGTTAGTAAATTTGAAGCTAATATTCAATTTGAAATTTTAGACTTGACTCCGAACTAAAGCACCCTTAATGGTTTAGCTTAGTTTTTCATAATCACTTCAATAAATAACAGTTACCACTAAATGATTTGAGTCCAATTTAATCGATTACGAAACAATTATATTTATAAACCAATTCATAATAAGTTTGCATTTATAAGTCGGTTTTATAAATTGAACTCTTATTTAACCAATTTTTTAAATTAAAAATCTTTTTATTATTTTTTTTTATTTATAAATAAAATATTTTCTTTAGAGTATTATGTTTTTCAAAAGAGAGAAAAAATTTAAATAATTTTTTTTTTCAAAAATAGTTAACAATTTTTTAAAATATTAATTGTGTTTCATTTTATTTTTATTTCTAAGTTACAAAAAATTTAAAAGATAAACATAATTCTTTTTTGTTTAGTTTCATGAAAAAAACAACAACTAAAGTATTTCTTTTTTTTAATACCAAAAATCAATTTTTATAAAAATAGAAATTTTTCTTTTTAGGAAAAAAATTACAAAATCAGTTTTTTATTTTAAAAAAACAAACATAAAAAATATTGTTTTTTATTTATTTTTAGAAACAATTAATTTTATAAAAAATAAAATTTCCATTTCATTATTTGCAAAAAAAAAAGTTCATTTATTTTTTTCATTTTTCAGAAAGAGATTTTATTTTTATTTTTTTATTATTTTCATAAAATTGTATTTTTGGTTAAAATTTATTTCTAAATTTAATTATTAAAAGATTATTTATAACAAGATTTTCCATTTTAAAGCATTTTTGGAGTATGTTTTTTATTAAAATTAGATTTTTTTTAATTTAAAAAAATAATTAGATAAATAATTTAAACGGTTTTTTAACTTAAATTTGGTTAATTAAAATGTTATAATATGTGATTCAATTTATTAACTATTTAACTCAATTTGGAGATATGGTTCAATTAACTATATTCGGAAAGATTCATATTGAATTGCTAACGGATAGATAAAAAACAATTCATTAACTCATTAGCAATCCATTAAAGATAAAGATCATCTAATGCTTACATTAACATCTTTTTTAAATATTCATCCATCCATATAATTGATTTAAATATTTTAAAAAAAAATTCAATAGCATATATTAAATATTACAAAAACTTTTTTTAATTTTTGTTATTGTAATCTCTCTCTAATTTCCATCATTAATGTCTATAGATTTTTTTTCTTATTTCAACGTCTTGAAGGTATGAGAAACACAAGAAATGGGGATTTAAATCGGGTTTCAAGATTTAAAACTTTTTTATACAAGACAATCAAAATGATACAAGAATAAAAATAAATGAACCCAATTATTTTTTTTCTTGGTTCACTGTTAACGAAGTTAGTTCAATCCACCCGCGAAGGTGATTTCGCCTTCTCAATAAGGACTTAATTCACTATAACTGATAACACGAAAAGTTATAACATTTTTCGCCCGATTTACATAGATAAAACTTCTGATTCTTCGTTTGTTATGTCACATTTTATCTCTATTTATAGTATTTGCAGTATATTTCAGGTACTTAGCTTTTGCAAGGCATAAATGAGAAAAGGAAGAAAAATAATGGAGAAATGAAGAAGAAATGGCCATTTAGCAGCAAAACGCAACATTCTGTATCAGAAGGCGTGCCGTCCGCCACAGGCGCATGCCGCCCATCACAATTTGCAAAAGTGTGCCCCTCGGCACATTTCTTGTCCCGACCGACACATATTGAAGATACATGCTCCACGTCACAGCGCGCATGACACTCGCCACGACTCATATAAGTGTTACGAGAATATCTCCATGAAACGGACGAAACGCACGGTTTTGCTGGAATTTCTCCACGATTGAAGAACGAGGATCATGGCACAGTTCCTATTTTTGCTCACCATTTGGAATCTATAAAAGGCAGACAATTACCAACACTTGGACGTTCGAGACCTGCACCAATTTTCATTACTTTTTTGCATATTGCAACCTTACTATTATTTTCCAGTTTTACAATTTTGCTATTACATTCCATTTTCATAGTTTTTGGTTTATTTTTCCAGTTTTGTAGAATTTCCGTAAGCATAGAAAACCCTCATCATTAAAACAGTATTTCTTCACATCGGAGGGATAGTGCAACTTTAGTTTTCTTCCTAGCTTCCAGAATTCGTTTAGGTTCATTTTTATTAATTTAAGATATTTTTATTCCGAAGTTAATCCTGCCAGCTTGTGGAGGATAACACACTGCTCGATTATTTTCTTCAGTTTTATTTCAGGTTCCAATTTTAAGTTTTATTTATTTATTTTTTACCATGCATGTGTTATTGAATTTATGTTTTAATTTTACGTTATCGAGCAATAAAATTACGTCTAGCTAAATTCCTCGATACCGGTATGTGAAGTCCTAAACCGAAGGGATTCGGTAATTAATTTGTATTAATATTTTTACAAAAGCATTTTTATGGTTTTGATTTCCAATTTGGATATTTGATTGTTTTTGTACGAGAATAAAAGACAGACTAAGGTTAAAATCAATAAAGGGAGAGTTTGAGATTGTTAACCAGATAGTGGTGATTGAACATTAATTTTAAAAACAATGAGAGTGTTTTAAAATTAATTGGACTCTATTTGTTTTCAAAAATTACTTTTAAATTTTAAATGAAATAGCCAGAGCGCTCATTTGAGCTCAATAATATGACTTGAATCGATAGAACGAAAGTGTGAGACAAGGGTTTTTAAATGAATAGTTTCCACTGAAACAGTATTTTAATACTCAAGACAAATGCCAATGACTTATTGAATCCCTGAAGTTGACAAATTACATACCAGCATCACGTTATTATTAGATTTTAGTTAATTCCCGTTTAAATCCAAACACCCTAATTTTATAATTAGCCTTAGCTTTACACAGTGACCCTAAGATAACAGTAGTTTGACCATCAGTCCTTGTGGATTCGATATCTTTTAAGACTATGCAATAAGACTATGCACTTACAGTCGCTACTCCCGACAGACTTATAAAGTCCTGATCAAGTTTTTGACGCTGTTGCCGAAGATTGATTTAGTCAATACTGTAAATCCCTTATTACGCAGTATAGACTAAGGCAACCAATTTTATTTTATTTTTATCCGTTGATTGTATGCCAAGAACTTGCTCTAAAAGTGAAGAATTAGAGCAACCAATCGACGAGGTCGGGCGTTTTGTTAATATAAGACGCCGAATTAGAGAGTACCAAACCAAGTACAATCTTCCCGATTCAATCTTCCTAACTATTCTCTTCCTGACCCAAGAATGGCCGAAGGACCCTAAAATCGTCCTCTGAAGGATTATACTGCCACATCGCAAAAGGAACCCCACAACAGTATTGTTGCTCCCGCCATCCCACGAAATGATTTCGAGTTAAAACCTTCGTTATTATAAGATATCCAACAAAACCAATTTTCAGGATGTCCTACGGATGTTCCAAACCTTCATTTGTTTGTGTTTGTGCAGTACGCAGACACAGTGAAAGCAAATGGTGTCATCCCTGGAGCAATAATACTTCGTATTTTTCCTTTTTCATTACGAGATAGAGATAGATCATGACTCCAATCTCTACCATCCAACTCTGTTACCACATGGAACAAATTAAAGAAAGTTTTCGTAGTGCGATATTTTCCGCCGAGTAAGACGGCTATGCTAAGAGCTAATATCAACAGTTTTAAACAAAAGGAAAGCGAGTCTCTTTTTGAAGCATGGGAAAGATACAAAGACATGATGAGACTCTATCCGCATCACATTCTAGAAGAATGGCTGATCATCCACACCTTTTACAATGGTCTATTGCAAAACACAATACTAACGATTGACGTAACTGTTGGAGGTTCATTGATGGGCAAACCATACCACGATGCCTATCAACTTATCGAAAGTATGGCTCAAAATCATTATCAGTGGGGAAGAGATAGAACCATGATGGAGAAACCTCAAACTAAAGGCGGTATGCACAAAGTTAGTAGATTAGACCAAGTTAACGCTAAGGTAGAAGCTCTTACCCAAAAGATAGAAAGCTTGACCACAACGTAGCCACCATGGATGCAGTAGCTCCAACTTGTGATTTATGCGGACTTCACGTGCATGCTGCACCCGAATGTCCACTCTTAATAGGAGTACCAGTTGATCAAGTAAACTATACTCAACGAAACCCCTATGGAAATAACTATAATCCAGCCTGGAAGAACCATCAAAACTTCTCATACAAAAGCAACAACGCTTTGTACGCACCTGGGCAAGCTCCTACTACACCTCCAGGATTTCAGAAAGCCACCCAAAATGTCTCAAATATTCTGAATATCCCTAGGAAGTCCAACATTGAAATAATGATAGAAAACTGTGTAGCCACCCAAGCTCAAACTAATAAAGATTTCATGAATCAAAATATTCACACCATTGAGAAAATTAAGCAACTGACGAATAAGATTGATGCTCTTGCCACTCACAACAAAATGTTAGAAAAACAAATCTCCCAAGTGGCTTAACAGCAAGTAACTACAACTGCTCCAGCTGGAACTTTTCCTGGAAACCCCAACCAAATCCAAAGGGACATGCTAATGCCATAACACTTCGGAGTGAGACAGAACTAGGAGGACCAACTGAACCTAGAATCGAGAACCAAGCCATGTTCCAGAAACATGGAAAAGGAACTGAGAAGGAAGCTGAACTAAAGGAAGTAGAAAAAGAAGGTGATGGTGAAGAGGTCATGGAAAAGGAAGAACCTTATATTCCTCCGCCACCCTATAAACCACCTATTCCATATCCTCAAAGATTTTCTAAGTCTAAAAATGTAGGGCAATTCAATAAATTTGTTGAACTTCTGAAACAACTTAACATTACCATACCTTTTACATAAGCTATCACACAAATACCCTCCTACGCTAAATTTATTAAATAAATCCTATCCAATAATAAAAAGCTTGAAGATAATGAAATTGTATTGCTCACTGTTGAATGCAATGCTATAATCCAAAACAACATGCCTCCTAAACTTAATGACCCATGTAGTTTTTCCACACCCTGTGTAATCGGAAAGTTTGTCATAGACAAAGCACTTTGTGATTTAGGATACAATATTAGTCTGATGCCATTATCAATTTGCAATAAACTTAACATGGGAGAACTAAGACCAACACAGATGTCCGCACAATTAGCGGATCGATCAGTGAAATTTCCTTTAGGTATGTGTAATACGGTGGGAGAACTGGCTGTTATACTGGTTTTGCGTTTGTGTTCGCAAATGTTGCAGTAAGCAAGAGTCGCCACCGACTTTTATTTTATCCAACAAAGAAAAGGGTGAAAAGAACAAAAAAAGATCTTTTAAGAGTTTTTTGAGTAAGGGGGGTAGATTATGGAAAGGGAAGATGTTAGCACCCTTTCCATCCGTAGTTTTCTACGGGCTCTTAGATGCTTAGCTCATTTTTGAAATACTTTGTGCTTTGTGTGTTTTTTTGAAAAGTATTTTTGAAAGTGCCTTAATATGGCGATTTGCTTTATAATAACTCTTGTACCAGTCCTCGAGAGTGTTGATAAAGCATTTTAAAAATGTTTTTGAGAATTATTTTGTGTAAGTGTAAAAGTTTGTTTTTTGAGAACAACATCTAGGAACTATCTACTTTACTCGAAAGGTTCGTTCTTTTCCTCCTTTCCTTTAGGCAGTGCTATCCTACTATTAGTGAGTAGGTAGCCCTAGTTGCTTAGATGTTTGAGGGACATTCGAAGGGACATTTATAGTCACGAAGGCAACTTGGCAAGAAATCTTAGTAACTACCCTAGGGTTTTAAGATCATTTTTACCGTGGCAACGCCAAGAGGATCATCGAGGGACTTATGATCTTTTTAAACCGGAGGGTAGCCACTAAAATCTCTCACGTTTCGAGAGTTGTGACTATTTTTCTGAAGGAAACCAAAGTGGGAGTACCTTAAAGGTGCGAATGTGCAATTGTATTATGTTTCAGTTATTTTTGTTTTTGAAGTTAGATTTGCTAACGTTTACTTTTAGTCTTATCATGCAATCCTATTAACATACATCTAACAGTTAATATCTGTACAGGAAACATAAAGTGTGGAAATTAAATCCTACGCTATTACATGGCTTCGTGGAGGGAGAATTATTTACATGTCCAAAAATGAGGGGGATAAAGCAGTAAATATCCTAGTTTAAATTTATTACATCCAGTAGGCAGATACAAAAAATATGAAAATAAAAATGCGAAAGGTAAAAACGCGCGTGAATTGAAATGACGTCTAATCCTAAACTGTTTCTAAGTTAAAAATAAATCTTTTTTGTCGTTTTGTTTTGTTTTATGAAAAAAAAATTGAATTCAAATAAATCCTAATTCTATTAATTTTTAAATTAAGAAAATGGTTTAAATAAATATTAATTAAGAAAAAAAGCTAACCTAATGTTTTTTTTGTGATTTTTTTATTTAATGTTGATTTAAAGAGTAAAGCCAATAAAAGAAATGAACAAAACAAAATAAAAATACAAATGGTTCTTCGATTCAGGGAAGAAGATTGTCCTTTGATCCAAGGAGGGAGGTTGCTTTTTGATCCAGAGAAAGAGGTTGTCCTTCGATCCAGGGAGGGATGTTGTTTTTTGATCCAGGGAAGGAGGTTGTCCTTCGATCCAGGGAGGGATCTTGTTGGAAGCGTATGATGGATTGCCTATGGAGGGTACTGGATCTGTAAGAAAACAAACAGAAAAAATCATTGCAAGAGGAAGGGATCGAAACCCCTGCCTCCACACACACGCAACACCTTATCCTTCTTGCTTCTAATTCGAATCTTCTGATATCAGGTCTAAGCTTATTTTAGATCGAAACAACCTAAACCCAGATATTCGAAGGAAATATCATATTGTGCCCTAGCAATAACACGATCTCATTCTCGTTAAACATGTACTATCAATAGCCCTGAACATGCATCAAATGGTTAAAATTATTAATATGCCATGAAAATGTAGTTTTTGGATTTGCAAGCCCTTACCAATCGAAGATGCATGGATCTGTGGCTTTAGGCGTGGAACTGCTTGCTTAGGGGCCTGAAAGTCTTCCTGGGAATCTCAGGAGAGGGATAGGATGTTTGGTTTTGAGCGAGGAAGCCTATAAAGTGTGCTTCGATTCTGGCTACTTTGAGATATTTTTATGATTTTCATGTGGCTCTCTGGGGTGATTTGTGCGTGTAGGCAAAATGTTTCTGTATCTCTGCAAAAATGTTTCTGTGGCAATGTTTATGTGTCTGGGTGGAGGCAAAATGTTTCTTTTTTCCCCGTCCTCAGCAATGTGTCTTTAGCTCTCTATTTATAGGGTGTAGTGGTGAATGGAAATGGTAAGAAACAACCATTAATCAGGCTTTGAAGGCAGAATCGAAAGCCTTAAACATGTTGCCTTTTTTGAGGATTTTCTACTCTTTTAGGTTTTGAATGAACTTGGACATGTTTCACTCCCTGACTCCTTCGAATTCCCTCAAGCCTTGTTCCTCGATTGGCTCTGAGTTGCTTCCTTCGATGGCTATGTTCTTCAATTCGATTTGTTCACGGTTTCATCCTCATGGCTCATTCGATTGATTCTATTTACATTAGTTTTTGACCTACAAAATTCTTCTATTAGCCCAATCAAACACTTCATTCTAGCCAGTCGAAGCTTCTTTTGTTATTTCCTTAGAATGTAATTGTGCATGAGGCTTGGGCTTGGCAGCATGTAGGACTTTCTGCAATAAGCTTCTTAAACCAGACTCATCAAAAGACAAAACAAAACTTATTTCCAACAATTATGTGTCTTTCAAATGGACCAATTGTATGTCCTTCGAAGGCACCATTTGTGTGTCCTTTAAATTGACCAATTGTATGTCCTTCGAAGGCACCACTTGTATGTTTCTTCGAATAGCCCACATGCACCCCTTGTGCGTTCTTCGAATAGGCCACCAATGTGTGTTCATAATGTAGAAACTGTGTGTTGAAGGGTTCAGAGGTGGAATCGAAGCAAGCTGTTTCAAAGGGAGCCATTGCCCATTCGAAGCTAGCACAAAGGAAGCCAATGCCTTGTGGATGCTAGCATGATGAAGGCTATTTCTTTATGGATCAAAGCAGGCACAAAGAAGGCCATTTCCCAGTGAATTGAATTAGGAACGAAAGAAATATTTTCCTAGTGAATCGAAGGCAAGCACAAAGGAAGTCTTTGCCTTGTAAATCAGAAGCAGACCTAAAGGATGTACTTGCCTTGTGAATCGAAGGCAGGCATGAAGGAAGTATTTTCCTAGTGAATAGAAGGCAAGCCTAAGGAAGCCGTTGCCTTGTATATTTAAGGCAAGTTGAAAGAGGCCAAAGTCCAGTCGAAGCTTGGGAAATTGAAGCCAATATTTAAGGAGGCCAAAGTCCAGTCGAAACTTGGGAAATTGAAGCAAACTTGAAGGAGACCAAAGTCCAGTCGAAGCTTGGGAAATAGAAGCAAGTTTTCTTTTATTTGATTTGATGCTTGAAAGCCCAATTTGATCCATGGAAACTATATGGGGCATCAAAAATCAAACTGTATTTGTCTAAACTCGGACTTTTGAAAATCCTTGTGAGAAAATGTCTTGAGAAAAAAGGAGGGAAAATTTTAGGGTACAACAGCTGTCCCTGTTCAATCTTCTTAAACCTGAAGATTCAGATTGGCTTGTTCTCCTTTCGTGATCTAAAGGTGGAAGATGATTGAACACTAGAGTGCCTTGAAATTTGCACTCGATGATGTGATGGTTGATTGTGTAGGGAATGGGCTTAAAGATGCCATTGGGAGAAGATGACTGAGAGTTGTCGGAGATGGGCTTAAAGACGCCATCCAAAGTAGATGCTGACTTCATAAAAGGTCTCTTTGTGGGGGTTCCTGTTCCTATTTTCTGGGGAGGAGTCTGCTGGGAAATGTTGATTTCTGTTGTTCCCCTGCTTGAGGAAAACTCTGTAGGGAATAGAGTCTAAGAGCTTTAGTTGTCAATGGCTCTACTGAGGAGTTATCTCTGGACTGGAAATGTATTAGAAGGAGCTTGTGTAGGGCTGCTTTAGGATGAGTCTGTGTTAAACTTCATCTAAAGATATATGAGAAGGAGCTTGTGTAGGGCCACTTCAGGATGAGTCTGTGTTAGACTGCATCTGAAAATATATGAGAAGGAACCCGTGTAAGATTGCTTCAGGATGAGCCCGTGTAAAGCTGCATTTGGAAATTGAGAAGGAATCTGTGTAAGATTGCTTCATCTGGTAGTGTAGATAGTCACCCCGTCTTGTTTCGGTAATTGATCTACAATCAGCTGTTCACATATAGTTGTCCTGTCTTGTTTTAGGTATTAATCCGGAACTTGTTTTTGTTGGTCATTTGAGATAGTTTCCCTGTCTAGTTTCAAGAATTAATCTCTGACCTAAGAGAAAGGAAAATGGTTTCCCCGTCATGTTTCGGGAGTTAATCTTCAATCTGCTCATGTAGATAGTTATCCTGTCTTGTTTCAGGTACTAATCTACAATCAGTCATTCACGGATAGTTGTCCTGTCTTGTTTCAAGTATTAATCTGGAACTTTCTTTTGTTGTTCATTGATATAGTTGTCCTATCTGGTTTCATGTATTAATCTCTAACCTTAGAGAAAGGAAGATAGTTTCCCTGTCCTGTTTCGGGAGTTAATCTTCAATCTGCTCATGTAGATAGTTGTCCTATCTGGTTTCAGGTATTAATCTACAATCAGTCATTCACAGATAGATGTCTTGTCTTGTTTCAGTTATTAATCTGGAAATTATTTTTGTCGGTCATTGAGATAGTTGTCTTGTCTGGTTTCAGGTATTAATCTCTGACCTTAGGGAAAGGAAGATAGTTTCCCCATCCTGTTTCGGGAGTTAATCTTCAATTTGCTTGTGTAGATAGTTTTCCTGTCTTGTTTCAGGTATTAATCTACAATCAGTCATCCACAAATAGTTGTCATGTCTGGTTTCAGGTATTAATCTGGAACTTTTGAAAAATATTGATGATATTCATCTGTCAATCTTTCCTAAAAAGGTAAAGAATTAGATGCATGCAATATCATGATGCATGACATGCAAATGATGCTCCAAAATAAATGAGATTATGATATATACATTTGTGCTGCATATGTTATGGCGCTTGTAAAATGGTGTATGAATGCAATGTATGAACGTGTCAGTCATTCTATTATTGTATTGTTGAACTAGGGAAAATAAATCCCTGATTGTTGCTGGGGATGAAGAGCGTAAGTCTTTAAATTTTGTTGAAGTTGAAATTCTGGGAGATGGATTTCCGTTGTTAGAGAAATAAACTTTGTTGAGGAAGGGAAACTCCATGAACTGCTTGGGGATTTTTCTGAAGTCCTGCTGGGGAATCCTGAAAAGCTTGTGAACCAGGTTAGGGAATTCTTTAAGATGCCGAGGCAATAATTGGAGATTCTTGCTCCGTCGGGGATATAAGAACACCTGACATCATTAGGCTGTATGCTAAGGATATGGAAGTGACTTTAAAGTAGGATTCCCCTGCCTCTGTACCTGTTGGAGAAAGTATCTACGGGGATTTTGTGGATGGCCTTTAGACATTGTCCCGTTTCTTAAAGCCATTAGTAACTGTCTTTCTGTTTTTTATGCGTGTATTTGTAAACGATAATCAAATTCAAATGCATATGTTCATAAATAATCACTGGACGTTTTCACAAATAAAACAGAAAATAAAAAAACAAATAGTTTTGCAATTTCAAAGAGATAATTTTGTATTAATTTGAATAAGCGCTTTTTGTACAAGGAGACAAACATCCTAGTAAGAGAATGCCATCGTAAGAATGAAAACTATACATAATAGTATACAAAGAAAAACCAGCTATGTGAAACGATCCCATTGGGTTCCCATTCTGCTATTACCTTTATGTCTTTGAGCGTCTCATCTCTTTGCTGCTTGTCCGAAGCTGACTGGATTGATTAATACCACTTGAGCTTGATAGTTGTTACTGAAGATTAGCTGTAAGGTGATCCAACGGGACATAGTTATACGTTTAAAATTCATAACTTTTGCCTGGACTTCCCTTTCGGGTTTTCAGTTCATCGGGATACCCTTTTTGCCCAAGCCGTCTTTTCAGGTTTTCGACTTGCCGGGTGTACAGATTTTTTTCCATATGCATATCCCTAATTTTTTCCCGAACCCTTTCGGTTCATCGGGATGCCCTTACTTTTGCCCAGGCCAATCAACCTAGCCGGTCTTTGTTCATGCTTAGTATCTTTTAACTATGTTCATATTTACAAGGTGCGGAAGGTCGTCATCGTCCATAGTGGTTAAGATCATGGCTCCACCAGAAAATATGTTCTTGATCACAAATGTCCCTTCGTATGTGGGAGTCCATTTTCCCTTGGGATCACCTTGCGGCAGTATGATGCACTTGATTACTAGGTCACTAGCCTGATATACCTGACGTCTGACCTTCTTGTTAAAAGCTCTAATCATAAGTTTTTGGTACATCTGACCATGGCAGACAACCGCGAGCCTCTTCTCATCAATCAGGTTTAATTGATCAAGTCGAGTCTGAACCCAATCATCTTCATTCAAACCTTCATCCTTCATGATTCTCAAGGAAGGGATATGGACTTCGATGGGTAGGACAACTTCCATACCATATACCAAAGAGAAAGGAGTTGCCCCTATTGATGTGCGCATTGTGGTACAGTAACCATGAAGAGCAAATGATAACATCTTGTGCCAGTCTTTGTATGTCACTGTCATCTTCTGTATGATCTTTTTGATATTTTTATTATCAGCTTCTACAACGTCATTCATCTTCGGCCGGTAGGGAGAAGAGTTATGATGCTAGATCTTGAATTGCTTGCAGAGCTCGGTGATCATAGTATTATTGAGATTGGTACCATTATCCATAATGATTCTTTCTGGAATTCCATACCGATATATAAGGTTATGTCTGATGAATCAGGCCATAACGTTCTTGGTAACAGAAGCAAATGAAGCCGCCTCGACCCATTTTATGAAGTAATCAATGGCGATGAGGATGAAGCGGTGTCCATTAGAAGTTGTAGGTCTAATCTCCCCAATCATATCGATGCCCTACATTATGAATGACCAGGGAGCAGTTAAAACGTTCAAGGGAACCAAAGGCACATGTACTTTATTAGCATAGATCTGGAACTTGTGACAAGTTCGTGAATGTTGATAACAATCTGCTTCCATAGTGGACCAATAGTATCCTGCCCGTAGGATCTTTTTAGCAATTGTGTGCCCACTAGAATGGGTGCCAAAGGTACCTTCGTGCAAATCTGCCATAATCTTTTCTGCTTCACTTTTATCCATACATCGAAGCAAAGTAGAATCGTGGTTGCGCTTATAGAGGACTCTGTTACTGAGGAAAAACTTGGCAAAGAACCTTCTTAGGAACTTCTTATTATTGACTGAAGCTCCCTCAAGATAATCTTCGGCTTTGAGATATCTTTTGACTTCATGGAACCAAGGTTTGTCCACTACTTCTTCAGTATCAATCTCATGACAGTATACTGGTTCGTCCATTCTCTCAATAGTGATCTGAGGAGCTTCATCATCCCACCTGACCTTGTACATGGATGACATAGTAGCTAGCGCATCCGCTAGTTGATTTTCCTCTCATGGAAAATGCTCAAAGGTAACTTCTTCAAAGTGTGGAATCAGTGTCAAAACATGCTCTCTGTAAGGGATGAGATTAGGATGCTTCGTGTCCCATTCTCCCTTGATTTGACTGATTACTAGGGCCGAGTCTCCAAATAAACTCAATAATTTGATCCTCAAGTCGATAGCAGCTTTGAGACCCATGATGCATGCTTTATATTCAGCCATATTGGTACAATTGAAACATAGCCTGGCAGTGAAAGGAGTATGACAGCCTTCGGGAGATATGATCACATCACCGATGCCATTTCCAAGTGCGTTGAGAGCTCCATCAAAAACCATAGTCCATTAGGATCCTCTTTCAGGTCCTTTATCTGGTCCAGGTTCTTCATAATCAGTTACTAACATGATGTTCTCATCCGGGAACTCAAAATTCATGGATTGGTAGTCGTCCACGGCCTGATGATCCAAATGATCAGCTAATACACTTCCCTTAATTGCTTTTTGGGTTGTATATTGAATATCATATTCGGTCAAGATCATTTTCCATCTTTCTATTCTTCCTGAGAGAGCGGGCTTCTCAAAGATGTATTTGATAAGATCCATTTTAGATATCAATAAGGTAGTGTGAGTCAACATATACTGTCTTAGTCGGTGAGCAGCCCATGCCAAAGTGCATCAAGTTTTCTCGAGCAGTGAGTATCTTGTTTCACATTCGGTAAACTTTTTGCTAAGGTAGTATATTACATGCTCTTTTTGACCAGACTCGTCATGCTGCCCCAGCACACACCCCATTGAATTATCTAATACTGTTAAATATGTGACCAGAGGTTTTCCTTCAATTGGCAGCATCAAAATTGGAGGCTCTTAAAGATATTCTTTGATTTTGTCAAAGGAAATCTGGAAATCATCATTCCACTTCACTGCTTGATCTTTCTTCAATAATTTAAAGATTGGCTCACAAGTAGCGGTTAAATGGGAAATGAATCTGGAAATGTAGTTTAGACGTCCCAAGAATCCCCTGACCTCCTTTTCAGTGCGAGGAGTTAGTATTTCTTGTATAGCTTTAATCTTTGTCGGGTCTACTTCAATACCTTTTCTGCTGACAACGAAGCCCAAGAGCTTACCGGATCTTACTCCAAAGGTGCACTTATTCGGGTTTAACCTCAGTTTGTACTTTTTCAGTCTTTCAAACAGCTTCTGAAGGTGATCAAGGTGCTCCTCTTCAGTCTGAGACCTAGCTATCATATCATCGACATAGACCTCTATCTCGTGATGGATCATATCATGAAAAAAAGCTACCATGGCATGCTGATAGGTTGCCCCGACGTTCTTTAACCCAAATGGCATAACTTTGTAGCAGAAAATGCCCCACTGCGTGATGAAGGTTGTTTTTTCCATATCTTCAGGCGCCATTTTGATATGATTGTACCCGGAGAAACCATTCATGAAGGAGAATACCTTATGTTGTGCGGTGTTGTCAACCAGAACATCAATATGGGGAAGCGGAAAGTCATCCTTGGGGCTTGCCCTATTCAGGTCTCTGTAGTCCACAGACATACGTACTTTATCGTCCTTCTTAGGTACCGGGACAACATTAGTAACCCATTATGGATAGGAGTTAATAGCTAATAAAGCGACATTGAACTGCTTCATGACTTCGACTTTGATCTTTTCTGACATCTCGGGACGCATACGATGGACCTTCTGTTTCACTAGAGGGCATTCCTCTTTTGTTGGCGGACGATGGGCCATAATATCAGTGTCAAGCCCCGACATATCTTTGTATGACCAGGAAAATATCTCAACATAGTCATGTAACATTTGAATTAACCGGTTTTTGACACTATACTCCAGATCAGAACCTATCTTGACTTCCTTCTTATCCTTTTCGGTACCCAAGTTCACTGTCTCAACCGGCTCTTCATGAGGCTGTATTTCCCTTTCCTCCGGTTGTAACAGTATGGCAAGTTCTCCTGGTACTTCACAATCTTTCTCACCTTCGTCCCAGGCTTGGTAGATCGGATTTTCAAAGTCATAATTGGTAATAGAAGAACCATTATCAAGGGGATCCAGAGTGGATGTGGATCTGCAGTTTGATATGTGGGTGTGTGTAAGAGAGCATAGCTATTTTTGATACAATAAAAGCAGAAAACAAAGACAGGGAGCGTAAAATTTGTATGCAAAATGTCCAATGATTTATTAATGACATATGAAGATGAATTAATAACCCTCACAAATAGACCATTGTGCCTCGGGTAAGACACAAGGCTTTAAAGTTTCAATTGTTCAAATATTACATATCCCAAAAAACTTAAAAGAAAATTACTCTTGAATAAAAGTAATAGGAACAAAATCCTTGGCCCCTCAATTGTTGAGTCCACCGCTGATGGTTGGGAAGATCCAATTGTCCATGTCACAATTGCTGTCAGCATCCTCTATAGCGGAAACAACATCAATGGAACTGACTCCTGGTTCATGCATGGGTATTGTTGCAGTTATGACGTTGGGGGTCTTAGGAGGATCAAACTCAATCTCCTTTGCCTCAATGAGTTCTTGCACTTTGTTCTTCAAAGCCGAATAATCGTTTGTATCATGCCCCAGACTTTCAGAGTGGTGGGCGTATCGGGCATTTGGGTTGTAGCGGGGAGATGCAGTATTGGGATTCTTAGGAGCTTCCTTTAGAGTCACTAGATTGGACTTTAACAGGTGTGGCAAAACCTGGGATAAGGTCATGTTGATCCGAGTGAACTGTCTTCTGGGCGCATCCGACCTGCACTGATTATTTTGTTATTGGTTTGATGCAGGATTGGAGATCATAACAGCCCCTACCGTCGGACGACGTTCAGTTTTGCTTTGATTTCTATGACCGTAAGTAGCACTTACTTCTTTCTTCCCAGAGAATGGTTTCTTTACTGTACTGGAGGATGCACCCCTTTGAATCTTACCACTCTTGATACCAGCTTTTACCTGCTCGCTAGTCAATATCAGCTCAGTAAACCCAGCTGAAGAGCTTCCAATCAAATGGTTGAAAAATGGATCACACAACGTGCCCAAGAAGATGTCTACCAGCTCTCTATCAGACAGAGGAGGTTGGACTCTTCCTGCAAGATCCCTCCACTTCTGGGCATAATCTTTGAAACCTTCACCGGAACCCATAAACATACTTTGCAATTATGTACGAGTTAGAGCGTGGTCAGCATTATATTGGTACTGCTTGTAAAAAGCAGTAGCCAGATCTTCCCAATTACGAATGTTGGTTCCTTCCATTTGATAGAACCATTCCAACTGCGTCCCTGATAAACTTTCCTGGAAGAAATGTACCCACAGATTCCTATCAGTAGTGTGGGGTTAAATCTTCCTGACATATGACCTTAAGTGCAGCTTAGGATAGGAGACACCGTCATACTTAGCAAATGTGGGGACCTTGAATTTCTGCGGGATGACTACCCCTGAGACCAGTCATAGCTCTTCAAAATCTAGCCTGGGTACCCTCTGGATCTCCATAGAATTGAGACGATCCTACAATTGTTTGTATTTATCATCGACAAGAGGATATTGTTCCTCAAAGGAATCAGCCTCTTCCTCATCAGTCATGGGGTTGTTGTTTTCTTCTGTTGGTTATTATTCTTGATTGTCCCCCTCATTTGAATGGGTTACGAAATCAAGTGCTTGCTTAGCCGATCCTCTAAACATTCTTCCTAAATTCAAGACACCAGCCTGATATACCTGACGTCTGACCTTCTTGTTAAAAGCTCTAATCATAAGTTTCTGGTACATCTGACCATGGTAGACAGTCGCGAGCCTCTTCTCATCAATCAGGTTTAATTGATCAAGTCGAGTCTGAACCCAGCTGTCTTCATTCAAACCTTCACCCTTCATGATTCTCAAGGAAGGGATCTAGACTTTGATGGGTAGGACAACTTCCATACTGTATACCAAAGAGAAAGGAGTTGCCCATGTTGATGTGCACACTGTGGTACGGTAACCATGAAGAGAAAATGGTAACATCTCGTGCCAGTCTTTGTATGTCACTGTCATCTTCTGTATGATCTTTTTGATATTTTTATTAGCAGCTTCTACAACGCCATTCATCTTCGATTGGTAGGGAGAAGAGTTATGGTGTTGGATCTTGAATTGCATGCAGAGCTCGGTGATCATAGTATTATTGAGATTGGTACCATTATCCGTAATGATTCTTTTTGGAATTCCATAATGATATATAAGGTTATGTCTGATGAATCAAGCCATAACGTTCTTGGTAACATAAACAAATGAAGTCGCCTCGACCCATTTTGTGAAGTAATCAATGGCGACAAGGATGAAGCGGTGTCCATTAGAAACTATAGCTCTAATCTCCCCAATCATATTGATGCCCCATATTATGAATGACCAGGGAGCAGTCAATATGTTCAAGGGAACCGGAGGCACATGCACTTTATCAGCATAGATCTGGAACTTGTGACAAGTTCATGAATGTTGATAACAATCTGCTTCTATAGTGGACCAATAGTATCCTTCCTGTAGGATCTTTTTAGCCATTGTGTGCCCACTAGAATGGGTCCCAAAGGTACCTTCGTGCAAATTTGCCATAATCTTTTCTTCTTCACTTTTATCCACACATCGGAGCAAAGTAGAATCGTGGTTACGCTTATAGAGGACTTCGTTACCGAGGAAAAACTTGGCAGAGAACCTTCTTAGGAACTTCTTATCATTGACTGAAGCTCCCTCAGGATATTCTTCGGCTTCGAGATATCTTTTGACTTCATGGAACCAAGGTTTGTCCACTACTTCTTCAGTATCAATCTCATGACAGTATGCTGGTTTATCCATTCTCTCAATAGTGATTTGAGGAGCTTCATTATCCCACCTGACCTTTAACATGGATGACATAGTAGCTAGCGCGTCCTCTAGTTGATTTTCCTCTCGTGGAAAATGCTCAAAGGCAACTTCTTCAAAGTGTGGATTCAGTGTCAAGACATGCTCTCTGTAAGGGATGAGATTAGGATGCTTCATGTCCCATTTTCCCTTGATTTGACTGATTACTAGGGCCGAGTCTCCAAATAAACTCAAGAATTTGATCCTCAAGTCGATAGCAACTTTGAGACCCATGATGCATGCTTCATATTCAACTATATTGTTGGTACAATTGAAACATAGCCAGGCAGTGAAAGGAGTATGATAGCCTTCGGGAGATATGATCACAACACCAACGCCATTGCCAAGTGCGTTGAAAGCTCCGTCAAAAACCATAGTCCATCAGGATCCTCTTTCAGGTCCTTTATCCGGTCCAGGTTCTTCATAATCAGTTACTAACATAATGTTCTCATCTGGGAACTCAAAATTCATGGATTGGTAGTCGTCCACGACCTGATGATCCAAATGATCAGCTAATACACTCCCCTTAATTGCTTTCTGGGTTGTATATTAAATATCATATTCGTTCAATGTTGCACCCTAAAATTTTCTCTCTCATTTTACTCAACACATTCCCATTGAGGTCCTCAACTTGCTTAAGGATGCCCAAGAGTTGACCAGACAAACTCTCTCCTAAGGCAATGTACCTCAAACTAGGGTTTCCATTTTTATCAAGATGGTTGAAGTCTAAGGGTCCCAAAGGCTTTCCATGGTCCTAATATGTTCTCAAGATCACCATGTCAAGTTTCATGCCTTGCACAAGAAGTTTGCTCAGTCAATTGCTCAGATGCCTGAAAATCAACTGTACTAGGTCAAAAGTCAACTGTGGTCCACATACAGTCAAACTTTAAGATTTTTGGCCAACATCAACATTTTGAAGTGATATCCATCATTTGATCAAGGGTTGATCATGATTCCCCAAGGAATGCTCCAAATTCATCAAAACCCAAAAGTTGCTAAATTAGGGTTTCTTAGGAAAAGTCAACCAAACTTTGACCAAGCATAACTTCTTCATACTTTATCAAAAATTTCCCATCTAAGGCTCATTTTTAAGAGGATTTAATTCCCTACAATTCATCTTCAACCCACAAGTTCAAAACATGCACTCACCAAAAGATATGAATTTCTACATTATAGGTCCTTTTGAAAAGTCAACAAAAACACCTTTTGGGTCAAAGCTTCCTACATTAACATGGAAGACCCAATTGGGATGAGACCAAAAGGGTTGTTTAGGGGACATCCTAAGCTTTCTAAAAAGTTCAAGAACACCTCTCTAGGGTTATAATTGGAGGAGATATGCCTTATCAAAGTTGACCATTCTTGTAAAATTGCCAAAAGTGAAATGTGCTCAAAAATACATTTTTTGTCAAATGGGCCTAGTTTTTTATGATTGAATCTTGCTTGTGACATGGACCACGACCAAAATCAGCACCCACACATTATTTTCTTTATTTATTTATTTTATTTTGATTTTTATCATTTAAAAGTCAAATTAAATCAAATAAATAGCAAAAAATATCAAAGATTTGTTTTGTGATCAAATTTTTGGTGGAATCAAATCCAATTAGGCTGACAAATCATATCCAAAACGTGCAAAACAAATTGACTCAAAATTGGCATGATTAGGCTTATTTTGGAAACATATCATACAAGATAAAAACCAAATCAAATCTCCATGAATAAAAAAGATACCAACTGTTTTTGTTGACCTAATTCGTTCTATTACATATATAGAACACAACCAGTGCACATAAAAGAGGATTAAAGGTCGTAAAAGCAGCAAGCAAGAATTGAAAATTGTCAAAAAAATGGTAGACTGATTTCCAGTTTAGAGGCTGATTCAAAGACTTTCAAAGCCACCAATCGATTCCTGAGCATCTCCAGAATGCGTTCCAATTATTTGCCAGTCCTCCCAAGCCCAGAAACATGACATACGATCATCACAGAGCCTATCTTGCACTCCAGCAATCCAGCCAATGGATCATTTCTCTCACCAATCCAACGTCCCATACAAGAGGGGACCATGGTACGCCATCAGAAAGAGGGTACACTGAATCACGCGCAGGGATTGGGCTTGAGCATTATTGGGCCTAGTAAATTCAGACTTACACCTCCCTTTCTAGCTTCACAAAGCCCATTCCTTATTTTCTATTTTAAAGTTTCTTATTTTTATTAGTTCATTGATAATTTTCTTTTTACAAAATAACATAAAAAAATCATTTTTTTATTAAATCAAGAAATCACCAAAAACATAAAAAATCTTTTTTTTCATAAAATATTTTTTTATTCACTTAATTAATTAGTTTAATGATTTAGGGAAATTTAATTCTTTTCATAATTAAAAATAATTAAAATTAGGTTTTAATTTATACATAACCTAATTAATCTTGTTTTCTCCAAAATAATTATAACCTAAATATTTTTTTCAATTAAATTTTTAGGGTTCTCTAAACTCTCGCATTTAAATCGCCGTGCACATTTTAGTTCTTTTTATTATTATTGTAACTGTTTCGAGGTTGTAATAATAATTAGGATTTAAACTTCCGCATTTTTATTTCTCAGTCAAGACAATTATGTATCTATAAAAGCCCTGTAATAGCGTAGGACCTTTACCTTCTCGCTTTTATATTCTGCATGCTTGTATATAACTGTTAGCAATCTAGGCTTGTATGCTTAATCAACTAAATAGATCACTAAATCACAGGATAAATAACTGAAATCAGACACTTTTTCACACTTGCACCCTAGGGTATTGCCTCACTTGGTTGCCTCAGAAATAATGGTCGTGTCCCTCGAACATAGGGATACCTTAGCAATGACCCGCGATTCAAAATCGTCATAAAGATCACAGTCCCTACTTATCCCTCGAGTTGCCTACGAATTGATCTTATGATGATAGTCCCTTCGAAACGCTAAGGTATCCTTACTTGTTGCCTTCAGTGACCTTTTCGTCCCTTCGAACGTCCCTTTAAAACTCCAACGACGGTGCTACCTATTCCTTAATAATAGGATAACGCTGTCTAAAGGAAAACGAACAGACTTTTTTCGAGTAGGTAGATTAGTTCCTAGGTTCTTGCTTAAACAACAAATATTTTACACCATACACTTTCAAACAAACTTTTCAAACTAAAGTTTTCAAAACACTTCGTAACACTTTTGAGGACAGAAACAAGGGTTAAAATGAAGTAAAACAAAACTTTTCAAAGCAAAGCACACATAAGCAATTTCAAAATGAGCAAGTACCCAAGAGCCCATGGAAAACCATGGATGGAAAGGGTGCTAACACCTTCCCTTTCTATAATCTACCCCCCGTACTCAAAAACAATAAAGGTTTTTTCTGTTCTTTTTCCTTTTCCTGATTGGATAAAATAAAAGTTAGTGGCGACTCTTGCTTACCACGACATTTGCAAACAAAAAATACAAACCAGTATTAACAATCAGTTCTGCCACCGTATCACAGAACTGAAGACTCTGTTGGGGACTCTTATAAAGTGGGGTTTACCTTAAGATTTAGGTCATTTTTAAATTGCTTTCCTGTTTGATTTGTATGCTTTATTCTTAAAGGGTTTTGCTTGGGCATGATTAAAGATCCTATACCTGGATCTAGGGACACTTTTTAGGTAAACAACAATAGATCGTGGAGACTGTACAGCATAGACTGATATGGTTTAAGCGATGGCTGTGTTGGTGTGACACTTTGGTTGGTACCGGTATCCTTCATGGGGAAACAAGGAGAATACGGGGCCGCCGCATGGTGTCGTGAAGCACTAACGAAACTTAGAACCTTAGTTGAACAAACTTGGCTATTAGAAAGTAGTGAGATAGCCAACCTCAGTATAGAGCTGAGGATTCGTTGATACTCGATGCTACACTCATGGTGAAATTCTGGTGTATGCCAGTCTTCAGATGTTATACTCAATGTCTAGACATCTGATATGACATAATAACTACACTGCAAGGTAGATACCCAATTTTTCGTGATTCAGTACTAAAGAATAATAGAAGCACAGTTTTATCCAAGCTGCGCCAGATATACTTTGAAGGTGCAGAGGATAGAACACTCGATGTAACTAGTTCTGTTCATCTGTTGCACATGATCAGCAGAGAGCAAACAACCTTCACAGTTCTGTTTCTCCTGCACAGATATCAGCATGATGTCTTAGCATGTTCTGAGACATCATCTGTTACAACATTACAGTTTTACCTTGATATATAACAGACAAAATTATAAAGTGTTGAAGGTAAAAACACAAATCAGTTGTTGACCCAGTTCGGTGAAACACACCTACTCTGGGGGCATACCAAGCCAGGAAGAAGATCCACTATCAGCAATATTAATTCAGGACTAAACTTCACAAGTTCCCATCCCTCACTTAATCATTTACCCAGTGCAACCTATACCTAGGAACTCCTAGATAGAAACCTACCAGTTTCCTTTCCTATTGTCGCAACAACAGAAGTCTTACTCCTACTCAAGAAGTAGTGCCCTCCCACTTGGTTTCCTACATTACAATGAATAAAAAACACTTAGACTTGCTTCACAGCTTCGTCTAAGAACACTCAAACTCTTACCTACAGGTATCGAGTTATACACATGGTAACCTTGCCACAGACTGACAGGTTTACCTAACAGAACACCTCCAATATTACATTGTTTTAGAGTCTCCAACCCTAGGTTACAATCTGCTATTTATAACCTATTACCCAACTGGATTTGGGCCTTCAAAATCGCAGCAAGCTTTTCTCCTTGCTGTTACAAAACAGCAACAAACTTCTGCTACAATCAAGGTCTTCAATCTTCTAGTTCCTAAAATATCTCCATATTTAGAAACAACATTTTCTTCAAATATTCTGATTGATTCTTGATTGATCTTCAGATTCTCCATAAGAAACGCCACATATATTCTCAGAATATTTAAGTACCAGAACTGTAACTGAATTACCAATTCCGTTGGCGTGATGTCTAGTCAGATGTCATGACATTACATCTAACATGTTGTCCAACATGTTTAGGAGAACCACGCTCATTTGCTGATAACCTCTTTCATAAATTAGATCACTTAAAACAATTAGGTTACATGTCACAGCTGTTACAAACATTCAACATATAACATAGTTAACTAATATTAACTTAATTTCAGGCGCGATGTCATATGCTGATGTTGTGACATTTTACATAACATGTTGGTCCAGATGTTGAACTTCTTCAACCCAACATATTAAAACAACAGAGGGAATATGGGTAAACTTGCTTTCTTATTTGTTTTACAAATGAAGCCAACTCTCCAGCCAGGGCACTTACACATGGAGATCAGACTTTTGGGATATTTCGACCGCAAGAAAAGATTGCTTGAGCTGAAACAATGCCTGATAAAGGATGGTCAGTGATATTGAGAATCTTTAGAACCCGGTTACTTTTTAAGACAGGTTTGAAACCAACTAAAATTCAAGAGGGTATGACCTTAAAACTCAAGCAGGCCTTAAACCTAAGGACTTGGTATGATTTGTCTGTGTTTGCTCTACCTGTGATTTATCATGACATCATACATCATAACATAACATCCATTCTTATTGCACTAACCATTTCAAGAACCAATGGAATTTATCTTTGTTCTGTTTTGCAGATCATGGCCTCCGTTCATAGAAACACTATCCGAATTAGCTTTGTGAAGATACCTTCCCAACTAAAAGAGCTAGTATCAAGGGTTTCTGAAACTTCTACGTTCACCAAGAGACATGGTTGACTTCTCAACCTGGTTACTTCAAACTTTGATGAAAAGATGATGAGTGTACTCTTTCAGTTCTTTGATCCCAAGCACCACTGCTTCACCTTTCCAGACTATCAATTGGTGCCTACCATGGAAGAATTCTCTCAGCTGTTGGATATACCCATTCTCGAACAGTTGCCTTTCACAGGTCTGGAAGAAGTTCCTAAGCCAAAAGTCATTGCCTCATCCTTGCATCTGAAACGGGCCAACATGGTATCCAATTGGGAGACAAGAAGCGGAGTCCAGGGTTTTCTAGCCAAGTTCCTGATAGACAAGGCCCAACTTTTTTGGGATGATATGAATTTTCAGGCTTTTGAGGAGGTCTTGGCCCTTCTAATCTATGGGTTAGTACTATTCCCTAATCCAGACTTATTCATAGATCTGAATGCTATCAAGATCTTCCTCTCTCGCAACCCTGTGCCTACCTTGCTCGGAGATACTTTGCACACCCTCCATACTCGTACCATGAAGAGAAGAGGGGTTCTTATGTGCTGCATGCCATTGCTGTTGAGGTGGTTTATTTCTCACCTCCCTAAGTCCACACTGAAGAATGAAGAAGGTTTGGGTTGGTGGCAAAGGATAATGTCACTTGCTCATACAGATATTCTCTGGTGCTCCCGAGCTATGGAAAAAACTACTATCATTGACCGCTGTGGGGAATACCCTAATGTCCCATTACTTGGAATTAGAGGGGGCATAACCTACAATCCTTGTTTAGCTCTGCGATAATTTGGTTACATTCAAAGGCATGGTCCCCATGAGTTACTTATCGAGGGCATTGTATTCAACTATGAAGATGATGTTTAAGGGTATCGTCAGAGGTTCATACGAGCTTGGAGCATGGTAAACAGATCTGGCGCCAAGGCTTTGGGGCCAAAGGCTTCCATCCCTATGGAACCTTATCTCCAATGGGTACGAGCTCGTGCCCAGAAACTTATGATGCCATATATGGTCGTCTTACCAATGATTGTGGAACCCACTACTGAGGGGGTATTCCTTACACGATTCTCTATCCTGATATGCCCACGGATCTTGGAGAATTCTAGAGGTCTTGGATTCAGTTGAAGAAAGAGCGAGATACTTACATGGATCAGTTCTGTGCCCAGGAAAGGAAGGTTTTAGATCTCACAAAGAAGCTCCAGGAGGAAAGAAGACTCAATGGCTATCTCGGCACAAAGAGGAAGCATCCATGGGAATTTTGATTTTTTCTAGTTTTTAGATTTGTTTTAATTGTAACGCCTAAAAGGCATTTGAACTTTAAATTCTATTAATAAAAGTTTTGTTTCATTTTGGTTCGCAAAGTTAAATTTCCCAAAGTCTTTGAAAACATTGCATACATATCATACATATCATTGCATAATAGGATTCATAACAGGTTTCTCATCACCTCCGCTGTTTATTTCAGCAATGGCTCTTGAACAAACGGTGAAAGATCTTCAGACTCAAAACATGCAGTTCCAACAGATGATCGTGGCTCTGGCCAAAGGACAGGAAAAACTGAAGGCTTTGATTACTAAGAAGAACAAGAAAACCAAGAGGACAGCCGGTGTGTCACATATGAGCAGAAGGTTCAGAGGGCCACCAAGATGGGCTGTTGAGTTAGCTTCTTCATCTAAAGAGGGGGAGAACCAAGAGGTTAAAGCCAGAGAAGAGGACCCTAGTCCTAAAGAGTCTTACAATGAGAATAATTACAATGAGGAGCAGTACCCTCCGGTTGATGAAAGGTATAAGCAGTTAGAAGAGTGTCTGAGCGCTATGGAAATCCATAAGGTTCCTGGGCTGGATTTTGAAGAGTTGGGTCTGGTCTCAGGGGTTGTCATCCCCCCAAAGTTTAAGGCACCGGTATTTGCTAAGTATGATGGGGTCTCTTGTCCTAAAATGCATCTCTGTTCTTATGTGAGGAAGATACAACCTCATACTGCTGACAGGGACTTATGGGTTCATTTCTTCCAAGACAGTCTGTCTGGAACACAATTGGATTGGTTCTATCAGCTGGAAAGAGCCAATGTTCATAATTGGGAAGACCTTGCTGCTGCATTTTGCAAGCAATATCAGTATATTGCGGACCTCGCTCCCACCCGTACATAACTCCAAAATCTGTCTATGGGTTCGAACGAGGGTTTCAAGGATTATGCTCAGAAGTGGAGAGATTTGGCTGGAAGAGTTCAACCTCCCTTGGCTGATAGGGAGCTCGTGGATATGCTTCTGGGAACCTTGACTGGGCCGTTCTTTAACCATCTGATTGGAAGTTCATCAACAGGTTTTACTGAACTGATCTTAACAGGGGAAAGAGTGGAAGCTGGAATCCGAAGTGGACAAATTTAGAAGGATGCCTCTTCTAGTGCTGCAAGGAAGCCGTTTGCAGGTAAAAAGGAAGTTAGTGTTGTCTATAACCAAAAGAATCAGAATCGAACCGAGCGCTGTCCGATGGTAGGCGCTGTTATGATTCCCAACCCTGCACCTGCTGAGCAAAGAAATAATCAGCCGAGAGCAGAAAGGCCAGCTAGACAGTTCACTCGAATCAACATGACGCTGCCCCAAATTTTACCTCAGTTGCTGAAGACCAATCTGGTTACTCTGAGGGAAGCTCCGAAGAATCTGAACACCACCTCTCCCTACTATAAACCGAATGCTCGTTGTGCTTACCATTCGGAAAGTCCATGCCATGATACCAATGACTGCTGGGCTTTGAAGAACAAAGTACAGGATTTGATCGATGCTAAGGAAATTGAATTTGATCCCCTGGAGACTCCCAACATTATCACTGCTCCTATGCCAAAGCATGGTCGGGGTGTTAATGCCGTTGAAGAAGATGTGTTTGTGACCTCTGTTGAAGAATTGGTGACCCCACTCATGACTATCAAAGAGAGTTTGTTGAAAGCCGGTTTATTTCCGGGCTGTGGTGAAGGTTGCCACTTTTGTTTGTTTCTACCGACTGGGTGCCCTTTGTTGAAGGCATGTGTTCAGCGCCTGATAGATGACAAAGAGATTTTGTTTGAGAAGACTCCTGTTCCGACTGTTTCCTGTGAAGACATTGCTATCATAACCATTTCCGCAAATCCTCCCAGAGCCTCCACTAAGAGACCCGTCAGGATTACATCAATTCTGAAAGTGACTCCGTTGATTATAACCATGCCTGGGCCAATCCCATACTCCTCGGACAAGGATGTTCCTTGGAACTATGGGGCCGACGTCTATTACTACGGTGTCAAGCAGGATATGCTAGCCATTGAAGACAAGATTACTGAAAATGCTGATTCCGATATCGTCAATATTGTCGGAACCAGTAAAATAACAAGAAGTGGAAGAGTGTTCTCCCCTGAGATTTCCCCTCCAAAGACCGCTACCGGACCTGTGATCATTCCTGCTGTGGTTTCACCCGAGACTACTACTACAATTCTAGTAATTACTCCTGTTGACCCTCCCATCACCGAGTCAGCCGAGACTCGAGGAAAAGACATACTGATTGAGCCTGTCCTGACAAGGGCTAATTTAATAACCATACCAGAAGCCTCCAAGAAAGAAATGGAAGAAATTTTGAAGATAATAAAGAAGAGTGACTACAATGTGGTCGAGCAGCTGGGGAAGACCCCATCCAAGATTTCTATGCTGGCTTTGTTGTTGTGTTCCGAGGCCCATGCGAAGGCTTTGGTTAAGTTTCTGAAGACGACTCACGTACCACAAGAGACATCTGCTGATCAGTTTGAAGAATGTGCGGCTAGTCTAACCGCCGATAATGGTTTGGGTTTCTCTGACGTGGATCTGACACCAAAGGGGAGAAAGCATAATGATGCTCTTCATGTTTCCGTTGAATGCAGGGGCACGACTATGGCCCATGTTTTGGTAGATACTGGCTCCTCGTTGAATGTGCTACCTAAAAAAGCTCTGGACAGATTAGACTCCGAAGGCTTGACCTTGAAGCCTAGAAATATAATAGTGAGAGCTTTCGATGGTTCGAAGAGGATGGTTCACGGGGAAGTGGACGTCCCTATCAAAGTTGGTTCCCAAACCTTTGAATCCACTTTCTACGTAATGGGTATCAAACCATCATATTCTTGTTTACAGGGACGCCCTTGGATACATGGGGCTGGGGATGTTACTTCTATCCTCCACCAAATGTTGAAGTACCCAGTAAGAGGAAAGATTGTCACTGTGCGTGGTGAAGAGGAGTACATGATCAGTCACTTGAACTCCTTCAGGTATGTAGAGATGGATGGCGAGTTCATCGAGACTCCTTGCCAGAACTTTGAAGAGGTACCTCAGATTTCAGCTACAGCAAAAACTATTGACAGTCCTCCGAAGGTCACCAAGCCTCCCTTGAAGATGGCTTCTCTCAAGGATGCACGAGCAGTGGTTGAAGAAGGTGGGTCTACCATTTAGGGTCAGCTCCCGGTTATTCATTACAAGTCTGACAAATTTGGTTTGGGCTTTACTTCGGGTGCCCAAAGGGCTGTTCATCGCCCTCGGGCTGGAGGACCTCCCCTGCGCATCAACAATCCTGGGGTCAATGCACTTGAAGACAGTGATGGTGATTCCGACATTGACAGTTGGATCTTCCCGACTACCAATGGTGGACTCAGTAATTGGACTACCAAGGACTTTGTGCCAATTACTTTTGTTCAGGAATAATTGTCTTTTTGATTTTTTTGGATATGTAATTTAAAAACAATATAAACTCTATAGCCATGTGTCTTACCCGGGGCACAATGCTTCTATTTGTGAGGGTTATCATGTTTCATTTTCATATGACATTAATAAAGCATTTGACGTTTGCATACAAATTTTGCGCTCTTTGTATTTCTTTTCTTTTATTTTGTCTATACAGTTATGCTCTTACACACACTCACATATCCAAATGCAGATCCATATCTACTCTGGATCCCATTGATAACAGTTCTGTTACTGCTCATTATGACTTTGAAAATCCGATTAACCAAGCCGAGGACGAAGGTGAGGAAGATTATGAGGTACTCAGAGAACTTGCTAGACTATTAAAGCAGGAAGAAAGGGCTATACAGCCTCATGAAGAACCAGTTGAGACAGTGAACTTGGGTAGAGAGGAAGACAAGAATGAGGTTAAGATAGGTGCAAATCTGGAGCTTAGTGTCAAACAACGGTTAGTGCAGATGTTACACGAGTATGTTGAAATCTTCGCCTGGTCATATGAAGACATGCTAGGACTAGACACGGATATAGTGGTTCATCGTCTGCCGACTAATGAAGACTACCCCCGGTAAAGCAAAAGGTCCGTCGTATGCGCCCTGAGATGTCAGAGAAGATTAAAGCAGAGGTTATGAAAGAGTTCAACGCATGGTTCTTAGCTGTCACTTCCTATCCGCAGTGGGTTGCTAATGTGGTTCCAGTACCTAAGAAAGATGGTAAAGTACAAATGTGTGTGGATTACAGAGACCTGAACAGGGAAAGCCCCAAGGATGACTTCTCGCTTCCCCACATCGATGTTCTGGTTGACAACACCGCACAACACAAAGTCTTTTCCTTCATGGACGGTTTCTCTAGCTACAATCAAATCAAGATGGCACCTGAAGACATGGAGAAGACAACCTTTGTTACACAGTGGGGCACTTTCTGCTACAAG
The DNA here is from genome assembly GCA_948472305.1 of Vicia faba. NCBI lineage: Eukaryota > Viridiplantae > Streptophyta > Magnoliopsida > Fabales > Fabaceae > Vicia > Vicia faba. Next base: position 1,013,548,316 of record OX451736.1, on the reverse strand, counting down.
GTGATGCCGTTTGGGTTGAAGAATGCTGGGGCAACTTATCAGTGAGCTATGGTAGCTCTGTTCCATGACATGATTCACTATGATATAGAGGTTTACGTTGATGACATGATATCCAGGTCTAAAACTGAGGAAGAACATCTTGATCATCTACAAAAGTTATTTGATAGGTTGAAGACGTACAAGTTGAGGTTAAATCCGAACAAGTGCACCTTCGGGGTAAGGTCTGGTAAGCTTCTGGGATTCATTGTCAGTGACAAAGGTATTCAAGTAGACCTTGCAAAGGTGAAGGCCATACAAGAGATGCCAGCTCCCCGTACTGAGAAGGAAGTTAGAGGTTTCTTGGGACGCCTAAATTACATTGCCCGATTCATTTCACATCTGACTGCTACTTGTGAGCCAATCTTCAAGCTTTTGAAGAAAGATCAAGTGGTAAAGTGGAATGACGAATGCCAGGTAGCCTTTGACAGAATCAAACAATATCTCCAAGAGCCTCCTACTCTGATGCCTCTAACTGAAGGAAGACCTTTGATAATGTGCTTAGCAGTGCTATATAATTCAATGGGGTGTGTGCTGGGGCAGCATGACGAGTCTGGTCGAAAAGAGCACGTAATATATTACCTTAGCAAAAAGTTTACTGACTGTGAAACACGATACTCACTGCTCGAGAAAACTTGTTGCGCTTTGGCATGGACTGCTCACCGACTGAGACAATATATGTTGACCCACACTACTTTGTTGATATCTAAGATGGATCCGATCAAGTACATTTTCGAGAATCCCGCTCTCTCCGGAAGGATAACAATATGGAAAATGATCTTAACCGAGTACGACATCCAATACACAACCCAAAAAGAAATCAAGGGAAGTGTGTTAGCGGATCATTTGGTGCATCAGGCCATGGACGACTACCAGTCCATGAATTTCGAGTTCCCGGATGAGAATATCATGTTGGTAACCAACTGTGAAGAACCTGGACCGGATGAAGGACCTAAGGAAGGATCCCGATGGTCTATGTTTTTTGATGGAGCCTCAAACGCACTAGGTAACGACATTGGCGCTATAATCATATCTCCTTAGGGCTGTCATACTCTATTCACTTCCCGATTATGTTTCAACTATACCAACAACACGGCGGAGTATGAAGCGTGCATCATGGGTCTTAGAGCTGCTATTGACCTAAGGATCAAGTTCATGAGTGTATTCGGGGATTCCGCTTTAGTGATAAGTCAGATCAAAGGCGAGTGGGATACGAAGCACCTGAACCTTATCCCTTACAAAGAGTATGTACTGACACTGCTGCCGCATTTTGAAGAGATCACCTTTGAACATTTCCCACAAGAAGAGAATCAGTTAGCAGACGCGTTAGCTACTATGTCGTCAATGTTCAAGGTCAAGTGGGACAATGAAGCTCCCCTAATCACTATTGAGAGGTTGGATGAACCGGCATACTGTTGTGAGATCGATACTGAGGAGGTAGCCGACAAACCTTGGTTTCATGAGGTGAAAAGGCATCTCGAGGCTCAATAATACCCCGAGGGAGCATCTGTCAATGACAAGAAATTTCTGAGAAGGTTCGCTGCAAAGTTCTTCCTCGGCAATGGAATCCTCTATAAGCGCAATCATGACTCTAACTTACTGCAGTGTGTTGTACCCCAAAATTTGCCCTCCCATATTCTTCAAAGTTTTGACAAGCATCATCTCAATTTGCTCAAGTCTACTCAAGGGTTGCACAGTTCAAACACCCTCCTAAGCCAGTCAAATTAGGGTTTTGGTTCTTGCAAGGAAGTTGAGGTTTTCAAGAAATCAATCAAGTCCCATATGCTCATACACATTGTCAAGCACCCACATGCCAAGTTTCAAGGCTCACAAGGTCAAGTTGCACAGTCAAAAACCCTAATTGCTTCACAATCAACTATAGGGGTAAAATGGTCATTTGGCAGTCAAAAGTAAAAGTTTTTGGTCAACATCTTATTTTGAAGCCACAATCATCATTTGATCAAGTCTTGATCATGATTCCACAAGAATGGCTCAAAAATCATCAAGATGCAAAAGTTTCCATTTTTGGACAGTTGAAAAGTCAACTGTAACTTGACCAAGGCATAACTTTTTCATGGTTCATCAGAAAAATCCCATCCAATGCTCATTTTGAAGAGCAGGACATTTCCTACAACTCATCTTCACATTCCAAGTCCAAGAAATGCTCTCACAAAAAGTTATCAATTTCAACATTATAGGTCATTTTCAAAAGTCAACAAAAAGGCACTTTAAGTCAAAGACCATAACTTGATATTGGTAAATCAAAATGACATGGGACCAAAAGCATTGGTTAGAGGACTTCAAGACCTTTCCAAAATGTCCAAGAACATGTTCATATGATCAAAATTGAGCAAGATATGCATTGGAGAAGTTGGGAAATTTTTGTGAAATGGCAAAAGTCAACTATCCTTAAAACTTCAATTTTTGACAAAAGGGCCCACCTTCTTCCACTTGATTCAGCCTTGTCATGCCACCCACGTGTCCCATGATCAATTTCAAGACCAAATAATTATTTTTCTATTTTATTTGATTTTTATTGATTTAATTCATTTTAAATCCATAAAAATTCAAATAAAATCTAAAAATTAATTAAATGGCATCTTTGAGGTTTGAATGGCTTTCATGTGTCATATTCCACCTGCCAAATTCGTGCCAAGCTCATTTATGCATAAAATTCAAAATTTGAACCAAGCTTGGAATGTTCTTTAATGGTGTTAAAGCAAAATCCAAAAACTTAATTGCAATGGATCCCAAGCTCATAACGTGACCTAAATTCATTGAGACATACATAAGCAAGCCTTGCATACCTAATTCACGACCTGAACATTGCACAAACGGCCAAACCACATTCAAAAAAATCAAGCAAAAAGTCAAATCTGAAATCAACCTTCCAGCATAATTCAAAGCCTTAGAGTGACTCAAACACCTTACTGACATTCCCAGGAACAAATTGGAATAAAAAACAAGCCATAACACTCCAGGAATCTTGAGATAACAGTTTCACGGTTTGAATTTTTTTCCATAAACGCATCCTTTGATTCATGCATCATTAACGTATTTTATGGTTTGTTTTGTGTTCAGAGGGACTATACGAAGCTTTTGGTACAATTCAATTTGATTATGGTGCCCTGGAACGAAAACCACCATTGTTGAATTCTAGGGTTTTCGAAGCTCTCAATTAGGGCTTTACAACATAGGTAAAATTAGAACCTCCAACGCCTATGGTTGAGATCGCTGGGACGAGACAAACACGAAGCAACCCTCGCGCCCCATTTATATAACGCACAGGGCTAATCGCTATTTTTGCATTTTGCAGTTTGTGGGGGTTTAAAACCCCCGCTATTTGTTTGTTTTTGTTTCAGGTTTCATGAAGAAGACAATACGTGGAAGAGCATGGTTGGAGCATTCAAACGTAGCGCGCTTTTTTTGTTAAATTCTAGCATGGACGTTGTTTCTATATTTTATGTTTGTTGCATATTATATTAACAAAGACAACGCAATGGCTTGGTGGTTGATGACGTGTTTGGTCACTACTGGGACCTGGGTTCGATTCCCAGGTCCCCCAAAATTTCTATACATTTTTTCTTTACATGCTTGTGTGTAGGTTCCAAAAGAAGGTCCATCATGCACCTTGCCCATCCAGCGTGCCAAGTGTCTTCAACAGCCATCCAAAGGCCATGAGGCGTGGACCATGGTGTTCCCAGTCAACGCTTGCACCATGGATTCCAGAAAGTCAACAGGCTTGGCATATTGGGCCTCAAAAATTCCAGATCCACCTCTATTTTTGGTCCAGCACCCCCATTGGTTTCTATTTCTTTTTCTATTTTCCTTTTCTTTTTATTTTCTTTAGTAATTATTTAATTAATCAATTAATTAACACTTTTCATAATAAAAATTAAAAAACTAATAAATGTAAATATTTCATTTATTATTAATTTCACTCTTTTATTTTTGCAAATAAATATGGTTAATTAATTTAGTCTTTTAAAAAATTAGGTAAACTTTAATTTTTTTTTAATAAATAAAATTAATTTAGAATTAGGTCTTTCACTTTCAACTTTTAATTCTTTTTCTTTTTATTTCATTAAAAACATAAAAAACACAAAAAAACATTTTTTCTTTTAAATAAATAATTAATTAGTAAATTAGGCTAATTTGAATTAATTGCAAAAAAGGACAAAAGCTCATATTTTCTCAAAAGGGTCAAAATCCTAAGGACGTTCCCGATTCATTCTTTCGCGTGCAATTTATTTTAATTCATTATATTTTTGTATCTGCTCAGGAAATGTAATAATTAATTAGGACCTCCTTTATCGCTTTATTTATTTTGTCGCACTTTATTTCCAAACGGGTTTTTGTTTTTTTTGGCGATGTATAGACCCGCGCCTTGTAATAGCTAGATTTACATTTCTGCAATTTATTTTCCGCACTCCTAGCTGTTTAAAAATGCATGAAAGAATGTATGAATAATAAAACCAATCCGTAGCTCACAAATAACATGTACAAGACAAACATTAACTGAAAAATAACACACAAGCACATGCCACTCCTAGGGTACGCCTCACTGGTTGCCTCGAACGTGGTCATCAAGTATAGGGTGTCTTAGAGGTCGCCCTTTTGTCTAAAGATCCAGTTGCCTCGAAACGGTTGCCTCAGATACAAAGGATCTAGGACATTAGGGTTACTTCTAAGGTGTCCTACTATTGCTTCAGTGACCACACTGTCCCTAATAATCGAATTGACCCGAACACCTCCAACGATGGTGCTACCTACTTCTCAATAGTGGGATAGTACTGTCTAAAGGACTCTTACACAGCTTAATTCCTTAGAGTAGGTAGATTTATCCTGGGTACTTGCTCTTTTCAAAAACAAAACAAACTTTTCGCACCCACAATTTCTAAAAGTTTTCAAACAAATTTTTCATACACTCTTGAGGATAGATACAAGAGTTACCTAGAAATTTTTCAAACGAAACTTTTTCAAAACCCCCACACACTTGAAAAGCAAACAATTTTTGAAAACATAAGAGAAAGTACCTAAGAGCCCATAGATAACCATGGATAGAAAGGGTGCTAACACCTTCCCTTTCTATAAATCTACCTCCCGAACCGAGAAACATTCTCAAAGAAGGAATTTTGCTGTGCTTTTGTCCTTTCCATGTTGGAGAATATAAAAGATGGTGGAGACTCTTGCTTACCGCGACATTTCGCGAAACCAGCTAAAAACAGTCAGTTCTATTTCCACCGATCACAGAACTGGCGACTCTGATGGGGACTTAATAAGTGGGATGTACCTTAGGAATAATTCATCATCATGTTTTCAATTGCTTGCTTTGCTTGATTTAATATTGTGGGCCTATTTTGGGAGTTTCATAGATCCTAACCCGGATCTGGGGGATACCTTTTAGAAAGTAGCAACAAACTGTGAGGGAACTGTGCAGGGTATACCGACATGGTTGAAGCAGTTTGCTACATTGATGTGGCACTTTGGTGAGTACCGGTAACCCTTGAGTCAAGTCAAGGAGAGTACGGGGCCGCCGCGTGGTGTCGTGAAGCATCAACTGACCTTAGGAACCTTACTTGAACCATCCTGGCCTCTTTAGGGGTCGTGAGATGACCGACTTTGGTGCAGTCCGAAGTTGGTAGATACTTGATACTACACTCATTGAGGGTTGCTTTCTTGGAATATTTTGATCGCCAATTCAGTGGCTAAATCAAAACAATGAACACATAAAACAACCCAATGATATTGAGCTCCTTAGAACCCGGTTACTTTCGATAGGACAGGTTTTGAGCCCACCAACTTCAAGAGGGTAGTACCATAAACTTCATGCTGGCCTAAAACTCTAAGGGCTGTCTGGTGTGACTTGTGTGCCTTATCATGTTTGCCTTTTGTGGATACTTGTGGTGTGCTCTTATCATAACATCATAGCATCATACAGCATCATATGCATCCACTAACCACTTCAAGGGTTCGAATCTTCATCTTTGTTCTTATTTTGTAGGACATGGAATCTATCCGTAGAAAGACAATTCAGATCAACCTTGTAAGGGTCCCTCCTCAGCTTAAGGAGCTTACATCCAGGATCCCCGAGAGCTCTTCCTTCAGTGAAAGACATGGTAGACTCATCAGCTTGGTTAACACCAACATTGAAGAGGATATGGTGAAAGTGTTGTTCCAGTTCTTTGACCTTCTGCACCACTGTTTTACTTTCCCAGATTATCAATTGGTGCCTACCTTGGAAGAGTTTTCCCAGCTTCTGAAGATTCCTATTCTTAATCAACTACCCTACAACGGTACAAAAAAGGAGCCAAAACTTGAAGAGGTTGCTAAAGCATTGCACCTACAACACTCTGACATCAAGGGACATTGGGAAGTTAGAAGTGGTATCAAAGGATTCTTGGCAAAGTTCCTGTTTGAGAAGGCCCAAGAATGCTGGAATTCCCTTGACCTACAAGCTTTTGAAGAAGTTGTGGCACTCCTTGTCTATGGATTGGTGTTGTTCCCAAATCCGGATCAACTTATAGATATCAATGCTGTCAAGATCTTCATGTCCAGGAATCCTATACCTACACTGCTTGGGGACATCCTTCACTCATGTTACACTCGAACCATGAGAAAAAGAGGTGTTCTCATGTGCTGCACTCCTCTCCTGGCAAGGTGGTTTATTTCGCACCTTCCACAATCAGTTTTGAAGAACGAGCGGGGTTTGAGATGGTCACAATGATTGATGACTCTTACACATGCTTATATACATTGGTGTTCTCGGTCCAGAGAAAATGTCACTATCATTGATCGTTGCAGAGAGTTTCCTAATGTTCCTTTACTTGGAATTAGAGGGGGCATCACTTACAACCCATGTCTAGCTTTGAGACAGTTTGGATATGCTCGGAGGGATGGCCCTTGTGATACGGTGGGAGAACTGACTGTTGTTTTTGCGTTTGTTTTCGCAAATGTTTCGGTTGAGCAAGAGTCGCCACCGACTTTTTATTTTATCCTAAGGAAAGGTTAAAAAGCACAGCAAAAACCTTTTGAGATGTTTTCTTGGGTTCGGGGAGTAGATTATAGAAAGGGAAGGTATTAGCACCCTTTCTATCCATGGTTATCCATGGGCTCTTAGTTACTTGCTTAGATCACTTGCCTTTTGTTTTCAATTGTTTTAAATGGTGCTTGTGTGTGTGGGTTTGAAAATGTTTTGAAAAGAAGCCAATGTGGTGGCAACCTTTGTAATGATCCATGTTGGGATGTATACAAAGATGTACGTCTTTTGAAAAGGTTTTCATTTGTTTTTTGAAAGTTTGTTTTGAAAGTGTAGTGAGGTGTGGTTTTAGAAAATAGGCAAGTGTTTTGTTTTTGCAAGTTTGATTCAAGTAACTAAGAGGTTATCTACTCCTAAATTTCTCAAAGTTTATTGCTATGTTTCAACCCTTTTAACAAGTTTGTTCCACCATTGTATTTGGTAGACAATCTCATGTTAGGATGTGAAAGGGACGGGCGCGGGTCATCGTTTAGACCATAATTGCAATGGTGTCAAGTATCTTTGGGCAATTTTCTTTAAGGGACTTGATCATTTGTTTAGGCAACATTTTGAAAGCGTCATCGAGGGACTATGATCATTTGATTTGTATTTGTTTTGCCCAAAGAGACCTAACATGCAATATGGCCCAATTTTGAAAGGCAACAAGTGGAATACCCTAGGGGGTGCAAGTGTGATTTGTGTGTCCATTTTCATGCTTGTTTATCTTGAAATTAGGTCAAAACTATTTTCGTTGTTTTTTCGCATACAAACCCTAATTCTAACATGGTATAATTAGAAAGCAATAAAGTGCGAAAATAAATTTACTAAGCTATTACAAAACCATATATGGGAAGGGGGGTACAAATGTTCAAATGGGGATTTTGACAAGGAATTTAAACCTGAACTAATACATCAATATTAAATTATTTACAAGATATTTATTTGCACAAATTAAATGAAATAAGAATAAATATGCAAGATGCAAAAATGGTTTTTGTATATATGAAAAAAAGTATTTTTGTGTATCAAAATAAACAAAAAGAAAAGTATTATTTTTGGGAGTTTTTCATGTTTAGGATTAAACCCTAATTCTATTAAATAAAATGCATTATTTATTTATTATGTACAAGTATTTATTTATTGTATACAAAAATAAAATAAAATGAAGTATATTTGTCAAAAGATATTTTTATATTAAATATTAATAAGAAAAATAAAAGTGTGTATATTTTGTAATTTAACCTAAATATGTTAATAAATATATATTTATATATGTATTATTTCAAATATGTATTATATATACAAATTAATAATATTTAATATTAAATAAAAAAAGTATTTTTTATATAAAATATTTTCCGAAGGTAAAACAAAAATAAGAATGAAAATAAAAGTGTTTTTGCATATTTCTTAGTATTTTTTAATAAAATGTATATATTTATTTATTTGTGAATAAAACTAAACTAACAAATAAATACCTAATAAATTCAAAAATGGTGTAAAAAATTATTTTTATATTTTTTATATTATGTGGAAAAATAAATAAGTCAAACCAAAAAAAGAAAAGTCAAAAAACATTAAAAATAAACAAAATGGGCTCAGGGGGTTCAGAAGCAAATGTATGGTGCAAATAAGAAAAACATTCCAGGCCCAGCCCAGAACCAGTCTTCTTCAACCTCAGAACAAACTTGTTCAAGCAAGCACGCGTTTCCTATCTCCCAATTCCTGGACTTTTAAGCAAAACTTTCAACATGAAAAGTGTAGAGCATGAGAAGACGAATCCAGGGATATAAAAAACTTGACTTAACTCTCTAAGATGAGGGAGAATTTCTTCTCCCCCAATTCCTGACCTAGCTTTTCATCAATGTTCAGACTCAAAATTCTTGCAGCACACATAATATAAATGAAATCTAATCATATGGGCATGTTCAAGGCTATGATTGTGACATGTTTCTTTCACAAACCTAAAGCTAACAATGCATATACTGAGAGATAGAACTTCATGAACATACCTGTTCAGTTGGAATCGTGCCTTGCAATGGGGGAGTTTTCAGAGCAAGATGATGACTTGTACAACTTCCTTGAAGTGTGAGGATGCTATTCCAAGTTCTACTTTGTCCTGAAACTTCTTGAATCATGCTAGAGAACTCCAACTGCAAAACAAGAAAATGAAAATGGTGGAACTGGTTAGAGGAATTACAGGTCGTGTTTTAGGTTTTGGTTAGCTTGCATTGATGGTAGGGAAGGTGTGTGAAGAGCTTTTAGCAAGAAAGCATGAAAGGGATGAGAGTTGGAACTCAATCTGCAGAGGTTACTCTGTTTTGGCAGTTTGATGATGATTTTGAGTTTATGGAGGTATTGGAGGTCTTAGGGTCGTGCTTCAGCTTAAGATGAATGTTTGGAATGTGTTTGATATCTTTCTCTAAGGCTTGGTTGACTGATATGGAAGTTGGTATGTCATATGCAATGTTTCTTGAACTTTAAGCAAGCAATGGCCACTTTGTGTTCTAGACAGGTAGAGGACCCCTAAACCTTCTGCAAAACCTTGTCTTGATCAGTGCAATATGTCCCATAACTTGTGCCTCTGAGATTTCTTTGTACTTCAAAGATATGAGAACTTGACATAAAGCAATCTTTTCAAAAATGGCTAAAATGCTTTTTCCATAAATGGCTTAATTCAACATGTAATGCACAAACTCATGAAACAAGGCCTTAACACAATGAACATGCATTAAATTATTGAGTGTTGGATGGTTTAGAGGCCTGTAATGTAGCACAAACCAAGCTGACTTGAAAATGGCATAAGTTATGAACATGTACATGACCAATTCAAAAGTGAGTTTTTACCATATTGCAAAATGAGATTCTCTCAAGTTATGAGGTTGTTTGATGAGTTCTTGGACATTTTGGAAAGCTTGGAATGTGTACTACAATCCATCTTTGAAGTGAAAATTGAAATTCCAAGTGGAAGTGTATGAAAAATGGTCTTGAAGTTAGGTAGAAAAACTTGCCAAAATAGGTCAAATTTTCACTAAGTTAAGAATGGTTTAGTACCCTTATTCCAAAAATTTTAACTTGAGATACAAGCTTCTTTTGGGAAAACTTTGTGAATCAAAGTTGTATATTATGCAATAGGGTACAACTTTCATGTTTTGACTTTTGCTTGAATCCAAATGAATCTTGGTGAGAAAGTGGGGCAAAGTTGAGAAAAAATTAGGGTTTTTCATAACTTAGAAAAATTCTAAGTTATGAAAAATTCTCATTTCAAACCCTAATTTGCAATTTTTGATTTCTTGGTGAACAAGTTTCATGATTTGGCATGTTTTGATGAAAAATGAATCTTGACCCTTGATTTTGACCAAAAAGTCAAAGTTTGACTTTTCAGTATACAGTCAAAATTGATCAATTGACTGGGAAATTCAACTATCAATCTTGTGTATTTGGGATCCTTTGAACTTGTTGAGCATGTCAAGATAATTCCATGGGGTCCTTGAGTCCATATGTGAGCTTGGTTTGACATTGGCTAGGTCAAACAGTCAAAAATTGCCTTTGTGCAGTCAAAACCCTAAAAATGACCATTTTGCCCTTTTGATGATCTGATCAAATTTCTTGTGGAATTGTGATCCAAACTTGATCAAAAGGTCCATGTGAGTTCATAATGTTGATGTGGGTCAATTTTCATGAGGTTTGACTGTCAATTGGCCACATTTGACTTTTTCCCCAATACAGTTGATTTCTAGGTCAACTGTCCAATTGACTGGGCAAAATTTGGAATCAGGACTTGAAACTTGGTATGGATAAACTTGGGAGTCCAACATGAAGCATGAAAGTCATCTTAGGCATTTTAGGTCAAAATATCTTTGTGCAAACACAAACCCTAATTTGGGTCAACTGTGCAAGGAGAAGTCTTGAGCAGAGGAAACCCTAACTGGGTCTTGATCTTTAAGGGTCTTGTGATGAGAAAATGTTGAGGAAATGGGAGGGAAAATTTTGGGGTACAACAGCCCTCATTACATGTTGATTCCTGACATAGTTTTTGACTTCGACAACGATGTACAAGAACTTCGCCAGAGATTTATCAGAGCTTGGAGGATGCCCAACAGGGTAGATAGCAAGACACTGGGGCACAAGAACTCCATCCCCCTGGAGCCTTATCTCAAGTGGGTACGAGCCCGCTCCCAGAAGCTGGTAATGCCATATCCTCATGTTCTCCCCATGATCAAAGAACCTGTTGTGGAAGGAGAGGTGCCCTACACCATTCAACATCCTGACATGCCAACATCCTGGGAAGAAATGCAAAAAAGATGGATCCAACTCAAGGAAGAACGAAATTCTCTTGAAGCCAATCTACATGCCAGTGAGAAGAAGGTCTTGGAGCTCACCCGTCTACTTCACGAGGAAAAGACTCTCAACACTTACATAGCTCCAAAAAGGATGCGCAGTGTCTTTTGGGATTAATTATTTTTGTAATGTTTTGCCCATGAGGCCCTGATGTACTGAACATATTATTTCTTAATACAATGTGTATTCCTTTTTGTCTACAACGAATTTGAACTTTCGAACCCTTGAATGCATTGCATAAATAGCATATCATGCATCATGTGCATAACAGGTACCCTTTTTCTACAGGTTGCTTAATCTTCTTCGCTGTTTATTTCAGCACTCAGTCATCATGAATCCTGAACCTACTACTGAACAAGATATCAAGGCCCTCCAGGCCCAGAACGCCCAGTTTCAAGAGCTGGTCATGAGCTTAGCCCAAGGACAACATGAGTTGAAGGCTTTTCTCCTGAAGAAGAAGAAGAAAAAGAGGACTGTGTTGTTCAACACTGGACGCAGACTCGGGAATACACTGCAAAATGAAGCTGAGTTGGCTACTCCATCTGTTGGGGAAGGCAGTCACCAGGAGGGAGGGGTCCCTAGTCCCGTGGTCTCTGACACCGAGACAGACTTCAATGATGAACAGTACCCTCCTGCTGAGAACAGGTACAAACGGCTGGAGGACCGGTTAAATGATATGGAGATTCAACGTGTGCCTGGGTTGGACTTTGGAGACCTAGGTTTATCTTCTGGGGTGGTGATCCCACACAAGTTCAAGGCGCCTGCCTTTGCGAAGTACGACGGGGCATCCTGTCCTAAACTGCATCTCTATTCTTATGTAAGGAAGATCCAACCTTACACTGCAGACAAGAACTTATGGATCCATTTCTTCCAGGAGAGTCTTTTAGGGACTCAACTCGAATGGTTATATCAGCTGGATGGAACCAATATTCGTAACTGGGAGGACTTGGCTACTGCTTTTTATAAGCAGTATCAGTATAATTCCGACCTCGCTCCTACGCGTACCCAACTCCAGGGTATGTCACTAGGAACGGGCGAAGGTTTTAAGGAGTACGCGCAGAAGTGGAGAGACCTAGCTGGCAGGGTGCAGCCACCGATGACTGATCGTGAACTCGTGGACATGTTCTTGGGGACCCTGTCTGGTCCATTCTTTAATCACCTGATTGGTAATTCCTCTGCTGGGTTTACAGACCTGATCCTGACTGGTGAGAGGATCGAAGCTGGTATCAAGTCGGGGAAGATACAGAAAGGTGCCTCCTCGAGTACTGAAAAGAAGCCCTTCAAGAAGGAAGCTAGTGCTGTTTATGGTCCCAGAAGACAAAACAAACCGGAACTCCGCCAAGCTGTCAACGCGGTGGTTATTTCTAAGCCTACTGCTGCTCCTCAGCAATACAACCAGCCCAGAGTTGAGAGGCCCAAAAGACAGTATACTCGGCTCAGCATGACTCTGTCTCAGATCTTGCCGCAACTACTGTCAACCAATCTGGTGACTGTCAAGGAAGCTCCGAAGGTTGTAAACACAACCTCTCCGAAGTACAATCCCAACGCCCGCTGCGCTTATCACTCTGACAGCCCGGGGCATAACACAGATGATTGTTGGGCTCTGAGGAATAAGGTTCAAGACCTTATTGATGCTAAAGAGGTTCAGTTCGAGGCGCCCGAGAGGCCTAATGTGGTGACAGCTCCCATGCCCAACCATGGAGTAAATGCTATCAGGATGGGTGATGAAGTGGAAGAATCCGAATTCGACAGCTGGATCTACCCAACGACCAAAGATGGACCAAGCAACTGGACTGCCAAAGACTCCGTACCTGTTACTTTTGTCACTCAGTAATGAACTCCTTTGTTTTGAATTTGTAACGAACAATAATTTGAAACTTTATGGCCCGGTGTCTTACCCGGGGCACCGTGGTTTCATTTGTGAGGGCTTGTTATTTGTCACTTTCATATATCATGAATAAAAGCATTGGACGTTTTTTTCATTTCAAATCTTGCGCTCCTTTTCTTTCTTTATATATTGCAAAACAACTATATTTACACACACTCACTTATACAGGTTTCAATCCACTCTGGATCCCACTAGTAACGACTCTGCTACTGCCAGTTATGACTTCGAAAATCCGATCAACTTAGCCGAAGACGAAGGTGAAGATGATTGTGAAGTGCCTGGTGAACTTGCAAGACTGTTACTCCAGGAAGAGAGGGCCATTCATCCACATGAAGAGCCAGTGTAAACGGTAAATCTGGGTACTGAGGCAGACAGAAAGGAAGTCAAGATTGGTGCCAATCTAGAGCTCAGTGTGAAACAACGGTTGATTCAGATGTTGCATGATTATGTGGAAATCTTTTCCTGGTCTTATGAAGACATGCCTTGGTTGGATACCGACATTATGGTTCATCACCTGCCTACCAAGGAAGACTTCCCGCCAGTAAAATAGAAGGTCCACCGTATGCGTCCAGAGATGTTCGAGAAAATCAAAGCTGAGGTTATGAAACAATTTGACACCGGTTTTCTAGTAGTGACTTCTTACCCTCAGTGGGTTGCCAATGTGGTTCCAGTGCCAAAAAAGGATGGTAAGGTCCGAATGTATGTTGATTACAGGGATTTGAACAGGGCAAGCCCTAAGGATGATTTCCCTCTGCCTCACATTGACGTTCTGGTTGACAACACTGCTCAGCATAAGGTATTCTCCTTCATGGACGGTTTCTTCGGATATAATCCGATCAAGATGGCTCCTAAAGACATGGAGAAGACCACTTTTGTTACTCAGTGGGGCACCTTTTGCTACAAGGTCATGCCTTTTGGGTTGAAAAATGCTGGGGCAACCTACCAACGTGCCATGGTTGCTTTGTTTCATGACATGATCCATCACGAGATCGAAGTATACGTCGATGATATGATTGCAAGGTCCCAAACTGAGGAGGAACACCTTGACCATCTGCAGAAACTATTTGACCGTCTGAAGTTGTACAAGCTGAGGTTGAATCCAAACAAGTGCACCTTCGGGGTAAGATCTGGAAAATTACTAGGCTTCGTCGTGAGCAACAAATGTATTCAAGTGGACCCTGCCAAGGTGAAAGCCATACAAGAGATGCCAGCTCCCAAGACAGAGAAAGAAGTCAGAGGCTTTCTAGGACGTCTGAACTACATTGCCTGATTCATCTCACATCTAACTGCTACCTGTGAATCAATCTTCAAGCTACTGAAGAAAGATCAAGTAGTACGTTGGAACGATGAATGTCAGGCCGCTTTCGACAGAATCAAAGAGTATCTCCAAGAACCACCCATTCTTATGCCACCGGTTGAAGGGAGACCTCTAATCTTATACTTGACAGTACTTGACAACTCAATGGGGTGTGTGCTGGGGCAGCATGACAAGTCTGGCCGAAAAGAGCACGCCATTTATTACCTTAGCAAAAAGTTTACCGACTGTGAGACCCGATACTCACTGCTCGAGAAAACTTGCTGCGCTTTGGTATGGGCTGCTCGCCGGCTGAGACAGTATATGTTGACTCACACTACTCTGTTGATCTCAAAAATGGATCCGATCAAGTACATATTCGAAAAGCCCGCTCTGTCCGGAAGAATAGCAAGATGGCAGATGATCTTGACAGAATACGACATCCAGTACACGACTCAAAAAGCAATCAAGGGAAGTGTATTGGCCGACCATTTGGCACACCAGGCAGTGGACGATTACCAGTCGATGAACTTTGAATTTCCGGACGAGGATATCATGGTAGTGACTGATTGTGAAGTACCTGGACCGGATGAAGGACCTGAGGAAGGATCCCGATGGTCTATGCACTTTGACGGAGCCTCAAATGCTTTGGGTAACGGTATTGGCGCTGTAATCATATCCCCCAAAGGCACTCATACTCCACTCACTGCCCAACTATGTTTCAACTTCACCAACAACATGGAAGAGTATGAAGCATGTATCATGGGTCTTCAAGCTGCAATTGACTTAAGGATCAAGTTTCTGAGTGTCTTCGGAGATTCCGCTCTCGTGATCAATCAAATCAAAGGCGAGTGGGATACGAAACACCCAAATCTTACTCCTTACAAAGAGTATGTGTTGACATTGATCCCCCACTTCGAAGAGATAACCTTTGAACACTTCCCAAGAGTGGAGAATCAGTTGGAGGACGCGCTGGCTACGATGTCTTCTATGTTCAAAGTCAAATGGGACAACGAGGCTCCCCGGATCATTATCTGGAAACTGAATGAACCTGCATATTGTTGTGATCTTGAGGCTGAAGAGGTAACTGAAAAACCTTGGTATCATGAAGTGAAGAGGTACTTGGAAGCTCAAGAATACCCCGAGGGTGAATCTGTTAATGACAAGAAGTTCCTGAGAAGATTCGCTGCAAAGTTCTTCCTCAGAAATGGCATTCTATACAAGCGAAACCATGATTCAACCTTACTGCGTTGTTTGGATAAGACTGAAGCAGAAAAGATCATGGCAGAGCTACATGAAGGTACCTTCGGAACACACTCCAGTGGACATACTATGGCAAAGAAAATCCTCCGGGCAGGATATTTCTGGTCCACAATGGAAGCTGATTGTTACCAACATTCTCGAACATGTCACAAGTGTCAGATCTATGCTGATAAGGTGCACGTTCCTCCAGTCCCTCTGAACGTCTTGACAACACCTTGGCCTTTTGCAATGTGGGGCATTGATATGATCGGCGAGATCAGACCTACGGCATCCAACGGGCATCGCTTCATCCTGGTAGCAATTGATTACTTCACGAAGTGGGTTAAAGCAGCTTCCTATGCTACCGTAACCAAGAACGTCGTGGCACGGTTCATTCGGCACAACCTGATCTGTCGATACGGTGTACCTGAGAGGATCATTACGGACAATGGTACCAATCTCAACAACAAGATGATCACTGAGCTCTGCGAGCAATTCAAGATACAGCACCACAACTCTTCTCCTTACCGGCCGAAGATGAATGGGGCTGTCGAAGCGGCAAATAAGAATATTAAGAAGATTGTGCAGAAGATGACAGTGACCTACAAAGATTGGCACGAGATGTTACCATTTGCTCTTCATGGGTACCGTACCTCAGCACAGACGTCAACAGGGGCAACTCCCTTTTCCTTGGTCTATGGCATGGAGGCAGTCTTGCCTATTGAAGTCCAGATACCCTCTCTCCGGATAATGAAGGATGCAGGATTGAGCGAAGATGACTGGATCCAGACTTGACTTGATCAATTAAATCTAATCGATGAAAAGAGACTCACCGCTATTTGTCATGGTCAAACGTACCAAAAACGGATGATCAGGGCATTTAACAAGAAATTCAGACGACAAGAGTATCAAGTTGGAGACCTGGTA
Organism: Vicia faba; assembly: GCA_948472305.1. Classification (NCBI taxonomy): domain Eukaryota; kingdom Viridiplantae; phylum Streptophyta; class Magnoliopsida; order Fabales; family Fabaceae; genus Vicia; species Vicia faba. The sequence continues at coordinate 1,013,531,570 of OX451736.1, read as the reverse complement.
ATCAAGCGCATCATTCTTCCTCAAAGTGATCCCAGGGGCAAATGGACCCCTACGTACGAAGGGCCATTTGTGGTTAAGCACATCTTCTCAGGAGGAGCTATGATTCTAACCACCATGGACGGTGACGACCTTCCTCACCCCGCCAATGCAGACATAGTAAAAAGATACTACGCATGAATTAAAGACCCGCTAGGTTGACACACCTAGGCAAAAATAAGGGCTTCCCGGTGAACCAAAAGGGTTCGGGCAAAAATAAGGGATGAAATGAAAAAAAAAACTGTACACCCGGCAAGTCGAAAACCTGAAAAGGCGGCTTGGGCAAGAATGGGTATCCCGGTGGACTAAAAACCCGAAAGGGCGGTCCTGGCAAAAGTTAGAGATAAGTGTAATACTATGTCTCATTGGATTACCTTGCATCCAGAATTCGGCATCAACTAACAGGTTCGGACGGCATCAATCAGTCAGCTTCATCTTCAACTAAGCAGCAAAGTGATGAGACGCTTGAAGACATAAAGGCGATAACAGAGTTGGAACCCAGTGGGATTATTTTTTCACATAGCTGTTTTATTTCCTTTTCATAAAATTGTATAAACTCTAAGTTGTTCGGCGACGTTCTCTTACTAGGACGTCAGCCTCTTGTACATAAACGCCTATTTATAGGCAAATCCAAAAATCAATACAAATTCACTTTTCCAGACAAATTGCCAATTATTTTTCCTTTTTCTGTTTTGTTTTGCGAAGAACGTCCAATGTTCATTTTTGATATATGCATTTGACACTAATTGCTAACTCATAAATATTTGCATACGAAACAAAGGACTAATTACAGGTGACATCAGAAACATGGGCAATAATGAGTTGTCTAAGCGATCTAGTTGCTTTGTCCACCAAGGTACTAAGGTAAGTTCAGCTGAAGAACGTAACTAAGATATCTTCACTCCCTGCAGAGTAAAATAAGATTCAGCAGTACTCTCCCCCGAGCAGAGTTGGTCTCCCGTCAGTCCTAAAAAGGCACAATATCTCCAGCAAGTTAGCAACACTCTCCCCCGAGCAGAGTTAGCCTACTTTCAGCCTTAAGGAAGTTGGATACCCCCAGAAGATCTCAATATTCCCCCAGTGGAGTATACAGATGTTCCTAAGCAAGCACCCCCGGCAGTCTTAATATAAGATTGTTCCCCGGCGGAATACTAGACACCCCAGTGGAGCTATTCCCCAGTGCAGTTCAAAGTCTCCCCAGAAGAGTTGAACCATCTCCCCAGTAGATTCTGGAAGCTTATCCCCTGCAGAGTACGAACGCTTCTCCTCGGATTTATTTTAGAAGATTATCCCCCACCAGAGCTTATAACTGGGTTATCCTCAGCTAATTACCACGGAAAGATCGTCCCCGGCGAAGTTCTTCCTATTCCCCAGCGGAGTTCATCAAATTCCCCTGCATAACATCAATGGAATCCCCAGCGGAGCTATCATCAAAATCTCAACGAAGTATCTTTTCCTACAGAGTGACTCCCCGCAGAGTAATCTCTCTAGCAAGTTCATTCCCCAACGGAGTCATCTTCTCCTACCGGTTTATCCTTGCAACCATCATTCCCAGCGGAAACGAAGAACTATCCCCTTCAAACATCAGCCCAGGATTCAACAAACTTCCCGGCATCCGTCAAGGATTTATTTTCCTAGACGAAAATACATTCATAAACATCACATCTTCATACATTATAGCATGCATACGCATCATACAACACAAATCTCATTTATTTTTGAGAACATCTTAAAATCATGCAGTCCATGCATCATGACATTGCATAAAACTGATGTTGTTTTGCCTTTTCAAGAAAAGGACAATCCAAAGATGATTACTATCAACTGTCGCAATTCCAGATTCGATTCCTGTATCTAGCCAGGGCATATCTGTGAGTGATTAATTATGGATTCGACACCTGTATCTAGCCAGGGCATGTCTGCATGAAGAGTTTAGAGATTCGATTCCTGTATCTAGCCAGGGCATATCTATAGATGACCAATTGTGGATTCGACACCTGTATCTAGCCAGGGTATGTCTGCATGAAGAGTTTAGAGATTCGATTCCTGTATCCAGCCAGGGCATATCTGTAGACGACCAATCCCAGATTCGATTCCTGTATCTAGCCAGGGCATATCTGTGAGTAATTGATTGTAGATTCGATACCTGTATCCAGCCAGGGCATGTCTGCATGAAGAGTTTAGAGATTCGACTCCTGTATCCAGCCAGGGTATATCTGTAGACGACCAATTCCAGATTCGATTCCTGTATCTAGCCAGGGCATATCTGTGAGTAACTGATTGTAGATTCGATTCCTGTATCCAGCCAGGGCATGTCTGCATGAAGAGTTTAGAGATTCGATACCTGTATCCAGCCAGGGCATATCTGTAGACGACTAATTCCAGATTCAATTCCTGTATCCAGCCAGGGCATATCTGTGAGTAACTGATTGTAAATTCGATTCCTGTATCTAGCCAGGGCATGTCTGCATGAAGAGTTTAGAGATTCGATACATGTATCCAGCCAGGGCATATCTGTAGACGACCAATTCCAGATTCGATTCCTATATCCAGCCAGGGCATATCTGTGAGTAACTGATTGTAGATTCGATACCTGTATCCAGCCAGGGCATGTCTGCATGAAGAGTTTAGAGATTCGATTCCTGTATCCAGCCAGGGCATATCTGTAGATGACCAATTCCAGATTCGATTCCTGTATCTAGCCATGGCATATCTGTGAGTAACTGATTATAGATTCGATTCCTGTATCCAGCCAGGGCATATCTGCATGAAGAGTTTAGAGATTCGATTCCTGTATCCAGCCAGGGCATATCTGTAGACGACCAATTCCAGATTCGATTCCTGTATCTAGCCAGGGCATATATGTGAGTAACTAATTGTAGATTCGATTCCTGTATCCAGCCAGGGCATATCTGCATAAAGAGTTTAGAGATTTGATTCCTGTATCCGGCCAGGGCATATCTGTAGACGACTAATTCCAGATTCGATTCCTGTATCCAGCCAGGGCACGTCTGTAAGCAACCTTTTGAAGTTCCGGATTCGATTCCTGTATCTAGCCAGGGCATATCTGTGAGCAATTGATTGTAGATTCGATACCTGTATCTAGCCAGGGCATATCTACATGAAGAGATTGGAGATCAACACCTGTAACAAGCCAGGAAACCATCTTTCTTTCTCAAGTACGCAAGTTCTCGCTAAGGAATCTCTTACGCGATCGACACCCCGGATGGCATCTATAAGCCCATCCTCCTACCCATCATATCTCCAAATGGCATCTATAAGCCCATTCCCGACAAAGTTCTGTCACATCTCCAGATGGCATCTATAAGCCCATCCTCCTATCCACCATCTCCAAATGGCATCTGTAAGCCCATTTCCACCATCACACTGCTGATACTCTACTATGCGAGTACAAATTTCTGGGCACTTTAGTGTTCAATCATCTTCCACCTTCGGATCACGAAAGGCACGCAAGCCAATCTACATCCTCAGGTCTAAGAAGATTGAACAGGGGCAACTGTTGTACCCCAAAATTTCCCCTCCCATATTCTTCAAAGTTTTGACAAGCATCATCTCAATTTGCTCAAGTCTACTCAAGGGTTGCACAGTTCAAACACCCTCCTAAGCCAGTCAAATTAGGGTTTTGGTTCTTGCAAGGAAGTTGAGGTTTTCAAGGGATCAATCAAGTCCCGTATGCTCATACACATTGTCAAGCACCTACATGCCAAGTTTCAAGGCTCACAAGGTCAAGTTGCACAGTCAAAAACCCTAATTGCTTCACAATCAACTGTAGGGGTAAAATGGTCATTTGGCAGTCAAAAGTCAAAAAATTTTGTCAACATATTATTTTGAAGCCACAATCATCATTTGATCAAGTCTTGATCATGATTCCACAAGAATGGCTCAAAAATCATCAAGATGCAAACGTTTCCATTTTTGGACAACTGAAAAGTCAACTGTAACTTGACCAAGGCATAACTTTTTCATGGTTCATCAGAAAAATCCCATCCAATGCTCATTTTGAAGGGGAGGACATTTCCTACAACTCATCTTCACATTCCAAGTCCAAGAAATGCTCTCACAAAAAGTTATCAATTTCAACATTATAGGTCATTTTCAAAAGTCAACAAAAAGGCACTTTAAGTCAAAGACCATAACTTGAGATTGGTAAATCAAAATGACATGGGACCAAAGGCATTGGTTAGAGGACTTCAAGACCTTTCCAAAATGTCCAAGAACATGTTCATATGATCAAAATTGAGCGAGATATGCATTGGAGAAGTTGGGAAATTTTTGTGAAATGGTAAAAGTCAACTATCCTTAAAACTTCAATTTTTGACAAAAGGGCCCACCTTCTTCCACTTGATTCAGCCTTGTCATGCCACCCACGTGTCCCATGATCAATTTCAAGACCAAATAACTATTTTTCTATTTTATTTGATTTTTATTGATTTAATTTATTTTAAATCCATAAAAATTCAAATAAAATCTAAAAATTAATTAAATGGCATCTTTGAGGTTTGAATGGCTTTCATGTGTCATATTCCACCTGCCAAATTCGTGCCAAGCTCATTTATGCATAAAATTCAAAATTTGAACCAAGCTTGGAATGTTCTTTAATGGTGTTAAAGCAAAATCCAAAAACTTAATTGCAATGGATCCCAAGCTCATAATGTGACCTAAATTCATTGAGACATACATAAGCAAGCCTTGCATACCTAATTCACGACCTGAACATTGCACAAACGGCCAAACCACATTCAAAAAAATCAAGCAAAAAGTCAAATCTGAAATCAACCTTCCAGCATAATTCAAAGCCTTAGAGTGACTCAAACACCTTACTGACATTCCCAGGAACAGATTGGAATAAAAAACAAGCCATAACACTCCAGGAATCCTGAGATAACAGTTTCACGGTTTGAATTTTTTTCCATAAACGCATCCTTTGATTCATGCATCATTAACGTATTTTATGGTTTGTTTTGTGTTCAGAGGGACTATACGAAGCTTTTGGTACAATTCAATTTGATTATGGTGCCCTGGAACGAAAACCACCATTGTTGAATTCTAGGGTTTTCGAAGCTCTCAATTAGGGCTTTACAACATAGGTAAAATTAGAACCTCCAACGCCTATGGTTGAGATCGCTGGGACGAGACAAACACGAAGTAACCCTCGCGCCCCATTTATATAACGCACAGGGCTAATCGCTATTTTTGCATTTTGCAGTTTGTGGGGGTTTAAAACCCCCGCTATTTGTTTGTTTTTGTTTCAGGTTTCATGAAGAAGACAATACGTGGAAGAGTATGGTTGGAGCATTCAAACGTAGCGCGCGTTTTTTTGTTAAATTCCAGCATGGACGTTGTTTCTATATTTTATGTTTGTTGCATATTATATTAACAAAGACAACGCAGTGGCTTGGTGGTTGATGACGTGTTTGGTCACTACTGGGACCTGGGTTCGATTCCCAGGTCCCCCAAAATTTCTATACATTTTTTCTTTACATGCTTGTGTGTAGGTTCCAAAAGAAGGTCCATCATGCACCTTGCCCATCCAGCGTGCCAAGTGTCTTCAACAACCATCCAAAGGCCATGAGGCGTGGACCATGGTGTTCCCAGTCAATGCTTGCACCCTGGATTCCAGAAAGTCAACAGGCTTGGCATATTGGGCCTCAAAAATTCCAGATCCACCTCTATTTTTGGTCCAGCACCCCCATTGGTTTCTATTTCTTTTTCTATTTTCCTTTTCTTTTTATTTTCTTTAGTAATTATTTAATTAATCAATTAATTAACACTTTTCATAATAAAAATTAAAAAACTAATAAATGTAAATATTTCATTTATTATTAATTTCACTCTTTTATTTTTGCAAATAAATATGGTTAATTAATTTAGTCTTTTAAAAAATTAGGTCAACTTTAATTTTTTTTTAATAAATAAAATTAATTTAGAATTAGGTCTTTCACTTTCAACTTTTAATTATTTTTCTTTTTATTTCATTAAAAACATAAAAAACACAAAAAAACATTTTTTCTTTTAAATAAATAATTAATTAGTAAATTAGGCTAATTTGAATTAATTGCAAAAAAGGACAAAAGCTCATATTTTCTCAAAAGTGTCAAAAACCTAAGGACGTTCCCGATTCATTCTTTCGCGCGCAATTTATTTTAATTCATTATATTTTTGTATCTGCTCAGGAAATGTAATAGTTAATTAGGACCTCCTTTATCGCTTTATTTATTTTCTCGCACTTTATTTCCAAACGGGTTTTTGTTTTTTTTGGCGATGTATAGACCCGCGCCTTGTAATAGCTAGATTTACATTTCTGCAATTTATTTTCCGCACTCCTAGCTGTTAAAAAATGCATGAAAGAATGTATGAATAATAAAACCAATCCGTAGCTCACAAATAACATGTACAAGACAAACATTAACTGAAAAACAACACACAAGCACATGCCACTCCTAGGGTACGCCTCACTGGTTGCCTCGAACGTGGTCATCAAGTATATGGTGTCTTAGAGGTCGCCCTTTTGTCTAAAGATCCAGTTTCCTCGAAACGGTTGCCTCAGATACAAAGGATCTAGGACATTAGGGTTACTTCTAAGGTGTCCTACTATTGCTTCGGTGACCACACTGTCCCTAATAATCGAATTGACCCGAACACCTCCAACGACGGTGCTACCTACTTCTCAATAGTGGGATAGTACTGTCTAAAGGACTCTTACACAGCTTAATTCCTTAGAGTAGGTAGATTTCTCCTGGGTACTTGCTCTTTTCAAAAACAAAACAAACTTTTCGCACCCATAATTTCTAAAAGTTTTCAAACAAATTTTTCATACACTCTTGAGGACAGATACAAGAGTTACCTAGAAATTTTTCAAACGAAACTTTTTCAAAACCCCCACACACTTGAAAAGCAAACAATTTTTGAAAACATAAGAGCAAGTACCTAAGAGCCCATGGATAACCATGGATAGAAAGGGTGCTAACACCTTCCCTTTCTATAAATCTACCTCCCGAACCGAGAAACATTCTCAAAGAAGGAATTTTGCTGTGCTTTTGTCCTTTCCATGTTGGAGAATATAAAAGACGGTGGCGACTCTTGCTTACCGCGACATTTCGCGAAACCAGCTAAAAACAGTCAGTTCTATTTCCACCGATCACACAGTGTATAGACAAGAGCGAAGCAGAGAGGATCATGGCAGACCTACACCAAGGTACCTTTGGCACTCATTCCAGTGGACATACCATGGCAAAGAAGATCCTACGGGCAGGATACTACTGGTCCACTTTGGAAGTCGACTGTTATCAAAACTTTCGGACCTGTCACAAGTGCCAAATCTACACTGATAAGGTGCACGTACCCCCAGTTCCCTTGAATGTTCTGACGGCTCCCTGGCCCTTTGCAATGTGGGGCATTGACATGATCGGCGAGATCAGACCTACTGCGTCCAACAGGCATCAATTCATCCTAGTGGCCATTGATTACTTTACGAAGTGGGTTGAGTCTGCCTCCTTCGCTACCGTTACTAAGAATGTGGTGGCACGGTTCATCAAGCATAACCTGGTTTGTCGTTATGGTGTCCCTGAGAGAATCATCACGGACAATGGTACCAATCTCAATAACTTGATGATCACTGAACTCTATAAACAGTTCAAGATTAAACATCATAACTCTTCTCCTTACCGACCGAAGATGAATGGGGCTGTTGAAGCTGCTAACAAGAATATTAAAAAGATCATACAGAAGATGACAGTGACAAACAAAGACTGGCACGAGATGTTACCGTTTGCTCTTCACGGGTACCTTACCTCAACACGTACATCGACCGGGGCAACACCCTATTCTCTGGTATATGGCATGGAGGCTGTACTACCCATAGAGGTCCAGATCCCTTATCTACGGATCATGAAGGATGCGGGTTTGAGCGAAGATGATTGGATCCAGACTCAACTTGATCAATTGAACTTAATCGACGAGAAAAGACTTCTGTCTGCCATGGTCAAATGTATCAGAAACGGATGATCAAGGCCTTCAACAAGAAAGTCAGACAACAAGTGTATCAAGTAGGGGATCTGGTAATATAGTGCATCATACTGCCGCAAGGTGATCCCAGGGGAAAATGGACTCCCACCTATGAGGGACCATTTATAGGCAATAATTTATTTTCTGGTGGAGCCATGATTCTGACCACCATGGATGGTGACGACCTTCCACACCCTGTCAATACGGACATAGTGAAAAAATACTACGCATAATAAAGACCCGCTAGGTTGACATACCTAGGAAAAAATAAGGGCATCCCGGCGAACCAAAAGGGTTCGGGCAAAAATTAGGGATAAAAAATGAAAAAATCTGTACACCCGGCAAGTCGAAAAGCTGAAAAGGCGGCTTGGGAAAAAAAGGGTATCCCGGTGGACTAAAAACCCGAAAGGGCGGTCCAGGCAAAAGTTAGGGATTAAAGCGTATCACTATGTCCCATTGGATCACCTTGCGATCAAACTTCGGTAATCAGATATCAAGCTCAAACAGTACCGATCAATCTAGTCAGCTTCGGACAAGCTGCAAAGTGATGAGATGCTCGAAGACATATGGGCAGTAGCAGAATTGAAACCCAATGGGATCACTACACATAGCTGTTTTCTTTTTGTACACAATTTCTGTAATAATTTCCATTTTTTACGGCGGTGTTCTCTTACTAGAGCGTCGGCCTCCTTGCAAAAATCGTCTGTTATAGGCAAGCTTCAAATCAATACAAATCATCTTTTAAGTACAAAACTGTGTGTTTATTTTTCCTTTTTCTGTTTTGGTTTTGCAAAAAAAAAAGTCCAATGTTTTATTCTTGACATATGCATTTGAATATGATTACTGTTCATAAATATCTACATATAAAATAGAAAGACAGTTACTAAGAACTCAAAGAAACTGGTACAAAACCTAAATATCGACAATTACCCCGTCCATCATGGTACAAGGGACAAAGACAGTCGGAAGAAAAGTCACTATCACGCATAAGCCAGTGATACCTATACTCCCCCAGAGCCGAGACAACCAAGATCGGACCTCCGTGTCCCCAAGCAAGAATTCCTTCCCCAACAGGTTCTTTCAAAAGCTAATGTCTGCAATCCCCAGTCGAGCTTTATAATCATGAACAATTTTTCTCCCGAGTAGAGTTTATTTCTCTGACAGCGGAAGTTCGATCTCTAACAGAGCTCTTCTCTCCAGCAATGAAAGTTCATCCCCAGCTGAGTTTATTTCTCCAAATCAACAGATCTTCCAACAGAGTATCTCTTCCCCACATAGTCATTCCCCCACAGGGTTATTCTCAGACAGAGTCTCTCTGGTAGAATGTTCTCAAGCAGAATGGATGTAAATCCCCAGCTAATCATCTTCGTCCACTATCCTCAGCGGAAACAAAGAACTCAACTCCATATACTCTCCAGCAGAAGTCGGGATTTATTTTCCCCAGTTAGAGAATATCATAATAGCATGGCATATCCATACCTCATGGCATGCACATACATATTATACACATAATCTCATTTATTTTGAGAACATCATTACTCAATACATTTCATACATCATGACATTACATATGACTAACTCTTTACCTTTTAGGGAAAGATGCAATCAAGTTCTCACGAGTTCTCTCTGGTTCAGTCAAACTAATACTAAGGTTTCTATTCTAGTTGAAGATGTTCTAAGACTTTCGTCTAGGTCAGCCGAATCACCGCTAAGATTCCCCTAATTTCTATGACAATCAAAGTTAATCCAAGACCTCTCTCGAGATCAGTCAAATCGATACTAAGATTTCTCTCCCAATCGAAGTTCTCACAAGTTTTCCCTAGTTCAGTCAAATCGATACTAAGATTTCTATTCCAGTTCAAGCTATGAAGCTCGGAAATCAACCGGAAAACAACTTAATCCCCAGTAAGATACTGTAAAGCCTGGAAATCAACCGATAACAGTACAAGATACTACGAAGCCTGGAATCGACCAGATAGTGGTATATCTCAAATTCAAGCTGTGAAGCCCGGAAATTAACCGGATAATATCTTGATTTCTCCAAAATACTACGAAGCCTGGAGTTGACCAGATAGTGGTATAAGACACTGTGAGGCCTGGAAATCGACTAGATAACGGTACAAGACATTGTGAAGACTAGGGTACAACCAGATAGCGGCAAGAGACACTGAAACATGGAGCACGACCAGATAACAGTATAAGGTAATGCGAAGCTTGTAATTCGACCAAATAGCAGTTTACCTGGCCAATTACTATGAATACCGGAAATCGATCGGATATTAGTACGCCTTAAATTCAAGTTGAAACCCGAATGCGACCGGATAAACACTTAATTCCTTCTGAAGCCCGGAACACGACCAGATAAGAATTGAGAAATTGCAAAGCCCGAAGCACGACCAGATAGTAGTTAATCTTATTATCCTTAGCAAATAACTATAAAGCCTGGAGCACGACCAAATAACAGTTCACTTTCACCTCCTCGACTGAAAAAGGATTCCCAGTAGAGTAATAGACAACTGAAGCTCCTAAAATTTCACTTCTCCCTAGACAGAGACCGATATCCCTCAGCAGATCCCTCCTTAACAACAGGAACATGAATTCTCATCGAAGGAATATCTCACAAAATCAACGTTACTCTAGATAGCATCTTTAAGCCCATCTCCGAGGATTCTCCGTCATATCTTCTGGATGGCATCTTTAAGCCAATTTCCAACGATTCTCTGTCATGTTTTCCAAATGGCATCTATAATCCCATTCCCGATATTATCGATCAACAGCACCATATCAGACGAGTGCAAATTTCTGGGCACTTAGTGTTCAATCATCTCCCACCTTCAGACTACGAAAGGCAGACAACCAATCTACATCTTCAGGTTTAAGAAGATTGAACAGGAGAAGCTGTTGTACCCCAAATTTTTCCCTCTCATTTTACTCAACACATGCCCATTGAGATCCTCAACTTGCTCAAGGATGCCCAAGAGTTGACCAGATAAACTCTCTCCTAAGGCAATGTACCTAAAACTAGGGTTTCCATTTTTATCAAGATGGTTGATGTCCCAGGGTCCCAAATGCTTTCCATGGTCCTAATATGTTCTCAAGATCATCCATGTCAAGTTTCATGCCTTGCACAAGAAGTTTGCTCAGTCAATTGCTCAGATGCCTAAAAATCAACTGTACTAGGTCAAAAGTCAATTGTGGCCCACATACAGTCAAAATTCAAGATTTTTGGTCAACATCAACATTTTGAAGTGATATACATCATTTGATCAAGGTTTGATCATGATTCCCCAAGGAATGCTCCAAATTCATCAAAACCCAAAAGTTGCTAAATTAGGGTTTCTCAGGAAAAGTCAACCAAACTTTGACCAAGCATAAGTTCTTCATACTTTATCAGAAATTTCCCATCCAAGGCTAATTTTTAAGAGGATTAAATTGCCTACAATTCATGATCAACCCACAAGTTAAAAATATTCACTCATCAAAAGATATGAATTTCTACATTATAGGTCCTTTTGAAAAGTCAACAAAAACACCTTTTGGGTCAAAGCTTCTTACATGAACATGGAAGACCCAATTGAGATAAGACCAAAAGGGTTGTTTAGGGGACATCCTAATATTTCTAAAAAGTCCAAGAACACCTCTCTAGAGTTAAAATTGGAGGAGATATGCCTTGTCAAAGTTGGTCATTTTTGTAAAATTGCCAAAAGACAAATATGCTCAAAAATACATTTTTTATCAAATGGGCCTAGTTTTTTTTATCATTGAATCTTGCTTGTGACATGATCCACGACCCAAATCAGAACCCACACTTATTTTCTTTATTTATTTATTTATTTTATTTTGATTTTTATCATTTAAAAGTAAAATTAAATCAAATAAATAGCAAAAAATATCAAAGATTTGTTTTGTGATCAGATTTTTGGTGGAATAAAATCCAATTAGGCTGACAAATCATATCCAAAACGTGCAAAACAATTTGACTCAAAATTGGCATGATTAGGCTTATTTTGGAAACATATCATACAAGATAAAAAAACCAAATCAAATCTCCATGAATGAAAAAGATACCAACTGTTTTTGTTGACCTAATTCGTTCTATTACATATATAGAACACAACCAGTGCACAAAAAAGAGGATTAGAGGTCGTAAAAGCGGCAAGCAAGAATTGAAAATTGTCAAAAAAGTGGTAGACTGATTTCCAGTTTATAGGCTGATTCAAAGACTTTCAAAGCCACCAATCGATTCCTGGGCATCTCCAGAACGCGTTCCAATTATTTGTCAGTCCTTCCAAGCCCAGAAACAGGACATACGATCATCATGGAGCCTATCTTGCACTCCAGCAATCCAGCCAATGGATCATTTCTCTCACCAATCCAACGTCCCATACAAGAGGGGACCATGGTACGCCATCAGAAAGAAGGTACACTGAATCACGAGCAAGGATTGGGCTTGAGCATTATTGGGCCTAGTAAATTCAGACTTACACCTCCCTTTCCAGCTTCACAAACAAGCCCATTCCTTCTTTTCTATTTTAAAGTTTCTTATTTTTATTAGTTCATTGCTAATTTTCTTTTTACAAAATAACATAAAAAATCATTTTTTTAATTAAATCAAGAAATCACCAAAAACATAAAAAATCTTTTTTTTCATAAAACATTTTCTTATTCCCTTAATTAATTAGTTTAATGATTTAGGGAAATTTAATTCTTTTCATAATTAAAAATAATTAAAATTAGGTTTTAATTTATACATAACCTATTTAATCTTGTTTTCTCCAAAATAATTATAACCTAATTATTTTTTTCAATTAAATTTTTAGGGTTCTCTAAACTCTTGCATTTAAATCGCCGCGCACATTTTAGTTCTTTTTATTATTATTGTAATTGTTTCGAGGTTGTAATAGTAATTAGGGTTTAAACTTCCGCACTTTTATTTCTCAGTCAAGACAATTATGTATCTGTAAAAGCTTTGTAATAGCGTAGGACCTTTACCTTCTCGCTTTTATATTCTGCATGCTTGTATATAACTGTTAGCAATCTAGGCTTGTATGCTTAATCAACTAAATAGATCACTAAATTACAAGATAAATAACTAAAATCAGACACTTTTTCACACTTGCACCCCTAGGGTATTGCCTCACTTGGTTGCCTCGGAAATAATGGTCGTGTCCCTTGAACGTAGGGATACCTTAGCAATGACCCGCGATTCAAAATCGTCATAAAGATCACAGTCCCTACTTGTCCCTCGAGTTGCCTACAAATTGATCTTATGACGATAGTCCCTTCGAAACGCTAAGGTATCCTTACTTGTTTCCTTCAGTGACTATTTCGTCCCTTCGAACGTCCCTTTAAAACTCCAACGACGGTGCTACCTATTCCTTAATAATAGGATAGCACCGTCTAAAGGAAAACGAACATACTTTTTTGGAGTAGGTAGATTAGTTCCTAGGTTCTTGCTCAAACAACAAATCTTTTACACCATTGAATGCTCTTTTCGACCAGACTCGTCATGCTTCCCCATCACACACCCCATTGAATTCTCTAATACTGTTAAATACATGATCAAAGGTCCTCCTTCAATTGGCGGCATCAAAATTGGAGGCTCTTGAAGATATTCTTTATTTTGTCAAAGGCAATTTAGAAATCATCATTCCACTTCACTGCTTGATCTTTCTTCAATAATTTGAAGATTGGCTCACAAGTAGCGGTTAGATGGGAAATGAATCTGACAATGTAGTTTAGACGTCCCAAGAATCCCCTGACCTCCTTTTCAGTGCGAGGAGTTGGCATTTCTTGTATATCTTTGATCTTTGCAAGGTCTACTTCAATACCTTTTCTGCTGACAACGAAGCCCAAGAGCTCACCGAATCTTACTCCAAAGGTGCACTTATTCGGGTTTAACCTCAGTTTGTACTTTTTCAGTCTTTCAAACAGCTTCTGTAGGTGATCAAGGTACTCCTCTTCAGTATGAGACCTGGCTATCATATCATCGACATAGACCTCTATCTCGTGATGGATCATATCGTAAAACAAAGCTACCATGGCACGCTGTGATCGGTGGATCTGGAACTGACTGTTTAACGCTGGTTTGCGAAATGTCGCGGAAGCAAGAGTCGCCACCGTCTTTTATTTTCTCCAAATGGAAAGGACAAAAGCACAGAAAAATTCCTTAAAGAGATTGCTCTCGGTTCGGGAGGTAGATTATAGAAAGGGAAGGTGTTAGCACCCTTTCAATCCATGGTTATCCATGGGCTCTTAGATACTTGCTCATTGTGTTTTCAAAAAAAGGGTTTGTTTGCTTTTCAACTGTGGGTTTAAAAAGTTTCTTTGAAAAATTTCAGTTCGACTCGTACGTCAGAGTGTTTGAAAAAATTGCTTTGAAAGCTTTTGAAAATGTATTGGTGTGAAAAGTATTTTTGTTTGAAATTAGAGCAAGTATCCTTGAGAACCTACCTACCCTAAGGAATTCGTCTGTGTAAAAGTCCCTTAAAGTAGTGCCATCCCACCATTGAGAAGTAGGTAGCACCACCGTTGGAGGTGTTCGGGTCAATTCGAGGTTCGGGACATGGTGATCACCAGAGCAATGGGAAGACACCTTAGAAGCTACCCTCATGCCAGGTTCCCGGATCATGAGGACTTACTAAGACATCCTCTACTCGACGATCACCTTTCGAGGCAAGGCAACAGTGAGGCGTACCCTAGGGGTGGTGTGTGCGATTCGTGTGTCAGATTCATTGATATTTGTCTTGTCATGTTCATTGTGATCTACGCTTGATTTTATTTAAGGCCATACATTCTTTCATGCTTTGTTTAACAGTTTATATTTGCGGGAAAAATAAATTCTAAACTATTACAAATGGCGCGGGTCCACACCGCCAAAATTAAACCGGACCCGATTTGACGGAAAGTAAATAAAGCAAATAAAGAATTAAAAGTGCGAGAAGTTTAATTGTCCGAGTTACATGGCTTTGGGAGAGATACATGATTATTTGAATGAAATAAAAATAAATATGCGAGTTAAATAAATTACGAACGAGGGCGTTGGACCCTTTTGCAAAATATTATTAATAAGGAATTAAAATTAAAATTAAATGTTTTTGTTTTTTTGTGTTTTTTAAGATTTAACAGAAAAAAGAATTAATTAAAATTAACTAACCCTAATTCTAATGGTTTTTAAGTTTATTATGAAAATATTAAAATATAACCTAAATTAAACCTAAATTAATTTATGTACAATTTAATTATGAAAATAAACTAAGTAATATTATTATTATGAAAAAAGGGAAAATTAAAAAGGAATAAAAAGTTATTAAACCTAATTCTATATTTTTGGATTTTTAGTTATTAAAAAGAATTAAAATTAAAACCTATTTAATACTAAATCTATTTACATGTTAATTTATTTATGAAAATATTAGAATAAAATAATTTATTACATTTTTTATCTTTTTCTGGTTTTTTAGGCATTTTATATATATGGTAAAAATAATTTATTAAATTAAAACAATAAAATAAATAAAATAAGAATTGAAAACAAAATAAATAAAAAAAAAGGGAAATTGCAAACCAGGGGGGGTGGAAGTCCCCATTTGGAGGTCTGAGCCCAGCAATCTAACCCAGTTGATTTTGGCCTTATTGACTTTTTTGAATCACATATGGTGCATTGACTCAAGCCTACAGCGTTCATCAATCTTCAGCCCTTAATTTGGTCTCCAGGAACACGTGGACAACTGGATCTTGAGGCGTATGGTGCATCCTGAACATTAGCGCTGCATAGGAAGACATATTGCAAAATAATATTGAAATTATACAGACCTGGGACTCGAACCCAGGTCTTGGACGTCAATGCATTGATCGCTTGCCAGCTGAGCCATGAAACACATGTTATATATGTTAGACAAACAAATAATAAAAAAGGAAACAACACATTAGTGACTGAAGCGCGCGAAATTTAAAAACAGCGTATCATGGGTTGACAACACATCATCTTCTTCCTCACCCTGTAATACAAAAACAAACAGCGACGGTTTTCATAGCGTGGTTTTAGGGATGTTTTAAGAAAATAGCGATTAGCCCCTCAACGCTCATAAATTGAGCGCGAGGGTTCCATCCTTTTCGTCTTCAAGCGCTGAGTCTAATGGTCATGGTCTGGGGTCATGATTTTGCCTTGGGTGAAAAGCCCTAATCTGGAACTCTGAAAACCCTAGAAAACCAGTTATGGCATAATCGCGTATGTAGCATAAAAAGTCAATTAAACATAATGGTTAGTCTCAGAACTTCATAATGAACATGATTCAATGAATAAAAATTGCAAAATATGCATAAATCAGGATGCACGATTATGAAAATTTCTTGACACGGTTTGTGTTCGTTTTACCAGTTCTTGGAGTTTTGAGGGATGATTCTGATTGGAATACACTCAATAGGCCTTGAGCAAGCTTTTTGAATGAAAATTAAGCTTTGAATCGCTTTGTAACCTTGTTTTCAGAATTTGAGTTTCTTGATAAAAATCCAAGTTTGCAATGGTATTCTCTGCGCAGCTTTTAGTCCATTAGGGTTAGGTTTGTGATCATGCTTATGTAGTGAAGCTATTAGGTTAAGAAAACTCAATAAAATCCAATGAATTAATGGTTTTGCATATTTGATTTCTTAAGGATCTTCCCATATCTTTTTCACATGTATTTTTGTGTCAATTAGCCTAAATCAAACCAAATCTTTCCATGTTGGGATGTGCACGAAATATTGAGGCTGAAATGTGTACAAAAAGATTTGTTAAGGCAAGTTTGATATTTTTCATGTATTTAAATAATTTAAATGAATTAATATAAATAATAATTCAAATAAATAAATAAAAAATGAGAAAATACTTCCCTTTGGGCCAAGTGGTCGTGCACATGCTTGGAATGATGAATCATGGAAGAAAAATGGGCCCATTAGCATTTTTAGGTCATTTGAATCAATGTTGACTTTTCAAAATATCCAAAAATTTCCCAACTTCCACAAGGCATAACTTGCTCAATTTTTAAGCTTTTCTCATGTTCTTGGACATTGTGGAAAGGTATTTGAGTCCTCTAACCAATGCCTTTGGTCCCATGTAATTTTGATTTACCAATCTCAAGTTATGGCCTTTGACTTAAAGTCCCTTTTTGTTGACTTTTGAAAATGACCTATAATGTTGAAATTGATAACTTTTTGTGAGAGCATTTCTTGGACTTGAAGTATGAAGATGAGTTGTAGGAAATGTCTTTCTCTTCAAAATGAGCTTTGGATGGAATTTTTCTGATAATCCATGTGAAAGTTATGCCCTGGTCAATTTCAGTTGACTTTTTCAACTGTCCAAATAAGGAAACTTTTGCATCTTTGATGATTTCTGAGCCAAATTTTGAGAATCATGATCAAGCATTGATCAAATGATGTTTGTGGCTTCAAAATGATATATTGACCAAAAATTTGAACTTTTGACTGTCAAATGACCATTTTGCCCCTACAGTTGACTGTAGTGCAATTTAGGGTTTTGACTGTGCAATTTTGAGCTGAATGCCTTGAAACTTGATATGAGGATACTTGACCATATTTGTAGGCATGTGAGACTTGGTTGAGTCTTTGAAAACTTCCTTTTCTTGATCAGAACACAAACCCTAGTTTTGACTGTATAGGAGACCTTTGCACTGTGCCACCCTTAGGGAACTCTGTGACCTGGCTTGGCAATTTCTTGAAGAATATGGGAGGGAAAATTTTGGGGTACAACAGTTGCCCCTGTTCAATCTTCTTAGACCTGAGGATGCAGATTGGCTGACGTGCCTTTCGTAATCCGAGGGTAGAAGATGATTGAACACTAGAGTGCCCAGAAATTTGCGCTCACATAGTAGCAGTGATGGTGGAATGGGCTTATAGATGCCATTGGGAGGTTGTTGGATAGGATGATGGGCTTATAGATGCCATCTGGATATTGATTGCATAGGAGATTCCTTAGCGAGAACCTGCATACCTGCAAAAGAAAAAATGAGTACCTGACACGTTGCAGGAGCTGATTTTTAGATGCTTGGTATAGATGTGTCCTGACTGGTTACAGGAGCTGGATCTGGAGCTTCAAAAGATGATGAAAGAAACAGGTATGGTTACTGCTTTAGCATGAATAGTAAGAGAACCTTGGGTGATTTTAACTTCAACAACGCTCGTTGAGAAAATCTTGGTGGGAAATACCATCTTTGCAGGATCGGAACGAGAACCATAGGCTATTATAATCTGAAAGGGAATCACCTCACTCGCCGTTGGAGAGGGAATCATAGGAAAAGGAATTGCCACCTCACACACCGTCGGAGAGGGAACCTTAGGAGACTATTACCTCACACTCCTCGTCGGAGAGGGAAACATCTGAAGAAGGAATTACCACCTCACGCACCGTTGGAGAGGGGAATCATAGGAAAAGGAATTGTCACCTCACACACCGTCGGAGAGGGAACCATAAGAGACTATCACCTCACACTCATCGTCGGAGAGGGAAACATCTGAAGAAGGAATTACCACCTCACGCACTTGTCGGAGAGGGGACCATAGGAGACTATCACCTCACACTCATCGTCGGAGAGGGAAACATCTTGAAGAAGGAATTACCACCTCACGCACTTGTCGGAGAGGGGACCATAGGAGACTATCACCTCACACTCACCGTCGGAGAGGGAAACATCTGAAGAAGGAATTACCACCTCACGCACTTGTCGGAGAGGGGACCATAGGTTCTGCTGAGTCTTTATCAGAAAAATCTGTTGGGAGTCGATTTAGCTGGACTAGAGAAGACTTTGAAATATGTCTGAGCATTTTAACTGCGTCTTTCCTGAAAGGTAAAGGTCAGCCATATGCGATGTATGATATGGATCGAGCAATGATGTTCTCAACATAAATGAGATTTGTATGATATGATGCGTTATGCATGCTATAATGATGTATGTGACGTTTTATGAATGTATTTTTCGTCTAGGAAAGTAAATCCTTGACGGATGCCGGGAAGTCATATCCTGGGCTGATGTTGGAGAATAAGCTTTTACTTCCGCTGGGGATGATAATTGCAAGAATACCGGTAGGAGAAGACGACTCCGTTGCGGAATAAACTTGGCAAATGGAAGATTCTGCGGGGAGAAAAGATACTCTAGCGACCATGCTGGGAAGCAATACTCCGTGGGGAAGAGGGATGCTTTGCTGAGTTTGATGAAGATAACTTGCTGGGGATACCCTCGTTGTGTTGGAAGTGCTGATAGACTTCGCTGGGGTAGGAAGACTTTGTCGACGACGCTTTTTCCGTGGCTTTTGGCTGAGGATAACCCAGTTATATCCTGTTAAGGAAATAACTCTTTGAATAAAGCCGGGCGACGCGTTCGTGTTCTGCGAGGGGATAAGCTTCCAGAATCTACTGGGGATAAGCTTACTGCTTGGGGAGATAGATTCCAATCTTCCTGGGGAAACTGGATTGGACTTTCCTGGGGAAGTTTTGATACGCTGGGGAAGTGATTCCTTTGAATATTGAGGTACCGCCGGGGAACAATCTTTAGGCCAAGACTGCCGGGGATGCTTGTTAAGAATATATGTATTGCTGCTGGGGAAGTATTGAGATCTACTGGAGGATACTCAATTTCCTTAAGATTTGATAGCTCTGCTTGGAGAGGAATGTACTGTTTTGCTGAACCACTCTCTGGGGATGTAATATGTACTTGGTCGTGTTCTTTAGCTGAACCTACCTTGGTACCTCGGAGGATAGAACAATTAGACTGCTCAGACGACTCTTTTATTGCCCCTGTTTCTAGTGTCACCTGCAATTAATTCCTTTGTTTCGTATGCAAATATTTATGA
This sequence comes from Vicia faba, assembly GCA_948472305.1. Taxonomy (NCBI): domain Eukaryota; kingdom Viridiplantae; phylum Streptophyta; class Magnoliopsida; order Fabales; family Fabaceae; genus Vicia; species Vicia faba. The sequence continues at coordinate 1,013,511,665 of OX451736.1, read as the reverse complement.
GTTAGCAAATTATTGTCAATGCATATATCACAAATTGAACCTTGGACGTTCTTCGCAAGACAAAACAGAAAAAGGAAAAATACTTGGCACGTTTAACTGAAAATATATTTGTATTAATTTTTGAATGGCCTATGAAAATAGGCGTTTTGTGTACAAGAGGCTGACATCCTAGTAAGAGGACGCCGCCGAGCAAAAGAGTTTATACAAGTTTTATACAAAAGAAAATAAAACAGCTGTGTGAAATATGAATGATCCACTGGGTTTCAACTCTGCTATTGCCTTTATAATTCCGAGCGTCTCATCACTTGATGACCTTGGTTGAAGGTGAAGTTGACTGATCGATGCCGTCTGAACTTGATGTAGATACCGGATTCTGGATGCAAAGTGATCAATGAGACATAGTATTACGCTTTTATCCCTAATTTTTGCCTGGACCGCCCTTTCGGGTTTTCAGTCCACCGGGATACCCATTTTTGCCCAAGCCGCCTTTTCAGGTTTTCGACTTGCCGGGTGTACAGATTTTTTTCATTTTCATCCCTTCATTTTGCCCGAACCCTTTTGGTTCGACGGGAAGCCCTAACTTTTGCCTAGGCATGTCAGCCTAGCGGGTCTTTTTTCATGCGTAGTATTTTTTTACTATGTCTGCATTGGCGGGGTGAGGAAGGTCGTCACCATCCATGTTGGTCAATATCATGGCTCCTCCTGAGAACACATGCTTAACCACAAATGGCCCTTCGTATGTAGGGGTCCATTTTCCCCTTGGATCACTCTGAGGAAGGATGATTCTCTTGATCACCAGATCCCCAACTTGATATTCCTGTGGTCTGACCTTTTTGTTAAATGCCCTGATCATTCGTTTTTGGTACGTCTGACCATGACAGATAGCAGCAAGTCTCTTTTCATCAATGAGGTTGAGCTGATCAAGTCGTGTCTGGATCCAATCATCTTCGTTCAGATTTGCATCCTTCATTATCCGGAGAGAGGGAATTTGTACTTCAATTGGCAAGACTGCCTCCATGCCATAAACCAGAGAGAAAGGAGTTGCCCCGGTTGACGTCCTAGCTGAGGTACGATACCCATGCAGAGCGAACAGTAACATCTCGTGCCAATCTTTATAGGTCACTGTCATCTTCTGCACGATTTTCTTGATGTTCTTGTTAGCTGCTTCTACAGCCCCATTCATCTTCGGTCTGTAAGGAGAAGAATTGTGGTGCTGTATCTTGAACTGTTCGCAGAGCTCAGCGATCATCTTGTTGTTCAGATTGGTACCATTGTCTGTAATAATCCGCTCAGGGACACCGTACCGACAGATCAGGTTGTGCCGAATGAACCGTGCCACCACAGTCTTGGTTACCGTAGCATAGGATGCTGCCTCAACCCACTTCGTAAAATAGTCAATCGCCACTAGGATGAAGCGATGCCCATTGGATGCCGTAGGTTTAATCTCGCCGATCATGTCTATGCCCCACATTGCAAACGGCCAAGGCGCAGTCAAAACGTTCAGGGGAACCGGAGGAACATGCACCTTGTCTGCATAAATCTGGCACTTGTGGCATGTCCTGGAGTGTTGGTAGCAGTCGGCTTCCATTGTGGACCAGTAGTATCCTACCCGTAGGATTTTCTTAGCCATAGTGTGTCCACTGGAATGTGTACCAAAGGTCCCTTCATGTAGCTCTTCCATGATTCTTTCCGCTTCAGTCTTATCCACACAACGCAGTAGGGTTGAATCATGGTTTCGCTTGTACAAGATGCCGTTGCTTAGGAAGAACTTGGCTGCAAACCTCCTCAGGAATTTCTTATCATTGACAGAGGCACCTTCAGGGTATTCCTGAGCTTCCAGATATCTCTTCACTTCGTGGTACCAAGGCTTCTCAGTCACCAATTCAGTTTCGAGATCACAATAGTATGCCGGTTCGTCCAGTTTCCAGATGATGATCCGGGGAGCCTCATTATCCCATTTAACCTTGAACATTGAAGACATTGTAGCTAACGCGTCCGCCAGCTGATTCTCTTCTCTTGGAAAGTGCTCAAAGGTTATCTCTGTGAAGTGGGGTATCAGGGTCAACACACATTCTCTGTAAGGAATCAAGTTTGGATGTTTCGTATCCCACTCTCCTTTGATCTGATTGATCACTAGAGCGGAATCTCCGAAGACACTTAGAAATTTGATCCTTAGGTCGATCGCAGCTTGAAGACCCATGATACACGCCTCATACTCTGCCATGTTGTTGGTACAGTTAAAACATAGCCGGGCAGTGAGTGGAGTATGAGTACCTTGAGGGGATATGATGATGGCGCCGATACCATTTCCTAAAGCATTGGAGGCTCCGTCAAAGTGCATAGACCATCGGGATCCTGGTTCAGGTCCTTCATCCGGTCCAGGTACTTCACAATCTGTTACTATCATGATGCTTTCATCCGGAAACTCGAAGTTCATGGACTGGTAGTCATCTACAGCTTGATGTGCTAAGTGGTCTGCCAATACACTTCCCTTGACGGCTTTCTGGGTCGTATACTGAATGTCGTATTCCGTCAAGATCATTTGCCATCTTGCGATTCTCCCAGACAGAGCAGGTTTTTCGAATATGTATTTTATAGGATCCATTTTTGAGATCAACAAAGTAGTGTGAGTCAGCATATACTGTCTCAGCTGGCGAGCAGCCCATACCAAAGCGCAGCAAGTTTTCTCAAGCAGTGAGTATCGGGTCTCACAGTCGGTAAACTTTTTGCTAAGGTAATAAATGGCATGCTCTTTTCGACCAGACTCGTCATACTGCCCCAGCACACACCCCATTGAGTTGTCGAGCACTGTCAGGTATAGTATCAGAGGTCTCCCTTCAACCGGTGGCATAAGGATGGGTGGTTCTTGGAGATACTCTTTGATTCTGTCGAAAGCAGCCTGACATTCATCGTTCCAACGTACTACCTGATCTTTCTTCAGCAGCTTGAAGATTGGCTCACAGGTAGCAGTCAGATGTGAGATGAAGCGAGCAATGTAATTCAGGCGTCCTAAAAAGCCTCTGACCTCTTTCTCTATCCTAGGGACTGGCATCTCTTGAATAGCTTTGACCTTAGCAGGGTCCACTTGAATTCCTTTATCGCTGACCACGAAGCCTAGTAACTTTCCCGATCTTACCCCGAAGGCGCACTTGTTCGGATTCAATCTCAGCTTGTACAGTTTCAGCCGGTCAAACAACTTCTGCAGATGATCTAGGTGCTCTTCCTCAGTCTGGGACCTAGCGATCATGTCGTCAACATACACTTCGATCTCATGATGGATCATGTCATGAAATAAGGCGACCATGGCACGTTGGTAGGTTGCCCCAGCGTTCTTCAACCCGAATGGCATGACCTTGTAACAGAAGGTCCCCCACTGAGTAACAAATGTAGTATTCTCCATGTCTTCAGGTGCCATCTTGATCTGATTGTAACCTGAAAAGCCATCCATGAAAGAGAACACTTTGTGCTGAGCCGTATTATCAACAAGGACATCAATGTGAGGTAAGGGGAAGTCATCCTTGGGGCTGGCCCTGTTCAGATCCCTGTAATCGACACACATTCTGACCTTACCGTCCTTCTTAGGTACCGGCACCACATTAGCAACCCACTGAGGGTAAGAAGTTACTGCAAGGAACCCGGCATCGAACTGTTTCATAACCTCGGCCTTAATCTTCTCAGACATCTCCGGACGCATCCGACGGACCTTTTGTTTAACTGGAGGGAAGTCTTCCTTAGTTGGCAAGTGATGGACGACAATATCGGTATCCAACCCGGGCATGTCTTCGTAGGACCAGGAAAAGATCTCCATATAATCATGTAACATCTTGGTTAACCGTTGCTTCACACTGAGCTCTAGGTTGGCACCAATCTTTACCTCTTTCCTGTCTGCCTCGGTACCCAAGTTTATGGTTTCCACTGGCTCTTCATGGGGTTGAATTGCCCTCTCTTCCTGAAGCAACAGTCTTGCAAGCTCGCCAGGCACTTCGCAATCATCTTCACCTTCGTCTTCGGCTAAGTTGATCGGATTTTCGAAGTCATAATTGGCAGTAGCAGAGTTGTTATCAGTGAGATCCAGAGTGGATTGGAACCTGTATGAGTGAGTGTGTGTGTAAATACAGCTGTTTTGAAAATTATGTAAAGGAAAGGAAAGACAAAAAAGGAGCACAATATTTGTAATGCGAAAAATACGTCCAAGATTTTCATTCATGATGTATAAAATGACAGTTTGTATGCCCTCACAAATAGAACCACGGTGCCTCGGGTAAGACACCGGGCCATAGAGTTTATCATTGTTTATTACAAAATAACAAAACATAGGAATTCATTACTTAGTAACAAAAGAAACAGGGAGATTGTCCTTTGCGCTCCAATTGTTAAGTCCACCGTCAGTTGCCGGATAGATCCAGCTATCAAACTCAGCTTCATCAACTTCCTCTTCATCCCCAATAGCATTAACTCCATGAGCAGGCAGGGGAGCTGTCACTACGTTAGGCTTGTCAGATGCCTCAAACTGTACCTCCTTAGCGTCAATGAGGTCCTGCAGCTTGTTCTTTAGTGCCCAACAGTCATCGGTAGAGTGCCCCGGGCTATCTGAATGGTAGGCACAACGAGCATTCGGATTGTACTTGGGAGATGTGGTGTTGGGGAACTTCGGAGCCTCCCTGACAGTCACTAAGTTAGTGGATAACAACTGTGGCAGGATCTGTGATAGGGTCATGCTTAACCGGGTAAACTCTCTCCGGGGTCTTTCAGCCCTTTGAGGATTGTTTGGCCGAGGAGCGGCAGCAGGCTTAGCAATCATCACCGCGCTGACAGATTGGCGGTGCTCAGGTCTCTCTGATTTCCTAGAACCATACACTGCACTAGACTCCTTCTTGAATGGTTTCTTTTCCGAACTAGATGATGCACCCTTCGCAATCTTCCCAGACTTCAGCCCAGCTTCAATTCTCTCTCCAGTCAGAATCAAATCAGTGAACCCAGCAGAAGAATTCCCAATGAGATGGTTGAAAAATGGCCCAGATAGGGTCCCCAAGAACATGTCCACCAACTCCCGATCAGTCAATGGTGGCTGCACCCTGCCAGCCAGGTCTCTCCACTTCTGAGCGTACTCCTTAAAACCTTCGCTTGCACCTAACGCCATACCCTGGAGTTGGGTACGTGTGGGGGCAAGGTCGGCATTATATTGATACTGCTTATAGAAAGCAGTAGCCAACTCCTCCCAGTTACGAACCTTGGTCCCATCCAGCTGATAGAACCATTCGAGATGAGTCCCTGAAAGACTCTCCTGGAAGAAGTGGATCCATAGATTCTTATCCGCAGAGTACGGCTGAATTTTCCGAACATAGGACCTTAAATGCAGCTTGGGACAAGACGCCCCGTCATATTTGGAGAAGGATGGTGCTTTGAACTTGTGATGGATAATCACACCAGTCGACAAACCCAAATCTCCGAAATCTAGCCCAGGTACCTGCTGAACCTCCATAGCCTTCAACCTGTCCTCCAGTTGCTTATATCTGTCGTCTGCAGGAGGGTACTGCTCTTCATCAAAATCAGTCTCGTTGTCGGAGACTACCGGACTAGGGACCTTTACTTCTGCCTGAGAAGGACTCTTGCCAACAGAAGAACCAGCCTCTTCATGCTGCAGAGTATTACCAAACCTTCGGCCCGAGTTGAACAGAACAGTTCTTCTCTTCTTCTTCTTCTCCTTCTTCAGGAGCATAGTCTTTAATTCTTCTTGGCCTTTAGCCAGACCCTTGATTAGTTCTTGAAACTGCGCATTCTGCGCCTGAAGAGCCTTGATTGATGTCTCAGTTGATGCAGATTCGGGATTCATGATGCTGAAATAAACAGCGAAGAACTGTAAGCAACCTGAAAAGTGGAAAAACCTGCTATGCACATGATGTATGAAATGCGTATGCAATGCATTCAAGGGTTCGAAAGTTCAAATTTGTTGTAGACAAAAAGGAACACACGTTATCATTAAAGAAATCATTGTTTTAACACATCAAAGCCTCATGGGCAAAAGTACAAGAGGTCAAATCAATCCCAAAATACACTGCGCATCCTCTTCGGAGCTATGTAGGTGTTGAGATTCCTCTCCTCATGCAACAGGCGAGTGAGCTCCAAGACCTTCTTTTCGCTGGCATGCAGACTAGTCTCAAGAGAACTCCTTTCTTCCTTAAGCTGGATCCAGCTCTTCTGCATCTCTTCCCAGGATGTGGGCATATCAGGGTGCTGAATAGTGCAGGACACTTCCCCTTCCAAGACTGGTTCTTTGATTACCGGGATCATGTGAGGATAAGGCATCACTAACTTCTGAGAGCGGGCGCGTACCCACTTGAGATAGGGTTCCAATGGGATGGAGTTCCTGTGGCCCATTGTTTTGCTGCCTATCCTACTGGGCATCCTCCAGGCTCTGATAAATCTCTGACGAAGTCCTTGAGTATCGTTGTCGAAGTCAAAAACTATGTCGGGAATTAACATGTCATGAGGACCATCCCTCCGAGCATAACCAAACTGTCTCCACGCCAGGCATGGGCTATAAGTAATACCTCCTCTGATTCCAAGTAAAGGAACATTAGGGTACTCCCCGCAACGATCAATGATGGTGACATCTTCTCTGGACCTAGGACACCAATGTATATCTGCATGTGTAAGAGTCATCAACCGTTGTGACCATCTCAAACCCCGCTCATTCTTCAGGACTGATTGGGGAAGGTGCGAAATAAACCACCTTCCCAGGAGAGGAGTGCAACACATAAGGACACCTCTTTTTCTCATGGTTCGAGTGTAACATGAGTGAAGGATGTCCCCCAGCAACGTAGGTATAGGATTCCTGGACATAAAGACCTGAACGACACTGATATCAATGAGCTGATCTGGGTTAGGGAACAACACCAAACCATAAACAAGGAGGGCCACAACCTCTTTAAAAGCTTGCAAGTCAAGGGAGTTCCAACATTCAAGGGCCTTTTCAAACAGAAACCTGGCTAAGAACCCTTTGATACCACTTCTAACTTCCCAATGTCCCTTGAGGTCAGATGACTGTAGGTGCAAGGCTTTAGCAATCTCTTCAAGCTTAGGTTCCTTTTCTGTACCGTTGAAGGGTAGCTGATCAAGGATAGGGATCTTCAGGAGCCGGGAGAACTCCTCCAATGTAGGTACCAACTGATAATCCAAGAAGGTAAAACAGTGATGCAGAGGGTCAAAGAATTGGAACAGGACCTTTATCATATCTTCCTCAATGTTGGTGTTGACCAAGCTGATGAGGCTTCCATGCCTTTCACTGAATGAAGAGTTCTCGGGAATCCTGGATATAAGCTCCTTAAGCTGAGGAGGTACCCTTACAAGACTGATTTGAATTGTCTTTCTACGAACAGTTTCCATGTCCTACAAAACAAAGAACAAAGATGAAGATTCGAACCCCTGAAATGGTTAGTCAATGCATATGATGCTGGATGATGTCATGATGCTATGATTAAACACACCACAGATATTTACAAAGACAAACATGTAAGGCACACAAGGCACACAAGACAAGCCCTTAAGGTTTAAGGCCAGCATGGGGTCTGGGTAGTACCCTCTTGGAGTTGGTGGGTTCAACCTGTCCTAATCAAAGTAACCGGGTTCTAAGGTTCCCAATATCACGGGATCGCTTTCATTGTTCATCGTTTCGATTTAGCCACTGAACTGGCGACCGAAATATTCCAGGAAAGCAACCCTCAATTGAGCGTAGTATCGAGTATCAACCAACCTCGGACTGCACCAAAGTCAGTTATCTCACTACCCTAAAGAGGCCAAGATAGTTCAATTAAGGTTCCTAAGGTCTGTTGATGCTTCATGACACCACGCGGAGGCCCCGTACTCTCCTTGACTGAACTCAAGGGTTACCGGTACACACCAAAGTGCCACATCAACGTAGCAGACTGTTTCAACCATGTCGGTATACCCCGCACAGTTCCCTCACAGTCTTGTTGCTACTTTCTAAGAAGGTATCCCCCAGATCTGGGTTAGGATCTATAGAACTCCCAAGACAACCCACAATAATAAAGCAAGCAAAGAAGACAATTGAAAACATAGTTATGAGCTAGCCCTAAGGTACACCTCACTTTAAGTTTATTCCCCAGCAGAGTCGCCAGTTCTGTGATCGGTGGATCTGGAACTGACTGTTTAACACTGGTTCGCGAAATGTCGCGGAAGCAAGAGTCGCCACCGTCTTTTATTTTCTCCAAATGGAAAGGACAAAAGCACAGAAAAATTCCTTAAAGAGATTGCTCTCGGTTCGGGAGGTAGATTATAGAAAGGGAAGGTGTTAGCACCCTTTCTATCCATGGTTATCCATGGGCTCTTAGATACTTGCTCATTGTGTTTTCAAAAAAAGGGTTTGTTTGCTTTTCAACTGTGGGTTTAAAAAGTTTCTTTGAAAAATTTCAGTTCGACTCGTACGTCAGAGTGTTTGAAAAAATTGCTTTGAAAGCTTTTGAAAATGTATTGGTGTGAAAAGTATTTTTGTTTGAAATTAGAGCAAGTATCCTTGAGAACCTACCTACCCTAAGGAATTCGTCTGTGTAAAAGTCCCTTAAAGTAGTGCCATCCCACCATTGAGAGGTAGGTAGCACCACCGTTGGAGGTGTTCGGGTCAATTCGAGGTTCGGGACATGGTGATCACCAGAGCAATGGGAAGACACCTTAGAAGCTACCCTCATGCCAGGTTCCCGGATCATGAGGACTTACTAAGACATCCTCTACTCGACGATCACCTTTCGAGGCAAGGCAACAGTGAGGCGTACCCTAGGGGTGGTGTGTGCGATTCGTGTGTCGGATTCATTGATATTTGTCTTGTCATGTTCATTGTGATCTACGCTTGATTTTATTTAAGGCCATACATTCTTTCATGCTTTGTTTAACAGTTTATATTTGCGGGAAAAATAAATTCTAAACTATTACAAATGGCGCGGGTCCACACCGCCAAAATTAAACCGGACCCGATTTGACGGAAAATAAATAAAGCAAATAAAGAATTAAAAGTGCGAGAAGTTTAATTGTCCGAGTTACATGGCTTTGGGAGAGATACATGATTATTTGAATGAAATAAAAATAAATATGCGAGTTAAATAAATTACGAACGAGGGCGTTGGACCCTTTTGCAAAATATTATTAATAAGGAATTAAAATTAAAATTAAATGTTTTTGTTTTTTTGTGTTTTTTAAGATTTAACAGAAAAAAGAATTAATTAAAATTAACTAACCCTAATTCTAATGGTTTTTAAGTTTATTATGAAAATATTAAAATATAACCTAAATTAAACCTAAATTAATTTATGTACAATTTAATTATGAAAATAAACTAAGTAATATTATTATTATGAAAAAAGGGAAAATTAAAAAGGAATAAAAAGTTATTAAACCTAATTCTATATTTTTGGATTTTTAGTTATTAAAAAGAATTAAAATTAAAACCTATTTAATACTAAATCTATTTACATGTTAATTTATTTATGAAAATATTAGAATAAAATAATTTATTACATTTTTTTATCTTTTTCTGGTTTTTTAGGCATTTTATATATATGGTAAAAATAATTTATTAAATTAAAACAATAAAATAAATAAAATAAGAATTGAAAACAAAATAAATAAAAAAAAGGGAAATTGCAAACCAGGGGGGGTGGAAGTCCCCATTTGGAGGTCTGAGCCCAGCAATCTAACCCAGTTGATTTTGGCCTTATTGACTTTTTTGAATCACATATGGTGCATTGACTCAAGCCTACAGCGTTCATCAATCTTCAGCCCTTAATTTGGTCTCCAGGAACACGTGGACAACTGGATCTTGAGGCGTATGGTGCATCCTGAACATTAGCGCTGCATAGGAAGACATATTGCAAAATAATATTGAAATTATACAGACCTGGGACTCGAACCCAGGTCTTGGACGTCAATGCATTGATCGCTTGCCAGCTGAGCCATGAAACGCATGTTATATATGTTAGACAAACAAATAATAAAAAAGGAAACAACACATTAGTGACTGAAGCGCGCGAAATTTAAAAACAGCGTATCATGGGTTGACAGCACATCATCTTCTTCCTCACCCTGTAATACAAAAACAAACAGCGACGGTTTTCATAGCGTGGTTTTAGGGATGTTTTAAGAAAATAGCGATTAGCCCCTCAACGCTCATAAATTGAGCGCGAGGGTTCCATCCTTTTCGTCTTCAAGCGCTGAGTCTAATGGTCATGGTCTGGGGTCATGATTTTGCCTTGGGTGAAAAGCCCTAATCTGGAACTCTGAAAACCCTAGAAAACCAGTTATGGCATAATCGCGTATGTAGCATAAAAAGTCAATTAAACATAATGGTTAGTCTCAGAACTTCATAATGAACATGATTCAATGAATAAAAATTGCAAAATATGCATAAATCAGGATGCACGATTCTGAAAATTTCTTGACACGGTTTGTGTTCGTTTTACCAGTTCTTGGAGTTTTGAGGGATGATTCTGATTGGAATACACTCAATAGGCCTTGAGCAAGCTTTTTGAATGAAAATTAAGCTTTGAATCGCTTTGTAACCTTGTTTTCAGAATTTGAGTTTCTTGATAAAAATCCAAGTTTGCAATGGTATTCTCTGCGCAGCTTTTAGTCCATTAGGGTTAGGTTTGTGATCATGCTTATGTAGTGAAGCTATTAGGTTAAGAAAACTCAATAAAATCCAATGAATTAATGGTTTTGCATATTTGATTTCTTAAGGATCTTCCCATATCTTTTTCACATGTATTTTTGTGTCAATTAGCCTAAATCAAACCAAATCTTTCCATGTTGGGATGTGCACGAAATATTGAGGCTGAAATGTGTACAAAAAGATTTGTTAAGGCAAGTTTGATATTTTTCATGTATTTAAATAATTTAAATGAATTAATATAAATAATAATTCAAATAAATAAATAAAAAATGAGAAAATACTTCCCTTTGGGCCAAGTGGTCGTGCACATGCTTGGAATGATGAATCATGGAAGAAAAATGGGCCCATTAGCATTTTTAGGTCATTTGAATCAATGTTGACTTTTCAAAATATCCAAAAATTTCCCAACTTCCACAAGGCATAACTTGCTCAATTTTTAAGCTTTTCTCATGTTCTTGGACATTTTGGAAAGGTCTTTGAGTCCTCTAACCAATGCCTTTGGTCCCATGTAATTTTGATTTACCAATCTCAAGTTATGGCCTTTGACTTAAAGTCCCTTTTTGTTGACTTTTGAAAATGACCTATAATGTTGAAATTGATAACTTTTTGTGAGAGCATTTCTTGGACTTGAAGTATGAAGATGAGTTGTAGGAAATGTCTTTCTCTTCAAAATGAGCTTTGGATGAAATTTTTCTGATAATCCATGTGAAAGTTATGCCCTGGTCAATTTCAGTTGACTTTTTCAACTGTCCAAATAAGGAAACTTTTGCATCTTTGATGATTTCTGAGCCAAATTTTGAGAATCATGATCAAGCATTGATCAAATGATGTTTGTGGCTTCAAAATGATATATTGACCAAAAATTTGAACTTTTGACTGTCAAATGACCATTTTGCCCCTACAGTTGACTGTAGTGCAATTTAGGGTTTTGACTGTGCAATTTTGAGCTGAATGCCTTGAAACTTGATATGAGGATACTTGACCATATTTGTAGGCATGTGAGACTTGGTTGAGTCTTTGAAAACTTCCTTTTCTTGATCAGAACACAAACCCTAGTTTTGACTGTATAGGAGACCTTTGCACTGTGCCACCCTTAGGGAACTCTGTGACCTGGCTTGGCAATTTCTTGAATAATATGGGAGGGCAAATTTTGGGGTACAACACACGCTGATAGGTTACCCCGGCATTCTTTAACCCAAATGGCATAACTTTGTAGCAGAAAATGCCCTACTACGTGACAAAGGTTATTTTCTCCATATCTTCAGGCGCCATTTTGATCTGATTGTACCTGGAGAAACCATCCATGAAGGAGAATACCTTATGTTATGCGGTGTTGTCAACCAGAACATCAATATGGGGAACCAGAAAGTCATCCTTGGGGCTTGCCCTATTCAGGTCTTTGTAGTCCATAAACATACGTACTTTACCGTCCTTCTTAGGTACCGGGACAACATTAGCAACACATTATGTATATGAGGTAATAGCTAATAAACCGACATTGAACTGCTTCATGACTTTGGCTTTGATCTTTTCTGACATCTCAGGACGCATACGGCGAACCTTCTGTTTTACTAGAGGGTATTCCTCTTTTGTCGATGGATGATGGGCCATAATATCAGTGTCAAGCCCCGACATATCTTTGTATGACCAAGAAAAGATCTCAACATAGTCATGTAACACTTGAATTAACCGTTTTTTGACACTATGCTCCAGATCAGAACCTATCTTGACTTCCTTCTTATCCTTTTCGGTACCCAAGTTTACTGTCTCAACTGACACTTCATGAGGCTGCATTGCCCTTTCTTTCTGTTGTAACAGTCTGGCAAGTTCTTCTGGTACTTCACAATCTTCCTCACCTTCGTCCTAGGCTTGGTAGATCGGATTTTCAAAGTCATAATTGGTAATAGCAGAACTGTTATCAAGGGGATCCAGAGTGGATGTGGATCTGCAGTTTGATACGTGGGTGTGTGTAAGAGAGCATAGCTATTTTTGATATAATAAAAGCAGAAAACAAAGACAAAGAGCGTAAAATTTGTATGCAAAACATCTAATGATTTATTAATGACATATGAAGATGAAGTAATAACCCTCACAAATAGACCATTGTGCCTCGGGTAAGACACAAGGCTTTAAAGTTTCAATTGTTCAAATATTACATATCCCAAAAATCTTAAAAGAAAATTACTCTTGAATAAAATTAATAGGAACAAAATCCTTGGCCTCCCAATTATTGAGTCCACCGTTGATGGTTGGGAAGATCCAATTGTCCATGTCGCAATTGCTGTCAGCATCCTCTGTAGCGGAAACAACATCAATGGAACTGACTCTTGGTTCATGTTTGGGCATTGTTGCAGTTATGACGTTGGGAGTCTTAGGAGTATCAAACTCAATCTAGTTTGCCTCAATGAGATCTTACACTTTATTCTTCAAAGCCCAATAATCGTTTGTATCATGCCCTGAACTTTGAGTGGTAGGCGCATCGGGCATTTGGGTTGTAGCGGGGAGATGCAGTATTGGGAGTCTTAAGAGCTTCCTTTAGAGTCACTAGATTGGACTTCAACAGGTGTGGCAAAACCTAGGATAAGGTCATGTTGATCCGAGTGAACTGTCTTCTGGGCACATCCGACCTGTGCTGATTGTTTTGTTGTTGGTTTGATGCAGGATTGGAGATTATAACAGCCCCTACTGTCGAATGACGTTCAGTTTTGCTTTGATTTCTCTGACCGTAAGCAGCACTTACTTCTTTCTTCCCAGAGAATGGTTTCTTTACTGTACTGGAGGATGCACCCCTCTGAATCTTACCACTCTTGATACCGGCTTCTACCCGCTCGCTAGTGAAGATCAGCTCTGTAAACCCAGCTGAAGAGCTTCCAATCAAATGGTTGAAAAATGGATCACACAACGTGCCCAAGAACATGTATACCAGCTCTCTATCAGACAGAGGAGGCTGGACTCTTCCCGCAAGATCCCTCCACTTCTGGGCATAATCTTTGAAACCTTCGCCGGAATCCATAAACACACTTTGCAATTGTGTACGAGTTGGAGCGAGGTCAACATTATATTGGTACTGATTGTAAAAAGAAGCAGCCAGATCTTCCCAATTACGAATGTTGGTTCCTTCCAGTTGATAGAACCATTCCAACTGCATCCCTGACAAACTTTCCTGGAAGAAATATACCCACAGATTCCTATCAGTAGTGTGGGATTGAATCTTCCTGACATATGACCTTAAGTGCAACCTAGGACAGGAGGCACCATCATACTTAGCAAATGTGGGGACCTTGAATTTCTGCAGGATGACTACCCCTGAGACCAGACCTAGCTCTTCAAAATCCAGCCCGGGTACCCTCTGAATCTCCATAGCATTGAGACGATCCTCCAACTGTTTGTATTTATCATCGGTAGGAGGATACTGTTCCTCAAAGGAATCAACCTCTTCCTCATCAGTCATGGGGTTGTTGTTTTCTTCTGTTGGTTATTCTTCTTGATTGTCCCACTCATTTGAATGGGTTACTAAATCAAGAGCTTGCTTAGACGATCCTCTAAACATTCTTCCTAAATTCAAGACACCAGCTGGTTTCTTTGCCTTCTTCATCTTCTCTTTGATGATAAGAGCTTTCAGATCTTCTTGTCCCTTAGCCAGAGCTAGGAATATTTGTTGGAACTGAGCATTTTGATCTTGAAGGTCCTTTACTGTTTGTTCAAGAGCCATTTCTTTTTGCTGAAATAAACAGCGAAAAGAATAAGAAACCTGTCTCAAAATACCTGCTTATGTAATGACATGCATGATATGCTTATGCAATGTTTTCAAGGAATTTTAAGATTTTAAATTTGCTTAGACAAAGAGAGAACAAATATTAATTGCATTCATAAGTTTAAATGATTACAATGATGCCTCTTGGGCTTACAATGGAAGAAACAAAGATAAAACAAAATTCCTAAATTAAACAGGACTCAGGCTTCCCATGAGCGCATCCTCTTTGGTGCAATGTAGGCATTCAAACTCTGTTCTTCATGCAGTTGTCTTGTAAGCTCCAAAACCTTCTTCTCGCTTGCGTAGAACTGGGTTTCAAAGGTGTCTCGTTCCTCTTTGAGTTGCATCCAAGATCTTTGTAATTCCTCGAGAGTAGTCGACATGTTAGGATGGAGAATAATATGAGGTACATCTATCTCGGCAATAGGTTCCATGATGATAGGTAGGATGGCGGGGTAAGGCAATATGAGATTTTGAGCGCGTGATCATAACCACTTAAGATAAGGCTCAAAAGGGATGTAGTTCTTATGCCCCAATGTCTTGCTATTCACTCTGTTCACCATGCCCCAAGCTCGAATGAACCTTTGACGGTACCCTTGGACATCATTCTCATAGTCGAATGCAATTCCCTGAACCAGTGCATCATGAGGACCATCCCTCCTAGCATACCCAAATTGTCGCAACACCAAACAAGGGTTATATGTGATTCCTCCTCTAATGCCTAGGAGAGGGACATTAGGGAATTCCCCACAGCAATCAATGATGGTGACGTCTTTCACAGATCGAGGGCACCAGTGAGTATCCGAATGCATGAGGGACATCAACCTATTAGGCCACCTCATGCCTTGCTCATTCTTCAACTCAGATCGAGGTAGGTGCGAAATAAACCACCTAGCCAACAAAGGAGTGAAAAACGTAAGGGTTCCTCTTCTCTTTACGGTGCGAGTGTGAAAAGAGTGTAAAATGTCTCCAAGTAAAGTAGGCACCGGGTTACGAGACATGAAAACTTTGACCACATTCACGTCTATGAGTTGGTCCGGATTAGGGAACAATACCATCTCATAGATGAGAAGGGCCAACACTTCTTCAAAGGCTTGTAAGTCTAAAGTATCCCAAAAATGGTGAACTTTCTCAAACACAAACTTGGCTAGAAACCCTTTGACACCGCTTCTTGTTTCCAAATTTGTCACAACGTCGGAACATTGTAAATACGGGGCTTGAGCGATCTCCTCAGAATTTGGGTCTCTTTCCATACCGTTGAAGGGTAATTCATTGAGAATAGTCACTCCCAATAATTGAGAAAACTCTTCCATGGTAGGCACCAACTGGTAATCGGGAAATGTAATGCAATGATGTAAAGGGTCAAAGAACTGAAAGAGAACTTTCACCATGTCTTCATCAGGGCTTGAGGTGACCAAATTGAGGATTCGAACATGTATTTTGGGTAATGGAGAATTCTCAGGAATCCTTGATGCCAACTCCATGAGTTGAGGAGGCACCCTTACAAGGTTGACTTGGATAGTATTTCTGCAAATGGGAGCCATGTCCTACAAAACAGACACAAAGATAAGTCCTAAAAGTCCTTGAAATGGTTAGTGTGACATGCCATGTTATGATGTTATGATGTTATGATGTTATGTACAAACAAATATATATACAAGCACACAAACAGATCCTTAGGTTTAGGCTTGCATGGATTCCATATGTAAGTACCCTCTTGAAGTATAGTTGGTCCAACCTATCCTATTAATAGTAACCGGGTTCTAGGGAATCTCAATATCATTGATCTTTCTTCACCGGGAATTGTTTCAGAGAAAGCCTCTTTATTGGCAACCTAAATATCCCAGAAGTCAGATCTCAATGAGCGTAGTATCGAGTATCAACCAACTTTGGACTGCACCAAAGCCGGCTATCTCACTACTTCCTAATGGCCAAGTTGTTCAATTAAAGGTTCTAAGGTCAGTTGGTGCTTTATGACACCACACAGTGACCCTGTATTCTCCTTGACTACTCAAGGGTTACCGTTACCAATAAATGTATCACACCAATGTATCTATTGTTTCAACCGTGTCGATATACCTCACATAATCCCCACGATCTATTGCTACTTACCTAAAAGGTGCCCTAGATCCAGGTGTAGGATCTTTACAAGTAAACCCAAACAAACCATTAAAAGTAAAGCAAGCAAAGCATACAAGGAAAGCAATTTAAAATGATCTACCTCTAAGGTAACCCAACTTTTATTTCTCCCCAGCAGAGTCACCAGTTCTGTAATACGGTGGGAGACTGGCTATTATACTAGTTTTACGTTGGTGTTTGCAAATGTTGCGGTAAGTAAGAGTTGCCACCGACTTTTCTTTTATCAAACAAAGGAAAGGGTGAAAAGAACAGAAAAGACCTTTCGAGAGTTTTTTGAGTAAGGGGGGTAGATTATGGAAATGGAAGGTGTGATACGGTGGGAGAACTGACTTGTGTTTTGCGTTTGTATTCGCACTTGTTCGGTTGAGCAAGAGTCGCCACCGACTTTTTATTTTATCCTAAAGGAAAGGTTAAAAAGCACAGCAAAAACCTTTTGAGATATTTCGTGGGTTCGGGGGGTAGATTATGAAAAGGGAAGGTATTAGCACCCTTTTCATCCATGGTTATCCATGGGCTCTTAGTTACTTGGTTTTTTAGATCACTTGCCTTGATTTTCGATTGCTTGAAGAGTGTGTGTGTGTGTGTGTGTGTGTGTGTTTTTGAAAATGTTTTTGAAGAAGATGCCTTGTTTTAGGCAACCAATGTAATGACTCGTGTTTGAGTATATACGAAGGTGTGTATCTTTTCGAAAAGATGTTTCAAGATGTTTTTGAAGAGTTTGTTTTGAAAGTGTTTGTGAAGTGTGGTTTTTGAAAAGAAGGCAAGTGTTTTTGCAAGTTGATCTCAAGTAACTAAGAGTTTTGTCTACCCCTATTGTACTCAAAGGTTTTCTCTATGTTTTCAACCCTTTTTAACAATTTTGTTCCACCATTGAATTTGGTGGACAATCTTGCGTTTAGGATGTTTAACGGGACGGGTGCGGGTCATCGTATGGACCATGAATGCAATGGTGCCAAGTGTCTTTGGAAATTTTCTTTAAGGGACTATGATCATTCTGTTTTAAGCAACTTTTCGAAAGCGTCATCGAGGGACTTATGATCATTTGATTTTGTTTTGCCAAAGAAACCCGACGTGCAAGCATGGCCCATTTTGGAAGGCAACATGTGGGATTACCCTAGGGGGTGCAAGTGTGATTGTGTATTGATTTCATGCATTTGTCTTTGTATTAGGTTATCTAGCGTTTGATTTTATGTACATGCAAACCCTAGGTCTAACCATGGTATAATTTGAAAGCGGTAAATTGCAAGAATTTAAAGTCTACGCTATTACAAATAGTATCCGGGAGTGGGGGTACAAATTTATAAATGGGGATGAGACTTTAAGAATGTAGTGTCCAATAATTTACAACCAAATCGAATTGCGCAAATGTAATCAATGTAATGTATAGCATAAGAATAGCAAATGTATATTGTCAAATGTAAAGTGTATTGTGTAGGTGTACGTGTAAGTGTATATGTGTATGTAATTTATTTACAGGGTGAAATGTATTGTTTTCATTTTTGTATTTTGTTAAATATGTACAAAAAAAGATTTTTTAAGAAAAGAAAAAAAAAGAAATGCTTATATATTTTATTGTGTATTAATGTTCCTAAGTATTTTTTAGTTAGCATTTTATGTACAAGGTTTTAACTAAAAAGATGTTTTAAGATCAAGAAAATTAATAATTATATTTTAAAATGTAATGAAAATAAACATAAACAATTAGGAAAATTTGTATGAAAAGATTTATTAAAGAGAGTTTTTAATCTATTAATCTAATCTAATATTTATGTGTTCTTTTTAATATAACAAAATAAAAGACAATTTTTAGTAAAAAAAATGAAGTATTGTTTTATTTGACAAAATGAATAAAATATATTAGTTAAGAAAGAAAAAAAATAAATGGATAAGTAAGCTTATGAGAAAAAAGAAAGAATAGGTTTTGAGAGAATTTATGGGCTTTAAGGGGAAGCTGGCCCAAAACAAAGCTGGGAAAGATAATCAGAAAGGGGGGTGCGCTTGGAACGTATGGGCTTTAGGCTTCTGGAAAGGGCAAAGCCCATTAGGTTTCACAAATGTTCTTAGGGTTAAGTGTTATTGTGTTCAGTTGGGGAAAAGTTAGGGTTACAGAAAACAGCGCCATTCTCTTTTCACTTCTGTTCATCTTCGTCTTCCTCAATGTGAAGGAAACTGTTGTACCCCAAAATTTTCCCTCCCATTTCCTCAACATTTTCTCATCACAAAACCCTTGAAGATCAAGATCCAGTTAGGGTTTCCTCTGCTCAAGACTTCTCCTTGCACTGCTGACCCAAATTAGGGTTTGTGTTTGCACAAAGAGATTTTGACCTAAAATGCCTAAGATGACTTTCATGCCTCATGTTGGACTCCCAAGTTTATCCATATCAAGTTTCAAGTCTTAATTCCAAGTTTTGCCCAGTCAATTGGACAGATGACCTAGAAATCAGCTGTATTGGGAAAAAGTCAACTGTGGCCAATTGACAGTCAAATCTCATGAAAATTGACCCACATCAACATTATGAACTCATATGGACCATTTGATCAAGTTTGGATCACAATTCCACAAGAAATTTGATCAGATCATCAAAAGGGCAAAATGGTCATTTTTAGGGTTTTGACTGCACAAGGGTGATTTTTGACTGTTTTACCTAGCCAATGGAAAACCAAGCTTACATATGGACTCAAGGACCCCATGGAATTATCTTGACATGATCAACTAGCTCAAAAGATCCCAAATACACAAGATTGATGGTTGAATTTCCCAGTCAATTGATCAATTTTGACTGTATACTGAAAAGTCAAACTTTGACTTTTTGGTCAAAATCAAGAGTCAAGATTCATTTTTCATCAAAACATGCCAAAACATGAAACTTGTTCACCAAGAAACCAAGAAACCAAGAAACCAAGAAATGCCAAAACATGGAAAACCCTAATTTTTTCCCAACTTTGCCTCACTTTCTCACCAAGATTCATTTGGATTCAAACAAAAGTCAAAACATGAAAGTTGTAGCTTGTTACATAATCTACAACTTTGATTCACAAAGTTTTCCCAAATGAGGCTTGTATCTCAAGTCACAAATTTTGGAATAAGGGCACTAAACCATTCATAACTTAGTGAAAATTTGACCTTTTTGACAAGGTTTTCTACCTAACTTCAAGGCCATTTTCCATACACTTCCACTTGGAATTTCAATTTGCATTTCAAAGATGGATTTTAGTACACATTCCAAGCTTTCCAAAATGTCCAAGAACTTCTCAAACAACCTCATGGTTAGGGAGAATCGAATTTTGCAAAATGGGAAAAAGTCACTTTTGTTCTTGGCCATGTACATGTTCATAACACTATGCATTTTAATCTCAGCATGCTTAAGCTACACTACAGGTCCTAAAACCCTTTGACACTCATAAATTTAATGCAAAACCATTGTGCCAAATTGTTATTCTAAGCATTTGGACATTACATGGAGAATTAACCCTAAACTAGCAAAAGCACTATTTCCATTTTTGAAAAGGAGAAACTTTATGTCAAGTTTACAATCCAAGTGGTACAGTCCAAATCTTCTTGGCACAAGTTTGTGAGCAAATTGCACTGATCAAGGCCAATGTATGCATCATAGTGTGAGGGCCTGTACAGGCTAGAATCATCAAGTGGCCATTGCTTGCTTCAAGTTCAAGTAAGATAGCATAACTTGTACCAACTCTCATATCAGCTTACAAACACTTAGACAAACTTATCAAACACAATCCAAACATTGATCCTAAGCAAAAGCACGAGCCTTTCACCTCCAATACCTCCCAAAACTCAGAATCACCTTGAAACTGCTCAAACAGAGCAACCTCTGCAGATTGAGTTCCAACTCTCAATCCTTTCAAGCATTCTTGCCCAAACCAGTTCATACACCTTCCCTACCATCTATGCAAGCTAACCAAAAGCAAAAACACGACCTGTAATCCCACTAACTGGTTCCACCATTTTCACATTTCTGACTTGCAGGTGAAGTGCTCTAGCTCAATTCAAAAGCTCTCAAGGCAAAGTAAATATTGGAACAACATCACCACACCTCAAGGAAGCTACACCAACCATTATCTTGCCCTGAAAGCTTCTCCTTTGCCAGATAGAACTTCAACTGAACAGGTAAGTTTTTGAATTCGTATCTCTCTTATTAGGCATCATTAGCTCTAAGTTTGTGAATAAACAATGTTCTACTCATGCCACTGAACATGTACATGTTTTTACTTTTCATTTCTTTTGCTTGAGCTGTGAGAATTTAAGGTTTGAAAATGGCAGAAAACTTAAGTCAGAATTTGGGATTGTTAAAATTCTCTCTCATTTCTGAGAGTTAGGATGAGTTTTTTATATATTTGGAATCGTGATTCAATGCTTGACATGTTTTGTGTTGAAAGTTTTTGCAAAAACTCAAAGAATCAGGATGTTTGAATCCCTGTTACAAGCGCGCGTTTTTGGCTGGAGGTTGAAGAAGGTGTCTCATGGGCTGGGCCAACTTTTGTTCTACTTTTCACACCATACAATTGCTTTTGCACCCCCTGAGCCCATTTGGTTTATTTTTAATGATTTCTGACTTTTTCTTTTTTTGATTGATTCATTTATTTTTTCTCATGTTATTAAAAATATAAAAATCTTTTTTCTCACCATTTTTTAATTTATTAGGTATTTATGTGATTTTCTTTTGATTAATACACAAATAAATGAATATATACATTTCATTAAAAATATTGAGAAATATGTAAAAATACTTTTATTTTCACTTTTTATTTTATTTTACCTTCTGAAAATACTTTATATAAAAAATACTTTTTTTTACAAATATTAAATATTATTATTATTTATATATAATACATATTTAAAATAATACATATATACATATATTTATTAATATATTTAGGGTAAATACAAAATATATACACTTTTTTTCTTCTTTTTTTCTTATTAATATTTAATATAGAAATGCATTTTTGACAAATACCTCATTTTATTTTATTTTTGTATATATAAATAAACATTTGTACATAATAAATGAATAATGTATTTTATTTAATAGAATTAGGGTTTTACCCTAAATATGAAAATACTCCAAAAAATAATACCTTTTTATTTTATTTTTATTTTACATAAATAATACTTTTTTTTCATACATATAAAAATTCTTTTTGCATTCTTGCATATTTGTTTTTATTTTATGCAAATTGATCACCTTGTAAATGATTCAATATTGATGTAATAGTTTTAGGTTTAAATTCCTTGTCAAAATCCCCATTTGAACATTTGTACCCCCCTTCCCATATTTGGTTTTGTAATAGCTTAGTAAATTTATTTTCGCACTTTATTGCTTTCTAATTATACCATGTTAGAATTAGGGTTTGTATGCAAAAAACGACAAAATAGTTATGACCTAATCTCAAGACAAACAAGCATGAAAATGAACACACAAATCACACTTGCACCCCCTAGGGTATTCCATTTGTTGCCTTTTCGAAATTGGGCCATATTGCATGTTAGGTCTCTTTGGGCAAAACAAACAAATCAAATGATCATAGTCCCTCGATAACACTTTCAAAATATTGCCAAAACAAATGATCAAGTCCCTTAAAGAAAATGCCCAAAGATACTTGGCACCATTGCAATTATGGTCTAAACGATGACCCGCGCCCGTCCCTTTCACATCCTAACATGAGATTGTCCACCAAATACAATGGTGGAACAAACTTGTTAAAAGGGTTAAAACATAGCAATAATCTTTGAGAAATTTAGGAGTAGATAACCTCTTAGTTACTTGAATCAAACTTACAAAAACAAAACACTTGCCTATTTTCTAAAACCACACTTCACAACACTTTCAAAAACAACTTTCAAAAATAAATGAAAACCTTTTCAAAAGACCTACACCTTTGTATACATCCCCACATGGATCATTACAAAGGTTGCCACCACAATGGCTTCTTTTCAAAACATTTTTCAAACCCACACACACAAGCACCATTTCAAACAATTGAAAAATAAAAGGCAAGTGATCTAAGCAAGTAACTAAGAGCCCATGGATAACCATGGATAGAAAGGGTGCTAATACCTTCCCTTTCTATAATCTACTCCCCGAACCCAAGAAAACATCTCAAAATGTTTTTGCTGTGCTTTTTAAACCTTTCCTTAGGATAAAATAAAAAGTCGGTGGCGACTGTTGCTCAACCGAAACATTTGCAAAAACAAACGCAAAACCTCAAGTCAGTTCTCCCACCGTATCACAGAACTGGCGACTCTGCTGGGGAATACTTATAAAGTGGAGTAACCTTAGGGCTTAGATCACCTTTGTTTTCAATTGTTTGCTTTGTTTGCTTTTATATTTGTGGGCTTTGCATCGGAGTTTCATAGATCCTAACCCGGATCTGGGAAATACCCTTTTTAGGTAGCATAATCTGTGAGGGACCTGTCCGGCGTAGACCGACATGGATGAAGGAGTGGCTACATTGGTGTGGCACCTTAGCCTGTACCTATATCCCTTGTGTTGCAATGAGGAGAATATAGGTCTTCTAAGGAGTCATTAAACACCAACCAACCTTAGAACCCTAAATTGACCAACTTGGCTATTAGGACAGTAGCAGTATGCTACACTCATTGAGGCTAAACTCTCGAGATGGTTCTGGCTGCAAGAAAAGATTGCGATGCTGGAGTTATGACCGATTGAGGGTAGTCAATGATTTGAGATCCTCTAGAACCCGGTTACTTTTAATAGGACAGGTTTTAACCAACGAAACTAAAAGAGGGTAATACCTAAACTTCATGCTGGCCTAAAACTTAAGGATTGTCTTGTGTGACTTGTGTGCCTTATCATGTTTGCCTGTGTGAATACTTGTAGTGTGCTTCATCATAGCATCATGCCATCATACCATTGCATGCATCCTGAATAAAGGACTAACCCATTTCAAAGACAAAAAAGTTTCATCTTTGCTCTGTTTTGTAGGACATCATGATGCCCGTGCGTAGGAATACCATCCGGCTCAACTTTGTTCAACCACCAGTTTTACTCAAGGATTTGGTTGGAAGGATTCCAAACACTTCTTCCTTCATCAACAGGCATGGTTCTCTCCTTGGCTTGGTCACTGCAAAATGGGACCAACAACTGATAAGTGTTCTGACCCAGTTTTATGACCCTCTGTATCATTGTTTCACCTTTCAAGACTTCCAGCTGGTTCCTACCCTGGAAGAATTCTCTTATTTGCTTGGGATCCCTGTCTTGGAGCAAACTCCTTTCACTGGTTTGGAAAAGACTCCTAGGCCTGAAGAGGTTGCTGCAGCCCTCCCCTTGACCAAAGAAGAGGTATTGGCTAACTAGGAAACTAGAAGTGGAGTTAAGGGATTTTTGGTCAAATTTCTGGTTGGCAAGGCTAATGATTTCTGGAATGACTTGGACTTCAAGGCGTACGAGGATATTATGGCTCTTTTGATCTATGGTCTGGTATTGTTTCCCAATCCTGACACCTTTATCAGTATCCATGTCATAAGGATCTTCATGTCTCGGAATCCTGTACCCACTCTTTTGGGTGATATCCTGCAACAACTCTATGCTCGTACTGCTCGAAAATGGGGAACTCCGTGGTGTTGTGCTCCTTTGCTAGTAAGGTGGTTTATTTCGCACCTTCCTAAGTTCATGCTGAAGAATGAAGAAGGAAAAGGTTGGGCTCGGAGGTTAATGTCTCTCACAGATAATGACATCACTTGGACTCTCAGAGGTTTGGATGAGGTAGCTGTTATTGACCGTTGCGGAGAATACCCTAATGTTCCTTTGATTGGCATCCAAGGAGGAATCTCTTACAATCCCTGCTTAGCTCTCCGTCAGTTTGGAAGAGCCAGAGGAGTTGGGCCTCATGAAATGTTGGTTCCTCACTTCCATTTTGAGTCTCAGGCAGACAGTGACAAACTACGCCATGGATTCATTAGAGCTTGGGACAGAATTCACAAAGCTGACCCACATGAGTTGGGACCGAAGACTTCTCTACCAATGGAACCCTATTGCAAGTGGGTCCGCATCCGTGCTCAGAGGTTAGGGATGCCGTACGAAGCTGTCAGACCTATCATTCTTGAATCTCCTGATGAAGATGGGGTTCCTCCAACTGTCCTCCCTCCTCAGATACCTACTGATTTTGACACAATGAAGAGATCTTGGGCGCAGCTAAAGGAAGAACGGTATTTCTATCGGGAGAAGTTCAACAAGCAGGAACGGAAGATCCAGAGGCTGACTAAGCAATTGGAGGAAGAGCGGGTCCTGAACAACTACATCAACACTGAGAAAAGGAGGCCATGGGAGCATTGATGGGCTTTGGATATTTCCTTTTATAGCTTTTATTTCCTTTCCAGTATTTTTCATTTCTGTAATGCCTAAGGGCAAATTGTTGAACAATTGAAAATTTTAATCTAATGAAGTGTGTTTCCCTTTTTGTCTACAAATTTGAATCTTGTTTGTCTTTGAAAGCATAAAACATACGCATTCCATTGCACCATATGCATAGTAGGTACCCTATTTCACAGGTTGCTTAATCTCCTTCGCTGTTTATTTTGAACAGTCATCATGAATCCAGACTCATCTAGTGAGCAAGCAATCAAGGCCCTTCAGGCCCAAAGTGCACAGTTTCAAGAGATGGTCCTAAGCCTGGATCAAGGTCAGCAAGAGTTGAAGACTCTACTCCTGAAGAAGAAGAAGAAAAAGAGGACTGCGTTGTTCAACACTGGACGCAGATTTGGGAACACACTCCATAATGAAGCTGAACCAACTACTTCTTCTGCTAAGAAAAACAGTCCCCAAGGGGGAGGAGCTCCTAGTCCCGTAGTCTCCGACAACGAGACGGACTACAATGACGAACAATACCCACCTGCTGCTGACAGATACAAGCAATTGGAGGACCGCTTGAGCGCCATGGAAATTCAGAATGTGCCGGGGCTGGATTTCGGAGATTTGGGGTTATCTTCTGGGGTAGTAATCCCACACAAGTTTAAGGCGCCTGCCTTCGCCAAGTATGATGGGGTCTCCTGCCCAAAGCTGCATCTAAGGTCGTACGTAAGGAAGATAAAACCTTACACGGCGAATAAGAACCTTTGGATTCACTTCTTCCAAGATAGCCTTTCGGGGTCGCAGCTTGAATGGTTCTACCAATTAGATGGAACTAGCATCCGACACTGGGAAGATTTGAAAACCGCATTCTACAGACAATATCAATACAATTCTGATCTCGCTCCTACGCGTACCCAACTTCAGGGTATGTCTCTAGGAACAGGTGAAGGGTTCAAAGAATATGCACAAAAATGGAGAGATTTGGCTGGCAGGGTGCAGCCTCCATTGACTGATCGTGAGCTGGTTGATATGTTCCTAGGGACTTTGTCTGGTCCATTTTTCAATCATTTGGTTGGTAACTCCTCCGCTGGGTTTACGGATTTGATTCTGACGGGAGAAAGAATTGAAGCCGGCATCAGGTCAGGAAAGATACAAAAGGCTGCCTCCACAAGTACCAAGAAGAGGCCGTTTAAGAAAGAAGCAAGTGCCGTCTATGGTCCTAGAAGACAAGTCAAGCTAGAAAGTCGCCAAGCCGTCAATGCTTTGGTCATTTCAAAACCTGTTGCTTCTCCTCAGCAGTATAATCAACAAAGAAGTGAAAGGCCCAAGAGGCAGTATACTCGGCTGAGTATGACCTTATCTCAAATTTTACCCCAACTGTTATCAACCAATTTGGTGACCATCAAAGAAGCTCCTAAGGTCGTCAACACTGCGTCTCCTAAGTATAACCCAAATGCCCGGTGTGCTTATCATTCCGATAGTCCTGGGCACACTACTGATGATTGCTGGGCCTTGAGAAACAAAGTGCAAGATCTTATCGACGCAAAAGAAATTCAGTTTGAAGCGCCTGAGAGACCGAATGTTGTAACTGCTCCTATGCCCCAGCATAGAGTAAATGCCCTTGAGGAAGAGTTGTATGCTGTTTCGGTGAATGAAGTTGTTACCCCTCTTTTGACTGTTAAGAGGAACTTGCTACTAGCCGGTTTATTTCCGGGTTGTAGCAAGGGCTGCCTCCTGTGTGCTGTCATCCCTACCGGTTGTCCACTGCTGAAATCAGGCATCCAGAGCCTGATGGATAGCAAGGAAATTCTGTTCAAGAAAACTGCTGTTCCGTTTGTTTCCGTTGAAGAAATATCTGTTGTCACAATTTACAATCCTGCCAAGGCTCCCATAAAGAAACCAGTCCAAATTATGTCTGTTGCACCCATCACTATTACTGTCCCGGGGCCTCTCCCGTATGAGTCTGATAAAGCGGTCCCATGGTATTATGGAGCCGACGTGTATGTGCTTGGAGTGAAGCAGGAATTCAACACCACTACCAGTATCAGTAACATCACTGGTCCCGCCAAGATTACCCGCAGTGGCAGGCTCTTCTCGCCTGACATTGCACCGCCAATTATCCGAAAACCTCTCACCATCACACCCGCAAGTGTGCATGTTCCAGTTCAAGTTCCTGTGTCTACTACTGCCGCCGAGTCCTCTGATACTCGGGGCAAAGAAGTTGCTACCGATTCGCCTGCCAGGACGGAGGCACCAAAGAAGACTATTGTAGAAGCCTCCCAACAAGAAATGGAGGAAATCCTTAAGATTATCAAAAAGAGTGACTTTAACGTTGTTGAACAGTTGGGGCATACTCCCTCCAAAATCTCTATGTTATCATTGCTGCTATGCTCAGAGGCCCATGCAAAAGCCCTGATTTCATTTCTGAAAACGGCCCATGTGCCGCAAGAGACCTCCGCGGATCAATTCACCGACTGTGTGGCTAATTTGACAGTTGACAATGGCTTAGGGTTCTCGGATGCTGACCTTACCGCCAAAGGGAAAAATCACAATGATGCCCTGCACGTCTCTATAGAATGCAGGGGCACTACTCTCGCACACGTGTTGGTGGATACCGGTTCTTCCTTGAATGTTTTGCCCAAGAAAGCATTGGATCGCTTGGATTGTGAGGGCCTGGAGTTGAAACCCAGTAACATCATTGTTAGAGCCTCCGACGGTTCTAAGAGGATGGTGCACGGTGAAGTAGACATCCCTATTCGTGTGGGTTCCCAAGTTTTCAACTCAACGTTCTATGTAATGGATATTCGTCCGTCTTACTCCTGCTTGTTGGGTCGACCCTGGATTCACAAAGCTGGGGCAGTAACTTCCACTCTACACCAAAAGCTCAAATACCCTGTCAAAGGGAATATTGTTACTGTGCAGGGCGAGGAGGACTACATGGTCAGTCACTTGAATTCATTTCGGTATATCGAGATGGACGGGGAGTTTATTGAAACCCCCTTTCAGCATTTTGAGGAAGTACCTCCAGTGTTGGCATCAGCTGAGGCAGTAGTTGAAGAGGACTTTCCGTTGAAGATGGCGTCCTTGAAAGATGCTCGGGCTGTAATCGAGAAAGGCAATTGTGCAAACTGGGGTCAGCTTCCTGACGTCACTCAAAAGAACGACAAGTTTAGGCTGGGCTTTACTGCAGAGGCTCAGAGGGCTGTGCGCAAGGAAAAGATCAGAAAGGCTCCGGTGTTTATCTCCAACCCAAGGGTGAATGCTATTGAGGAGGATGTAGAGGAAGCAGAGTTTGACAGTTGGATCTACCCAACTACCAGCAACGGACCAAGCAACTGGACGGCAAAGGATTTTACACCTATCACATTTGTCACGCAGTAATTAATTCTTTTGATTTTCAATTTGTAACAAACAATATGTTAAAACTTTGTTGGCTCGGTGCCCTACCCGGGGCATCGTAGCTCCATTTGTGAGGGCTTTTTGTATGACATTTCCATATATCATCAATCAAAACATTGGACGTTTGTTGCATTTCAAATCTTGTGCTCTTTTCTTTCTGTGTTATATATTGCAAAACAACTATATTTACACACACTCACTTATACAGGTTTCAATCCACTCTGGATCTCACTGGTAACAGCTCTGCTACCGCCAGTTATGACTTCGAGAATCCGATCAACTTGGCCAAAGACGAAGGTGAAGATGATTGCGAAGTGCCTGGTGAACTCGCAAGACTGCTACTCCAGGAAGAGAGGGCTATTCAACCGCATGAAGAGCCAGTGGAAACAGTGAACCTGGGTACTGAGACAGATAGGAAAGAGGTCAAGATTGGTGCCAATCTAGAGCTCAGCGTGAAGCAACGATTGATCCAGATGCTGCATGATTACATGGAGATATTTGCTTGGTCCTATGAAGATATGCCTGGTTTGGATGCCGACATTGTAGTTCATCACCTGCCAACCAAGGAAGACTGCCCTCCGGTAAAGCAAAAGGTCCGCCGTATGCGCCCAGAGATGTCTGAAAAGATCAAGGCTGAGGTTATGAAGCAATTCGACGCCGGGTTTCTAGCAGTAACTTCTTACCCTCAGTGGGTTGCCAATGTGGTGCCAGTGCCAAAAAAGGACGGTAAAGTCAGAATGTGTGTCGACTACAGGGACTTGAACAGGGCAAGCCCTAAGGATGACTTCCCCTTACCTCACATCGACGTTCTTGTTGACAATACTGCTCAACACAAGGTTTTCTCCTTCATGGATGGTTTTTCAGGATATAATCAAATCAAGATGGCTCCAGAGGATATGGAGAAGACTACCTTTGTGACTCAGTGGGGCACCTTCTGTTACAAGGTCATGCCATTCGGGTTGAAAAATGCTGGGGCAACCTATCAACGTGCCATGGTTGCTTTATTTCATGATATGATCCATCATGAGATTGAGGTATACGTTGATGACATGATTGCAAGGTCTCAAACTGAGGAGGAGCACCTTGATCATTTGAGGAAGCTGTTTGACCGACTCAAGTTATACAAGCCGAGGTTGAATCCCAACAAATGCACCTTTGGGGTAAGATCCGGAAAATTGCTAGGTTTCATTGTAAGTGATAAAGGTATTCAGGTGGACCCTGCCAAGGTAAAAGCCATACAAGAGATGCCGACTCCAAAGACAGAGAAAGAAGTCAGAGGCTTCCTGGGACGACTGAATTACATTGCCCGATTCATCTCACATCTGACTGCTACTTGTGAGCCAATCTTCAAATTACTGAAGAAAGATCAAGTAGTACGCTGGAACGATGAATGTCAGGCCGCCTTTGAAAAGATAAAGGAATATCTCCAAGAGCCACCCATTCTTATGCCACCAGTGGAAGGAAGACCTCTGATACTATATTTGACAGTACTTGACAATTCAATGGGGTGTGTGCTGGGGCAGCATGACGAGTCTGGCCGAAAAGAGCACGCTATTTATTACTTGAGCAAAAAGTTTACCGACTGTGAGTCTCGTTACTCACTGCTTGAGAAAACTTGCTGCGCTCTAGTATGGGCTGCTCGCCGGCTGAGACAGTATATGCTGACTCACACTACTCTATTGATTTCAAAGATGGATCCCATCAAGTACATATTTGAAAAGCCTGCTCTGTCTTGAAGAATAGCGAGATGGCAAATGATCTTGACAGAATATGACATCCAGTATACAACTCAGAAAGCAATTAAAGGAAGTGTACTGGCAGATCATTTGGCACACCAACCTGTGGACGATTACCAATCATTGAACTTTGATTTTCCTGACGAAGACATCATGGTGGTAACTGACTGTGAAGTACCTGGACCGGATGAAGGACCTGAGGAAGGATCCCGATGGTCTATGCATTTTGACGAAGCCTCCAATGCTTTGGGTAACGGCGTCGGCGCTGTAATCATATCTCCCAAAGGAACTCATACTCCACTCACCGCCCGGTTATGTTTCAACTGCACCAACAACATGGCAGAATATGAGGCATGTATCATGGGTTTACAAGCTGCAATCGACTTAAGGATTAAGTTTCTGAGTGTCTTCGGAGATTCCGCTCTCGTGATCAATCAGATCAAAGGCGAGTGGGATACGAAACACCCAAATCTTATTCCTTACAAGGAGTATGTGTTAACCTTGCTTCCCCACTTTGAAGAAATAACTTTTGAGCACTTCCCAAGAGAGGAGAATCAGCTAGCGGACGCACTAGCTACGATGTCTTCAATGTTCAAAGTTAAATGGGACAATGAGGCTCCCCGGATCATTATCTGGAAGTTGGATGAACCGACATACTGCTGCGAGCTTGAGGCTGAAAAGGTGACTGAAAAACCCTGGTATCATGAGGTGAAGAGGTATTTGGAAGCTCAGGAATACCCTGAAGGTGCATCTGTCAATGACAAGAAGTTCATGAGGAGGTTTGCGGCAAAATTCTTCCTCATCAATGGCATTCTCTACAAACGGAATCATGATTCGACTCTACTACGTTGTGTGGATAAGGCTGAAGCAGAGAAGATCATGTTAGAACTGCATGAGGGTACATTCGGGACACATTCCAGTGGACACACCATGGCTAAGAAAATCCTTCGGGCAGGATATTTCTGGTCCACAATGGAAGCTGATTGTTACCAACACTCCTGAACTTGTCACAAATGCCAAATCTATGCTGACAAGGTGCATATTCCTCCAGTTCCTCTGAACATCCTGACAGCACCTTGGCCTTTTGCAATGTGGGGGATTGATATGATCGGTGAGATCCGACCGACGGCATCCAATGGGCATCGCTTCATCTTAGTGGCGATCGATTACTTCACGAAGTGGGTTGAGGCAGCTTCCTACGCAACGGTAACCAAGAGCGTCGTGGCATGTTTTATCCGGCATAATCTGATCTGTCGATACGGTGTCCCAGAAAGAATCATTACGGACAATGGTACCAATCTCAATAACAAGATGATCGCTGAACTCTGTGAACAATTCAAGATACAGCATCACAACTCTTCTCCCTACCGGCCGAAGATGAATGGGGCTGTAGAGGCAGCTAATAAGAATATCAAGAAAATTGTGCAGAAGATGACAGTGACCTATAAAGATTGGCAAGAGATGTTGCCATTCGCTCTTCATGGGTACCGTACCTCAGCAAGGACGTCAACCAGGGCAACTCCTTTCTCCTTGGTCTATGGCATGGAGGCAGTCTTGCCAATTGAAGTCCAGATACCCTCTCTCCGGATTATGAAGGATGCAGACTTGAGTGAAGATGACTGGATCCAGACTCGACTTGATTAATTAAATCTGATTGACGAAAAGAGGCTCACTGCTATCTGTCATGGTCAAACGTATCAAAAACGGATAATCAGGGCGTTTAACAAGAAAGTCAAACCACAAGAGTATCAAGTTGGGGACCTGGTAATCAAACGCATCATCCTTCCTCAAAGTGATCCCCGGGGCAAATGGACCCCTACATACGAGGGGCCATTTGTGGTTAAACATGTGTTCTCAGGAGGAGCCATGATCCTAACCACCATGGATGGTGACGACCTTCCTCACCCCGCCAATGCAGACATAGTGAAAAGATACTACGCATGAATAAAAGACCCGCTAGGTTGACATACCTAGGCAAAAATAAGGGCTTCCCGGCGAACCAAAAGGGTTCGAGCAAAAATAAGGGATGAAATAAAAAAATCTGTACACCCGGCAAGTCGAAAACCTGAAAAGGCGGCTTGGGCAAAAATGGGTATCCCGGTGGACTGAAAACCCGAAAAGGCGGTCCAGGCAAAAGTTAGGGATAACGTGTAACACTATGTCTCATTGGATCACTTCGCATCCGGAATTCGGCATCAACTATCTGGCTCAGATTTCGACATCGACCAATCAGCTTCATCTTCAACCAGGCAGCGAAGTGATGAGACGCTTGGAGACATAAAGGCGATAGCAGAGTTGGAACCCAGTGGGATTGTTCACATAGCTGTTTTGTTTTCTTTTCAAAA
Organism: Vicia faba; assembly: GCA_948472305.1. Classification (NCBI taxonomy): domain Eukaryota; kingdom Viridiplantae; phylum Streptophyta; class Magnoliopsida; order Fabales; family Fabaceae; genus Vicia; species Vicia faba. The sequence goes on along the minus strand of OX451736.1, from coordinate 1,013,479,278 downwards.
TTGTAAATTCTATGTTATTTGGCGGCGTTCTCTTACTAGGATGTCAGCCTCTTGTACAAAAACGCCTACTCACAGGCAAAATTCAAATCAATACAAATTCACTTGTCTATACAAATTGCCATTGCTTTTCCTTTTTTCTGTTTTGTCTTGCGAAGAACGTCCAATGTTCATTTTTGATATATGCATTTGACATTAAATTGCTGATTCATAAATGTTTGCATATGAAACAAAGATTAATTACAGGTGACATCAGAAACAGGGGCAATGTGGAGTTGTCTGATGCAGTCTGGTTGCTTTGTCCGCCAAGGTACCAAGGTAGATTCGATTGAAGAATGTGACCAAATCATCTCAACGCCCCGCAGAGTAAGACAAGATTCAGCAATACTTTCTCCAAGCGGAGTTGATTCCCCGTCAATCCTGAAAAGGCACAAAATTCCCCGGCAGGTCTTAAAGCTCATCCCCAGTAGGTTCTGGAAGCTTGTTCCCTGCAGGGTATGGACGTCTCTCCCGAGCTTTATTCAGAGTTATTCCTCACAAGGGCTTATAACTGGGTTATCCTCAGCTAATTGCCACGGAAGATCGCCTTCGGCAAGGTTCTTTCAATCTCCGGCAGGAGTCTACCTTTGGTATTCCCCAGCGGAGTTTATCTTTGGTAATCCCCAGCGGAGTTTATCATCATTATCCCCAGCGGAATCCATCATTGAAGTCCTCAGCAGGCCTCTCATCCAAACTTCAGCAAAGTATCTCTTCCACAGAGCAACTCCCCGGCCGATCGTCAAGGATTTATTTTCCTAAGACGAAATTACATTCATAAACATTTCACATTTTCATACATCTTGTTTACATACATGATAAAGGGCATACAACACTATCTCATGTTGAACATCATGACATCATGCATATCATACATCATGACATCGCATACAACTTATGTTTTTGCATTTTCAGGGAAAAAGACAATCCCAAAGACAACTACCTTCAATTGTCACAATTCCAGATTCGATACCTGTATCTAGCCAGGGCATATCTGTAGACCACATTTCCAGACTCGATTCCTGTATCTAGCCAGGGCACGTCTGAAGAGTTCGAAGATTCGATTCCTGTATCCAGCCAGGGCACATCTATCAACTACAGCATTTCCAGATTCGATTCCTGTATCCAGCCAGGGCATATCTATTGACCACATTTCCAGACTCGATTCCTGTATCTAGCCAGGGCACGTCTGAAGAGTTCGGAGATTCGATTCCTGTATCCAGCCAGGGCATATCTATCAACTATCACAATTCCAGATTCGACTCCTGTATCCAGCCAGGGCATACCTGTTGACCACATTTCCGGACTCGATTCCTGTATCTAGCCAGGGCACGTCTGAAGAGTTCGAAGATTCGATTCCTGTATCCAGCCAGGGCATATCTGTGAACAACCGATTGTAGATTCGACACCTGTATCTAGCCAGGGCATATCTGCATGAGGAGATTGAAGATCAAACACCTGTAACAAGCCAGGAAAACATCTGTCTTTCTCAAATACACAAGTTCTCGCTAAGGAATCTCTTATGCGATCAACACTTCCAAATGGCATCTATAAGCCCATTCTCGACAAGGTTTTGTCACATCTCCAGATGGCATCTATAAGCCCATCTCCCTATCCACCACCTCTCCAAATGGCATCTATAAGCCCATTCCCGACATCACATTGCTGATACTCCAACATGCGAGTGCAAATTTCCGGGCACTCTAGTGTCCAATCTCCTTTTACCCTCGAGTCACGAAAGGCAAACTTGCCAATCTAACTCTTCATGTTCAAGAAGATTGAACAGGGGCAACTGTTGTACCCCAAAATTTGCCCTCCCATTTCCTCATCACAAAACCCTTGAAGATCAAGATCCAGTTAGGGTTTCCTCTGCTCAAGACTTCTCCTTGCACTGCTGACCCAAATTAGGGTTTGTGTTTGCACAAAGAGATTTTGACCTAAAATGCCTAAGATGACTTTCATGCCTCATGTTGGACTCCCAAGTTTATCCATATCAAGTTTCAAGTCTTAATTCCAAGTTTTGCCCAGTCAATTGGACAGATGACCTAGAAATCAGCTGTATTGGGAAAAAGTCAACTGTGGCCAATTGACAGTCAAATCTCATGAAAATTGACCCACATCAACATTATGAACTCATATGGACCATTTGATCAAGTTTGGATCATAATTCCACAAGAAATTTGATCAGATCGTCAAAAGGGCAAAATGGTCATTTTTAGGGTTTTGACTGCACAAGGGTGATTTTTGACTGTTTTACCTAGCCAATGGCAAACCAAGCTTACATATGGACTCAAGGACCCCATGGAATTATCTTGACATGATCAACTAGCTCAAAAGATCCCAAATACACAAGATTGATGGTTGAATTTCCCAGTCAATTGATCAATTTTGACTGTATACTGAAAAGTCAAACTTTGACTTTTTGGTCAAAATCAAGAGTCAAGATTCATTTTTCATCAAAACATGCCAAAACATGAAACTTGTTCACCAAGAAACCAAGAAATGCAAATTAGGGTTTGAAATGAGAATTTTTCATAACTTAGAATTTTTCTAAGTTATGGAAAACCCTAATTTTTTCCCAACTTTGCCTCACTTTCTCACCAAGATTCATTTGGATTCAGACAAAAGTCAAAACATGAAAGTTGTAGCTTGTTGCATAATCTACAACTTTTATACACAAAGTTTTCCCAAATGAGGCTTGTATCTCAAGTTACAAATTTTTGAATAAGGGCACTAAACCATTCATAACTTAGTGAAAATTTGACCTTTTTGACAAGGTTTTCTACCTAACTTCAAGGCCATTTTCCATACACTTCCACTTGGAATTTCAATTTGCATTTCAAAGATGGATTGTAGTATACATTCCAAGCTTTCCAAAATGTCCAAGAACTTCTCAAACAACCTCATGGTTAGGGAGAATCAAATTTTGCAAAATGGGAAAAAGTCACTTTTGTTCTTGGCCATGTACATGTTCATAACACTATGCATTTTAATCTCAGCATGCTTAAGCTACATTACAGGTCCTAAAACCCTTTGAAACTCATAAATTTAATGCAAAACCATTGTGCCAAGTTGTTATTCTAAGCATTTGGACATTACATGGAGAATTAACCCTAAACTAGAAAAAGCACTATTTCCATTTTTGAAAAGGAGAAACTTTATGTCAAGTTTGCAATCCAAGTGGTACAGTCCAAATCTTCTTGGCACAAGTTTGTGAGCAAATTGCACTGATCAAAGCCAATGTATGCAGCATAGTGTGAGGGCCTGTACAGGCTAGAATCATCAAGTGGCCATTGCTTGCTTCAAGTTCAAGTAAGATAGCATAACTTGTACCAACTCTCATATCAGCTTACAAACACTTAGACAAACTTATCAAATACAATCCAAACATTGATCCTAAGCAAAAGCACGAGCCTTTCACCTCCAATACCTCCCAAAACTCAGAATCACCTTGAAACTGCTCAAACAGAGCAACCTCTGCAGATTGAGTTCCAACTCTCAATCCTTTCAAGCATTCTTGCCCAAACCAGTTCATACACCTTCCCTACCATCTATGCAAGCTAACCAAAAGCAAAAACACGACCTATAATCCCTCTAACTGGTTCCACCATTTTCACATTTCTGACTTGCAGGTGAAGTGCTCTAGCTCGATTCAAAAGCTCTCAAGGCAAAGTAAATATTGGAACAGCATCACCACACCTCAAGGAAGCTACACCAACCATTATCTTGCCCTGAAAGCTTCTCCTTTGCCAGATAGAACTTCAACTGAACAGGTAAGTTTTTGAATTCGTATCTCTCTTATTAGGCATCATTAGCTCTAAGTTTGTGAATACACAATGTTCTACTCATGCCACTGAACATGTACATGTTTTTACTTTTCATTTCTTTTGCTTGAGCTGTGAGAATTTAAGGTTTGAAAATGGCAGAAAACTTAGGTCAGGATTTGGGATTGTTAAAATTCTCTCTCATTTCTGAGAGTTAGGATGAGTTTTTTATATATTTGGAATCGTGATTCAATGCTTGACATGTTTTGTGTTGAAAGTTTGTACAAAAACTCAAAGAATCAGGATGTTTGAATCCCTGTTACAAGCGCGCGTTTTTGGCTGGAGGTTGAAGAAGGTGTCTCATGGGCTGGGCCAACTTTTGTTCTAATTTTCACACCATACAATTGCTTCTGCACCCCCTGAGCCCATTTGGTTTATTTTTAATGATTTCTGACTTTTTCTTTTTTTGATTGATTCATTTATTTTTTCTCATGTTATTAAAAATATAAAAATATTTTTTCTCACCATTTTTTAATTTATTAGGTATTTATGTGATTTTCTTTTGATTAATACACAAATAAATAAATATATACATTTCATTAAAAATATTGAGAAATATGTAAAATTACTTTTATTTTCACTTTTTATTTTATTTTACCTTCTGAAAATACTTTATATAAAAAATACTTTTTTTTTACAAATATTAAATATTATTATTATTTATATATAATACATATTTAAAATAATACATATATACATATATTTATTAATATATTTAGGGTAAATACAAAATATATACACTTTTGTTTTTTTTTCTTATTAATATTTAATATAGAAATTCATTTTTGACAAATACCTCATTTTATTTTATTTTTGTATATATAAATAAACATTTGTACATAATAAATGAATAATGTATTTTATTTAATAGAATTAGGGTTTTACCCTAAATATGAAAATACTCCAAAAAATAATACCTTTTTATTTTCTTTTTATTTTACATAAATAATACTTTTTTTTCATACATATAAAAATTCTTTTTGCATTCTTGCATATTTGTTTTTATTTTATGCAAATTGATCACCTTGTAAATGATTCAGTATTGATGTAATAGTTTTAGGTTTAAATTCCTTGTCAAAATCCCCATTTGAACATTTGTACCCCCCTTCCCATATTTGGTTTTGTAATAGCTTAGTAAATTTATTTTCGCACTTTATTGCTTTCTAATTATACCATGTTAGAATTAGGGTTTGTATGCAAAAAACGAAAAAATAGTTATGACCTAATCTCAAGACAAACAAGCATGAAAATGAACACACAAATCACACTTGCACCCCCTAGGGTATTCCATTTGTTGCCTTTTCGAAATTGGGCCATATTGCATGTTAGGTCTCTTTGGGCAAAACAAACAAATCAAATGATCATAGTCCCTCGATAACACTTTCAAAATATTGCCAAAACAAATGATCAAGTCCCTTAAAGAAAATGCCCAATGATACTTGGCACCATTGCAATTATGGTCTAAACGATGACCCGCGCCCGTCCCTTTCACATCCTAACATGAGATTGTCCACCAAATACAATGGTGGAACAAACTTGTTAAAAGGGTTAAAACATAGCAATAATCTTTGAGAAATTTAGGAGTAGATAACCTCTTAGTTACTTGAATCAAACTTACAAAAACAAAACACTTGCCTATTTTCTAAAACCACACTTCACAACACTTTCAAAAACAACTTTCAAAAACAAATGAAAAACTTTTCAAAAGACCTACACCTTTGTATACATCCCCACATGGATCATTACAAAGGTTGCCACCACAATGGCTTCTTTTCAAAACATTTTTCAAACCCACACACACAAGCACCATTTCAAACAATTGAAAAATAAAAGGCAAGTGATCTAAGCAAGTAACTAAGAGCCCATGGATAACCATGGATAGAAAGGGTGCTAATACCTTCCCTTTCTATAATCTACTCCCCGAACCCAAGAAAACATCTCAAAAGGTTTTTGCTGTGCTTTTTAAACCTTTCCTTAGGATAAAATAAAAAGTCGGTGGCGACTGTTGCTCAACCGAAACATTTCCGAAAACAAACACAAAACCTCAAGTCAGTTCTCCCACCGTATCACAGTCGCTGAGACGCAACCCTCCGCTTAGAGCCACCAACGCCATCACCTAATCTCTCCTTCCTCCATAGTTCGAGCCCAGTGGTTTTACGAAGCAAGGTTTGATTTTGACATTTTATACGTTTTTTACGATTTTGCATGTTATGATTTTGTGATTATTGGTCTTGATTAAGCTTTTTTTTCTGTTGAGGTGGTGGAAGGAAAGAGAGAAAGACATACTACCTTCGTTTTCTGGAGATGGAGGAGAGGTGGGGTCGGAGGCGCTCCGGAGGCTTTGACGGTGAGGGGCGGTGGCCTGATGATGCGTTGTGGGCTAGCTTGCTTCGTTGGAGAGCCTGGTATCTGTGTCTTTTGCCCTCTTTTTTTTGTATTGGTTCAGTGATGATGTTTGAGAGCCTTTGAGTATACTTTCCTCTTCCTTTCTGGTTGCCTTTACACGCTTGTTATGAAATGCTTGCTTTCAATGATGTTTGCCTGAGATGATGATGTGTATTCTTGGTCCCTCTTTGCCTTGTATGCTTGCTTTTGTTGATCCTGAGATGATGATTTTTGCTATGAAATGCTTTGTATGCTTGTATCCTATGATGGTTTCAAACTGAGGAATTATGTTTCCTTGAATACTTTTCCTCTCTTCTTTCGGCCTTGCTTCTGTTGCTTTTTTTTTTGTATATTTGCCTATGATGAAGTTTTTCTGAGGCCTGATGGGTTTGGAAATTGGTTTGACAAGTTTGTGTTGTTTGTGGTATTCTGGTTTTTGGCTTTGGGCGTGTATGGCTTGTATGTTTGTATCGGTTTAAAGGCTTCAGGCAGGTTTATGACAGGTGAAGCTTAGTGGTTCAGGCTTGTATGGACCTGTTTGTGTAGTATCAGGTTTTCTCTGGTACAGGTTTTTGGGTGAACTGGTTTTGGTTATGATGTTTGTTTCAGTTTTGGCATAGGTTTGAGCTGGAGGCTGTATGCTTTTCTGGTTCTTTGCAGATGCTTGAATGTTTCCACAGTTTGGCTTTAGGCTGTGTATTTTACCTAGTTTGAAGGTTATGTATTTGTTGATGTGCAGGTTTTTGTTTACTGGTAAGGCTTGATGCTGTTTTGATATGGCTTTACAGGTTGGCCAGGGTATTGTTTAGGCTTCACAGTTTGTGGCTATATGAGTTGTTTTTGGAGGTTTGAAAGGCTTAGACAAATTATGGTTATGTAAACTGGCCTTGAGGTTTGAAAAGCTTGACAGTTTTGTGGTTATGATATCTCTCTTAGTTCTCTTTCTATTTTTGATTTTTTTCCCTCCTTTTTTTTATGTTGTCTCCTCTTACTGTTTTATTGACAAATTGCTTTTTATATTTTGTTTCTCATGCCTAAAGCCTAAGCCTGCAAAACCTACACTTCTTTTCTCCACTCTCTCTCTTCAATACAATTCCAAACATTAAAATATGTTATGTGTACTTTTCTGAAAGGGCAATTGCTGGAAAGTGATGATATGATTCTTTGCTTGCATTACATGTTTTCTCTGCATATCTTGTACTTCTTCCAGCTTTTATGCTTCTTGTTATCTTTCCATATCTTCTTTTGACAGCTTTGAGTAGCCTTGTACTTGTTTGATATCTTTGACAGTTTGTGGACAGTTTGGAATTTGTGATTCAGTTTGGACTTTGTGGTTAGGCCTAGTTCAGTTTGCCTTTCTGATTATGCAGTATGTTGACAAACTTTGAATTTGTGCATTTTTCAATTTTGTGCATTCCAAGTTTAGCAAGCAAATATTCATCACTCTTTGTGAACCGGGAGAAATCCCGTGATTTGCAGAGAGGGCTAACTGATTCCAGTCAGTTGCCCTTAATGATGACCTTTATTTTTATCTGTCTCTTTAATTGTTTATCCACTTCAACTGACTTTTCTTTTGTTCTTTGCAGATAAATAATTAAATGGAGAGGAATAGCAAAAGGTGAAGAATTGAAGATTTAGAAAAAATTAGGATAGTCTTATTTAGGTTTAAATTACTGTAAAATCATTGTTGTAAACAATTTGTAAACAAAACAATTGTACAAATAATTTAAAAATAAATAAAAAGTTTTTTTTATCCAATTAATTCTTTTCCTCTTTTTACTTGTTTACTTTACTATCTATAATTCTTTAAATTAAATAATTGAAAATAAATTCCAACTATTTAATCTTAGAATATAAATAATTAAATAAACAATGCTTCAACATTTGATCACTTAAACTTGGCGCTTCCGACATCCAAAGCAAAACAACAGTCAATCACAGCAATTGCCCAGACGCTTTTTCCCTTTACTGACTTTAATCAAACATTGCAAATTCAAACCCAATGCATCCTTTTACTGATTCAGTCAAACAAATGCGAATTCGAACCAAATCTCGGAATAACTTGAAAAGCACCGTAGAATTAAATCTTTCTGAGGAACTGCGCATGAACAACCCTAATTCCTGATTAAATGCCAAAGAAGCGTTCGCCTGATCGAAGTTGAGCCAAAATCAGCCAAAACCCTAAGCAAACTGTATGAACTGTTCTAGAGCCATGAAAATCAATAAAACCCTAATTGTGTCTGACTGACGAGAAAAGTCTGTTTGACCGATTCTTGAGCCAGTTTGAAAAATCAGGAAACGCCTGAAGCTGTGATTTCTTGTGGAAAAATATGAGAGCAAATTTTGGGGTACAACAGTTGCCCCTATTCAATCTTCTTGAACCTGAATAGTTAGATTGGCAAGTTTGCCTTTCGCGACTCGAAGGTAAAAGAAGATTGGACACTAGAGTGCCCTAAAATTTGCACTCGGTGATGTGATGGTAGAGGGAACGGGCTTAAAGATGACATTTGGTGATGGGCTTAAAGATGCCATCTGATGCGATAGAATCTTGTCGGGGGATGGGCTTAGAGATGCCATCTGAGAATGGGCTTAAAGATGCCATTTGGTGACTGCTGGTAGGAGGATGGGCTTATAGATGCCATCTGAGAATGGGCTTAAAGATGCCATTTGGAAATGTTGAACTGTATTTCATTGGTGAGTGGACGAGTATCAGAAAGGCCTCCATGTTTCGGAACATCTCTGAACTGGGGGTCTGAATAAGAAATAGATTGACATCCGTGTCTGGAGAATCCGTGAACTGTTTTCAGGAGTTGAGATTGAATAAGCAATAGATTAACATCCGTTGTTGGGAAGAATCCGTAAACTGTTTTCAAAAGTTGCATCTGAACAAGCGATAGATTAACATCCGTTGTTGGGAAGAATCTGTAAACTATTTTCAGAAGTCTTGAAGTTGAATAAGCAATAGAGCAGCATCCGTTGTTGGGAAGCGTCCGTAAACTGTTTTCAGAAGTTGCATCTGAACAAGCGATAGATTAACATCCGTTGTTGGGAAGAATCCGTAAACTTTTTTCAGAAGTCTTGAAGTTGAATAAGCAATAGAGCAGCATCCGTTGTTGGGAAGCGTCCGTAAACTATTTTCAGAAGTTGCATCTGAACAAGCGATAGATTAACATCCGTTGTTGGGAAGAATCCGTAAACTATTTTCAGAAGTCTTGAAGTTGAATAAGCAATAGAGCAGCATCCGTTGTTGGGAAGCGTCCGTAAACTGTTTTCAAAAGTTGCATCTGAACAAGCGATAGATTAACATCCGTTGTTGGGAAGAATCCGTAAACTGTTTTTAGAAGTCTTGAAGAAGGAACCGGTGTAGGGTTTCCTGATGATGAGTCCGTGTAAAACTGCATCCAGATGAATCTGGAACAAGTATCAGAATGTCGTCGTGTCTGGGTCACATCTGAACTACTTCTGAGTGATTCTGGAATAAGTATCAGAATGTCGCCATGTCTGGGTCACATCTGAACTACTTCTAGAAAGAATCTCGGAAGGTGATGGTCTTTGTCTATTGACTGCTCTTTCCTGAAAAGGTAAAGAGTTAGTTGTTATGCAATGTCATGATGCATGATGCAATGTATGTGACATCAATGTTTATGACATGAATGTGATGAATGCGCATGTAAGCTGATGAGCTATCTTGCTGAGGATAAATGAATCCTGGATGGCTGAAGATAAAAGAATCTTGACTGCTGCCAGGGAGGGCAAGAATCTTCTGATTGTTGAAAATGAGAAGTCTTGGGACTACTGTTGGGGGAATCAGAAGCTTGGGTTGTATGCCAAACTACTGGGGATTTCCTGTTTTGAGGAGATCTGTGTAGGATTTCCTGATGATGAGTCAGTATAAAATTGCATCGGGTTTTTGAACACTTTTGACATTCGAATGCCCCAAGTGGTGATGTAGATAATTTCCTGCCTTGTTACAGGTATTGATCCACAATCAGTCGTCCACAGATGTTTTCCTGGCTTGTTACAGGTGTTGATCTGGAACTTTAAGAAAAGTTGGTCAAGGAGATATTGTCCTGGCTTGTTACATGTGTTGATCTCTGACCTGAGAAAGAAAGATGGTTCCCTGGCTTGTTACAGGTGTTGATCTTCAATCTCTTCATGTAGATGATTTCCTGGCTTGTTACAGGTATTAATCCACAATCAATCGTCCACAAATATTTTCCTGGCTTGTTACAGGTATTGATCTGGAACTTAAGAAAGGTGACAGAAAGGCAACCGTGTCTAGAGCCAGTCTGGACCGTATCTTCCAACATGTGATGAAGGAATTGTTGAACACTTTTGACATTCGAATGCCCCAAGTGGTGTTGTAGATAATTTCCTGGCTTGTTACAGGTGTTAATCCATAATCAGTCGTTCACAGATATTTTCCTGGCTTGTTACAGGTGTTGATCTGGAACTTAAGAAAAATTGGTCAAAGAGATATTGTCCTGGCTTGTTACAGGTGTTGATCTCTGACCTGAGAAAGAAAGATGGTTCCCTGGCTTGTTACAGGTGTTAATCTTCAATCTCTTCAGACGTGCCCTGGCTAGATACAGGAATCGAGTCTGGAATTAATCGTCAACAGATATGCCCTGGCTGGATACAGGAATCGAATCTTCAAACTCTTCAGACGTGCCCTGGCTAGATACAGGAATCGAGTCTGGAAATAGTCGTCAACAGATATGCCCTGGCTGGATACAGGAATCGAATCTTCAAACTCTTCAGACGTGCCCTGGCTAGATACAGGAATCGAGTCTGGAAATAGTCGTCAACAGATATGCCCTGGCTGGATACAGGAATCGAATCTTCAAACTCTTCAGACGTGCCCTGGCTAGATACATGAATCGAGTCTGGAAATAGTCGTCAACAGATATGCCCTGGCTGGATACAGGAATCGAATCTTCAAACTCTTCAGATGTGCCCTGGCTAGATACAGGAATCGAGTCTGGAAATAGTCGTCAACAGATATGCCCTGGCTGGATACATGAATCGAATCTGGAATTGTGATAGTTGATCTGCTGGTGGTTGTAATTTCCAGCAGGTGGTGAAGGAATGATTGAACACTTTTGACATTCGAATGCCCCAAGTGATGATGGAGTCTTGAATCAGATTACTCTGCGGATTGAGAGATTTCTTGAAATCTTGACTGGACTGCCCCAGGTTAACTGAACTTTGAAAGATCTGTTGAAACCTTGACTGGACTGCCCCAGGTTAACTGGATGGAGCTATGTCATGCCCCTTGTTGATAGGAGATTTGTCGTTGGAAGTGCTATCCTTTTGAAGTGATTTTGTTCACTGAGAGAGTTTTCGTTCCTCCGAACATTCGCTGTATGAATTTCTTCGCTGTTAAACAAAAAGCCAAATGCAGACAGTGATATTCAAGCAATGCAAAGTTTATGTTTGTCTTGAAGTTTTGCAAAATGTGTTTTTTAGCAGAAAACTTTTCATAAGACAAGTCAACATAAGATTTAGAGCAAAGCCTTACAGGAGTTAGGATACCTTTTGTAACAGTATGCTTTCGAACTAACCCATGCTTCAATTAGGACTTTTGAAGGGTTGTAACGTGGCCTGGTTCACGGTTTAAGAAACAAAGGATAAAGGCTCAAAGTACATTTGTACCCACCCGCTCTTCGTGATATTCTTCATACCTAAGCTCAGTTAATGGTGCGTCGCACTCTGTTTTGAGTTTGGAACGACCTTTTGGGCGATGGTTCACCAGTTCAATTTGGGAGACAGTCATCATCTCGTTTTTCTTTTTCAACATTTTTTCATGTTGTCGAGGATTTGTAATGACCTCACTATTTTGATTTTGATTTGTTATCCCTAACTTTTGCCTAACTGTTCCCATTTTCGAGATTACAGTCAGCGGGATTCCCCAGCTTTCTTAAGCCTCCTTTATAGGTTTTGGCTTGGTGGGCTTTTCTCTTTTGAGAGATTTACTGCCTATGTGATAGGGAACCAGCCTTGTCTTTTAATTCCAAAGGAATGCTTTTCTTTTTCTTTGACGTCGTCCGTTGTGTTACGAACTGAGAATTTGCGACTTCAATGCGCGTTTTCTCTTGAATTAACTGAGATACTACCTTGCCCCAGGTTTATATCAAAGGTTTCGATTGTTTAGAAATAGAAAACTCCTACTTCTTTGGCTCGAAGGGGTTGACTAGGGATTATCTTCCTTATAACTCCAGTGTTTGGGGATTTGAAAGAAATGCCTGTACATCATCAGCAAGGTCTGTTTAAAAGCATACCGTATGAGATTATGGTATTGTTTCGTCATCCTCCCTCTAAAGGCTTGTAGCTTTTTATCAAGAGTCAGATATCATAAAGAAAAGTATAAGAGTAGTGAAACGAATGGATGAATTCAAGACAAACATATGCAATGCATTAATGAAAACAGAGCTTAACATCAACAGATAATTGTTTGACAACAAAAGAAATTACAACTTTGAAAATTCAAAATGAAGCAAAAGTCTTTCAGCTTGAGCTTTGTCACTTCAGGTGGAGAACCCCTTAACGGAAGATTTTCATCTCGCCGTCTGGCATGAATTCCAGCACTCCAATGTCGATCAGATCTTGAATCTTGTTCTTCAAGGCCCAACAGTCGTTGGTGTCGTGTCCCGGGCTGTAGGAGTGGTAAACACAAAATGCGTCGGGGCGATAGTTAGGAGAAGAGGTATTGAGCTTCTGAGGAGGATCCCTTAAGGTAAGCAGGTTGACCTCCAACAGGCGCTTCAGTATGAAGAAAGATGGTATCTCAGTCTCCGTGAACTGTCTTCCCGACGTTTCTTGCTTACGCCGATTACCCCGTTGACGCTGGCGAGGTTGTTGATGGGCTTGTGACCCTGAAGCAAGTGAAGGAGCCTCCCCCTTGTCTTCTTGAGTGGATGGAGGCTGAGCGGTGACTTGCTCTTCGACCTCAGATGTTTGCCCCAATTGGTTGTTTTGAAGCAGTTGGCGGACGAGAACTCTGAGTTCTTCTTGTCTTTGAGATAGGTCTTGGACGAGAGCCATCTGGCCCACTAACTGCCCCATCACTTGGATCCTCAATGTTGCCAGATCAAACTGCAGCTCCGCGAGCTGATCACTCCTGGTATTGTTGGAATTCTCCAAGCCCTTTGTGAGGAGAGCTTTCATTTCTTCTTGCCCCAGAGACAAGTTCAAAAACATTTCCTGCAGCTGAGCAGTCTGGTTTTGGATGTCTTTGACAGACCTTTCTAGAGCCATCTCTTACTGAAATAAACAGTATGAGAGTAAGGAAACCTGAAAAAGGAAAAACTATCAAAATGCAATGCATGATATGTGGATGCATGCTTTCAAGGATCTCTTGGGGTAAACACAAGAAAATGTTAGAGGTTGAACTTTGATCTTTGATTGGAGATCTTCGCACCGGTGGATGTCTTTCCACGAGAATCAAGCTCACCATGTCAAGTGGGTCATAGCCACTGATTCAAGTTGTTGTACTTGATCTTTGATTGGAGAACTTTGTATCGGTGGATGTCTTTCCACGAGAATCAAGCTCGCCATGTCAAGTGGGTCATAGCCACTGATTCAAGTTGTTGTACTTGATCTTTGATTGGAGAAATTTGTATCGGTGGATGTCTTTCCACGAGAATCAAGCTCACCATGTCAAGTCGGTCATAGCCACTGATTCAAGTTGTTGTACTTGATCTTTGATTGGAGAACTTTGTATCGGTGGATGTCTTTCCACGAGAATCAAGCTCACTGTGATCGGTGGATCTGGAACTGACTGTTTAACGCTGGTTCGCGAAATGTCGCGGAAGCAAGAGTCGCCACCGTCTTTTATTTTCTCCAAATGGAAAGGACAAAAGCACAGAAAAATTCCTTATAGAGATTGCTCTCGGTTCGGGAGGTAGATTTATAGAAAGGGAAGGTGTTAGCACCCTTTCTATCCATGGTTATCCATGGGCTCTTAGATACTTGCTCATTTGTGTTTTCAAAATGGTTTGTTTGCTTTTCAATGTGGGTTTTAAAAAAGTTTCTTTGAAAATTCCAGTTCGACTCTTGTATCGGTCCTCAAGAGTGTTTGATAAATTGCTTTCGAAAGCTTTTGAAAAGGTGTCGGTATGAAAAGTATTTTTTTTTAATTTGTTTTGAAGTTAGAGCAAGTATCTAGAGTCGTCTACCTACCCTAAGGAATTCGTCTGTGTAAATGTCCTTTAAAGTAGTGCCATCCCACTTTTGAGAGGTAGGTAGCACCACCTTTGGAGGTGTTCGGGTCAATTCGAAGGTTCGGGACATGGTGATCACCAGAGCAATAGGAAGACACCTTAGAAGCTACCCTCATGCCAGGTTCCCGGATCATGAGGACTTACTAAGACATCCTCTACTCGACGATCACCTTTTGAGGCAAGGCAACAGTGAGGCGTACCCTAGGGGTGATGTGTGATTTGTGTGTTGTTTTCAGATATTTTGTCTTATCAGGTCATGGGTGATCTACGCTTTTGTTTTTATTTAGACATTCATTCTTGCATGCAGTTATTAACAATAAAAAAAAAGGTTCGGAAATTAAAGTTCCTAAACTATTACAAAGGCGCGGGTCCACATCGCCAAATTAAATCCAGGACCCGATTTGACATAAAATAAAGTAAAGTGCGAGAAATATAAATTTACACGGCTTTGGGAGAATTACATAAGAAATTATAAGAAAAGAAATAAAATGCGCGAATTGGAATTACGATTGAAAGCGAGGGCGTTGGACCCTTTTTAATGAAATTAAATTATATTAACAAATTAATTAAATTAAGGAAAAAAGAAAAGATTTTTGAGGTTTTTTTGTATTTATGAATTTTTAATGAGAAGATTAAATGAAATTAAAATATTAATTAACCCTAGTTCTAGTTATTTTTATTTATTAAGAAAAGCATTAAAATTTAACCTAAAATTAAACCTAATTAATTAATTGCAAGTATTTACAAGAATAATGATAATTAATAATTAATAATTAATATGGTGAAAAAAGGAAAAAAAGATAAAAATGTTTGAAACCCTAATTCTACCAATTTTTAATTTATTAAGAAAAGTATTTGAATTAAACCTAAATTTTAAAAAAAAGCCTAATTAATTAATGAGATTTATGTACAAAATAACATTTAAATAAAAATATTTATTTTTGTCTTTTTTCTGATTTTATGTTATTTTTATATTTTATGAAAATAAATTAATTTAAGGAATTAAAAAAAAGAAATAATTGAAACAAATAAAATAAGAAAGAAAAGAATTGCAAAACCTTGGGGGGTTCTGTCCCCAATTGGAGGTATAATTTAGCATTTTGGGCCCATTGAAACCCTGGTCCTTCTGACTTTTTCAGGAAGCATGTGGCATGTTTGACTAAGCCATTCCATATGCCTTGAATCCTGGCTTTTGGTTTGATCTTGGTGGCCATGTGGCACGCTGGAATTGTGGGCGTATGGTGGATGTTTGGAGGCATGCTGCATAGGAACGTGGTTAGAAGAAAAATATGGAATAAGAAAGGGGGACCTGGGATTCGAACCCAGGTCCCAGAGATTACCAATGCCAAGCCTGACCAGTGGAGCTGTGAACGCGCTTTGTACATAGAATAGAACACAAATACCATAAAGTAAAATAAGAGTTAATGGATAATTTTAGCGCGAAATTCAAACGAGCCAACCATGCCTTGCCACCTAGTCTTCTTCTTCCTCGTTTGCATTTTACCTGAAACATAAAAGGAATTAGCGGGGGTTTTAAACCCCCCCAAAATATGCCCTTTTCAAGAATAGCGATTAGGCTATCTTGCTTCATAAATTGGGCGCGACTGTTGCATTCGATTCGTCCAAGTGTCCTGAATTTAACCATGGTACTGAGAAGTCTTAATTTTACAGTATATGAAAATACCCAATTCGAAGCTTGAGGAACCCTAGCATGTTTCAATGGTGAAATCGCGTACGATGCTTAAAAACTCAATTAAAACATGTGGTTAGCTTTAGAATGATCCAATGAACACAAATCCAATATTAAAAATTGCAAATAATGCATGAATTATGATTCAAGAATATGGAAAAAGTCATGAACAGAATGAGGTTATTCTACCAGTTCTTCGCGTTAGGGATGATGGTTTTGATTCAGGCACATTCCTTGAAGCCTCGGGAACACAATAGGATGGTTTTCTTGCCTTGAAAAGCCTTGGAACCACGTTTTTAGTTTTAGAATTTTTTGACAAAAGTGCAAGTTTGGTTCTTCAATTCTGGCGCAGCTTTCAGCTTCCTAGCACTAGGGTTTACATCCTGCTTATGTATGGAATGATTAGGGTTGAAAATTGGATCCAAAAAACCTTTGCATTGATGTAGAGAATATTTGATTTTCATGCATATAATTTTCAATCTTTTTCATGCATATTTGATGCCAATTATGTCCAAATCACATTGATTCTTCCCATATCAGATCATGCACGAATCTTGAGTGTATTTCATGCATAAAAAGATTTTAAAAAGTTTGCTTTGGTATTTTCCACATATTTATTTTAATTAAATGAATTATTAGCAATTAAAAATTCAAATAAATAAATAAAAAATGATGAATAACTTCCCTTTGGGCCAAATGGTCGTGCACATGCTTTGGATGATGAATTTTGGAAGAAAATGTGGCCCATTAGCAATTTTAAGGCATTTGAAGCAAAGTTGACTTTTCAAAATACCCAAAAATTTCCCAACTTCCACAAGGCATATATTGCTCAATTTTTAAGCTTTGATCATGTTCTTGGACATTTTGGAAAGGTCTTGTAGTCCTATAACCAATGCCTTTGGTCCCATGTCGTTTTGATTTACCAATCTCAAGTTATGGCCTTTGACTTACAGTCCCTTTTTGTTGACTTTTGAAAATGACCTATAATGTTGAAATTGATAACTTTTTGTGAGTGCATTTCTTGGACTTGAAGTGTGAAGAGGAGTTGTAGGAAATGTCTTTATCTTCAAAATGAGCTTTGGATGGAATTTTTCTGATAATCCATGTGGAAGTTATGCCTTAGTCAAGTTACAGTTGACTTTTTCAACTGTCCAAATATGGAAACTTTTGCATCTTGAGACTTTTTGAGCCAAGCTTTGAGAATCATGATCAAGAATTGATCAAATGATGTTTGTGGCTTCAAAATGAGATGTTGACCAAAATTTTTGACTTTTGCCTGTCAAATGACCATTTTGCCCCTACAGTTGACTGTAGTGCAATTAGGGTTTTTTGACTGTGCAATTTTGTGCTGTAAGTCTTGAAACTTGGTATGAGGATACTTGACCATGTTTGTAGGCATGTGGGACTTGATTGGACCCTTGGAAACTTCATTTACTTTGTCAGAACCAAAACCCTAATTCTTGACTGTTAGGAGGCCCTTGAACTGTGCAACCCTTGGGGAATTTTTTGAAGCATGCTCTTTGCAATTCTTGAAGAATATGGGAGGGCAAATTTTGGGGTACAACACTCACCATGTCAAGTGGGTCATAGCCACTGATTCAAGTTATTGTACTTGATCTTTGACTGGCATTTGTTTAGAGGAGAAACCTCTTGCCTCTTGGTAGACGTCTGGTTCAACGTAAACCTGCACCAAAAGAACCCTCGAGATCCTTGAAATGGTTATTAAAATTGCTATGGTATGATGTTATGATGTTATGTACATGTATGCAAAAACAAGTAAGCGTATATACAGGTAATCATATTCACACAGAGCAAACAAGTCCTTAGGTTCAGGCTTGCAGGGGGTTTAGGTAAGTACCCTCTTGAAGTTAGTTGGCTCATCCTGTCCTAAAAATAGAAACCAGGTTCTAAGGAGCTCAATATCATTGGATTGTTTTCTGTGTTCATTGTTTCGGTTTAGCCACTTAACTGGCGACCGAAATATTCCAAGAAAACAAACCTCAAATGAGTGTAGCATCGAGTATCTACCAACTTCGAACTGCACCAAATTCGGTCATCTCACTACCCCTAAAAAGGCTAAGATGGTCAATTAAGGTTCTAAGAGTTCGTTAGTGCTTCACGACATCACTCAGCGGCCCCGTACTCTCCTTGACTGAACTCAAGGGTTACCGGTACTCACAAATATGTCACACTAACATAGCTTACTGCTTCAACCATGTCGGTATACCCCGCACAGTTCCCTCACAGTTTTATTGCTATTTACCTAAAAGGTGCCCCAAATCCGGGTGTAGGATTTACAACAAACCCAAACAAGGACCCAAGAGAGTAAAGCAAACAAGGCAATCAAAGCAAGAATGTAAAGGTGATCTAAACCCTAAGGTAACCCCACTTTTAAGTAAATTCCCCAGCAGAGTCGCCAGTTCTGTGATACGGTGGGAGAACTGACTTGTGTTTTGCGTTTGTATTCGCACTTGTTCGGTTGAGCAAGAGTCGCCACCGACTTTTTATTTTATCCTAAAGGAAAGGTTAAAAAGCACAGCAAAAACCTTTTGAGATATTTCATGGGTTCGGGGGGTAGATTATGAAAAGGGAAGGTATTAGCACCCTTTTCATTCATGGTTATCCATGGGCTCTTAGTTACTTGGTTTTTTAGATCACTTGCCTTGATTTTCGATTGCTTGAAGAGGGTGTGTGTGTGTGTGTTTTTGAAAATGTTTTTGAAGAAGATGCCTTGTTTTAGGCAACCAATGTAATGACTCGTGTTTGAGTATATACGAAGGTGTGTATCTTTTCGAAAAGATGTTTCAAGATGTTTTTGAAGAGTTTGTTTTGAAAGTGTTTGTGAAGTGTGGTTTTTGAAAAGAAGGCAAGTGTTTTTGCAAGTTGATCTCAAGTAACTAAGATTTTTGTCTACCCCTATTGTACTCAAAGGTTTTCTCTATGTTTTCAACCCTTTTTAACAATTTTGTTCCACCATTGAATTTGGTGGACAATCTTGCGTTTAGGATGTTTAACGGGACGGGCGCGGGTCATCGTATGGACCATGAATGCAATGGTGCCAAGTGTCTTTGGCAATTTTCTTTAAGGGACTATGATCATTCCGTTTTAAGCAACTTTTCGAAAGCGTCATCGAGGGACTTATGATCATTTGATTTTGTTTTGCCAAAGAAACCCGACGTGCAAGCATGGCCCATTTTGGAAGGCAACATGTGGGATTACCCTAGGGGGTGCAAGTGTGATTGTGTATTGATTTCATGCATTTGTTATTGTATTAGGTTATCTAGCGTTTGATTTTATGTACATGCAAACCCTAGGTCTAACCATGGTATAATTTGAAAGCGGTAAATTGCAAGAATTTAAAGTCTACGCTATTACAAATAGTATCCCGGAGTGGGGGTACAAATTTACAAATGGGGATGAGACTTTAAGAATGTAGTGTCCAATAATTTACAACCAAATCGAATTGCGCAAATGTAATCAATGTAATGTATAGCATAAGAATAGCAAATGTATATTGTCAAATGTAAAGTGTATTGTGTAGGTGTACGTGTAAGTGTATATGTGTATGTAATTTATTTACAGGGTGAAATGTATTGTTTTCATTTTTGTATTTTGTTAAATATGTACAAAAAAAGATTTTTTAAGAAAAGAAAAAAAAAGAAATGCTTATATATTTTATTGTGTATTAATGTTCCTAAGTATTTTTTAGTTAGCATTTTATGTACAAGGTTTTAACTAAAAAGATGTTTTAAGTTCAAGAAAATTAATAATTATATTTTAAAATGTAATGAAAATAAACAGAAACAATTAGGAAAATTTGTATGAAAAGATTTATTAAAGAGAGTTTTTAATCTATTAATCTAATCTAATATTTATGTGTTCTTTTTAATATAACAAAATAAAAGATAATTTTTAGTAAAAAAATGAAGTATTGTTTTATTTGACAAAATGGATAAAATATATTAGTTAAGAAAGAAAAAAAATAAATGGATAAGTAAGCTTATGAGAAAAAAGAAAGAATAGGTTTTGAGAGAATTTATGGGCTTTAAGGGGAAGCTGGCCCAAAACAAAGCTGGGAAAGATAATCAGAAAGGGGGGTGCACTTGGAACGTATGGGATTTAGGCTTCTGGAAAGGGCAAAGCCCATTAGGTTTCACAAATGTTCTTAGGGTTAAGTGTTATTGTGTTCAGTTGGGGAAAAGTTAGGGTTACAGAAAACGGCGCCATTCTCTTTTCACTTCTGTTCATCTTCGTCTTCCTCAATGTGAAGGTCGCTGAGACGCAACCCTCCGCCTAGAGCCACCAGCGCCATCACCTAATCTCTCCTTCCTCCATAGTTCGAGCCCAGTGGTTTTACGAAGCAAGGTTTGATTTTGACATTTTATACGTTTTTTACGATTTTGCATGTTATGATTTTGTGATTATTGATCTTGATTAAGCTTTGTTTTCTGTTGAGGTGGTGGAAGGAAAGAGAGAAAGACATACTACCTTCGTTTTCTGGAGATGGAGGAGAGGTGGGGTCGGAGGCGCTCCGGAGGCTTTGACGGTGAGGGGCGGTGGCCTGATGATGCGTTGTGGTCTAGCTTGCTTCGTTGGAGAGCCTGGTATCTGTGTCTTTTGCCCTCTTTTTTTTGTATTGGTTCAGTGATGATGTTTGAGAGCCTTTGAGTATACTTTCCTCTTCCTTTCTGGTTACTTTTACACGCTTGTTATGAAATGCTTGCTTTCAATGATGTTTGCCTGAGATGATGATGTGTATTCTTGGTCCCTCTTTGCCTCGTATGCTTGCTTTCGTTGATCCTGAGATGATGATTTTTGCTATGAAATGCTTTGTATGCTTGTATCCTATGATGGTTTCAAACTGAGGAATTATGTTGCCTTGAATACTTTTCCTCTCTTCTTTCGGCCTCGCTTCTGTTGCTTTTTTTTTGTATATTTTCCTATGATGAAGTTTTTCTGAGGCCTGATGGGTTTGGAAATTGGTTTGACAAGTTTGTGTTGTTTGTGGTATTCTGGTTTTTGGCTTTGGGCGTGTATGGCTTGTATGTTTGTATCGGTTTAAAGGCTTCAGGCAGGTTTATGACAGGTGAAACTTAGTGGTTCAGGCTTGTATGGACCTGTTTGTGTAGTATCAGGTTTGCTCTGGTACAGGTTTTTGGGTGAACTGGTTTTGGTTATGATGTTTGTTTCAGTTTTGGCATAGGTTTGAGCTGGAGGCTGTATGCTTTTCTGGTTCTTTGCAGATGCTTGAATGTTTCCACAGGTTTGGCTTTAGGCTGTGTATTTTACCTAGTTTGAAGGTTATGTATTTGTTGATGTGCATGTTTTTGTTTACTGGTAAGGCTTGATGCTGTTTTGATATGGCTTTACAGGTTGGCCAGGGTATTGTTTAGGCTTCACAGTTTGTGGCTATATGAGTTGTTTTTGGAGGTTTTAAAGGCTTAGACAAATTGTGGTTATGTAAACTGGCCTTGAGGTTTGAAAAGCTTGACAGTTTTATGGTTATGATATCTCTCTTAGTTCTCTTTCTGTTTTTGATTTTTTTCCCTCCTTTTTTTTATGTTGTCTCCTCTTAATGTTTTATTGACAGATTGATTTTTATATTTTGTTTCTCATGCCTAAAGCCTAAGCCTGCAAAACCTGCACTTCTTTTCTCCTCTCTCTCTCTCTTCAGTACAATTCCAAACATTAAAATATGTTATGTGTACTTTTCTAAAAGGGAAATTGCTGGAAAGTGATGATATGATTCTTTGCTTGCATTACATGTTTTCTCTGCATATCTTGTACTTCTTCCAGCTTTTATGCTTCTTGTTATCTTTCCATATCTTCTTTTGACAGCTTTGAGTAGCCTTGTACTTGTTTGATATCTTTGACAGTTTGTGGACAGTTTGGAATTTGTGATTCAGTTTGGACTTTGTGGTTAGGCCTAGTTCAGTTTGCCTTTCTGATTATACAGTATGTTGACAAACTTTGAATTTGTGCATTTTCCAATTTTTTGCATTCCAAGTTTAGCAAGCAAATATTCATCCCTCTTTGTGAACCGGGAGAAATCCCGTGATTTGCAGAGAGGGCTAACTGATTCCAGTCAGTTGCCCTTAATGATGACCTTTATTTTTATCTGTCTCTTTAATTGTTTATCCACTTCAACTGACTTTTCTTTTGTTCTTTGCAGATAAATAATTAAATGGAGAGGAATAGCAAAAGGTGAAGAATTGAAGATTTAGAAAAAATTAGGATAGTCTTATTTAGGTTTAAATTACTGTAAAATCATTGTTGTAAACAATTTGTAAACAAAACAATTGTACAAATAATTTAAAAATAAATAAAAAGTTTTTTTTATCCAATTAATTCTTTTCCTCTTTTTACTTGTTTACTTTACTATCTATAATTCTTTAAATTAAATAATTGAAAATAAATTCCAACTATTTAATCTTAGAATATAAATAATTAAATAAACAATGCTTCAGCATTTGATCAATTAAACTTGGCGCTTCCGACATCCAAAGCAAAACAACAATCAATCACAGCAATTGCCGAGACGCTTTTTCCCTTTACTGACTTTAATCAAACATTGCAAATTCAAACCCAATGCATCCTTTTACTGATTCAGTCAAACAAATGCGAATTCGAACCAAATCTCAGAATAACTTAAAAAGCACCGTAGAATTAAACCTTTCTGAGGAACTGCGCGTGAACAACCCTAATTCCTGATTAAATGCCAAAGAAGCGTTCGCCTGATTGAAGTTGAGCCAAAATCAGCCAAAACCCTAAGCAAACTGTATGAACTGTTCTAGAGCCATGAAAATCAATAAAACCCTAATTGTGTCTGACTGACGAGAAAAGTCTGTTTGACCGATTCTTGAGCCAGTTTGAAAAATCAGGAAACGCCTGAAGCTGTGATTTCTTGTGGAAAAATACGAGAGCAAATTTTGGGGTACAACAGAAGGTGTTAGCACCCTTTCCATCCGTAGTTTTCTACGAGCTCTTAGATGCTTAGCTCATTTTTGAAATACTTTGTGGTTTGTGTGTTTTTTTTAAAAGTATTTTTGAAAGTGCCTTAATGCGACAATTTGCTTTATGATAACTCTTGTGTCAGTCCTCAAGAGTGTTGATAAAGCATTTGAAAAATGTTTTTGAGAATTGTTTTGTGTAAGTGTAAAAGTTTGTTTTTTGAGAACAACATCTAGGAACTATCTACTTTACTCGAAAGGTTTGTTCTTTTCCTCCTTTCCTTCAGACAGTGCTATCCTACTATTAGTGAGTAGGTAGCCCTAGTCGTTTAGATGTTTGAGGGACATTCGAAGGAACGTTTATAATCACAAAGGCAACTTGGCAAGAAATCTTAGTAACTACTATAGGGTTTTAAGATCATTTTTACCGAGGCAACGTCGATAGGGTCATCGAGGGACTTATGATATTTTTAAACCAGAGCGTAGCCACTAAAATCTCTCATGTTTCGAGAGTTGTGACTATTTTTCTGAAGGCAACCAAAGTGGGAGTACCTTAAAGGTGCACATGTGCAATTGTATTGTGTTTCAGTTATTTTTGTTTTTGAAGTTAGATTTGCTAACATTCACTTTTAGTATTATCATGTAATCCTATAACATACATCTAACAGTTAATATCTGTACATGAAACATAAAGTTCAGAAATTAAATCCTACGCTATTACATGGCTTCGGGGAGGGGGATTATTTACATGTCCAAAAACGAGGGGGATAAAACAATAAATATCCTAGTTTAAATCTATTTCATCCAGTAGGCAGATACAAAAAATATGAAAATAAAAACGCGAAAGGTAAAAACGCGTGTGAATTGAAATGACGTCTAATCCTAAACTATTTCTAAGTTAAAAAGATATCTTTTTTGTCGTTTTGTTTTGTTTTATGACAAAAATTAAATTCAAATAAATCCTAATTCTATTAATTTTTAAATTAAGAAAATGGTTTAAATAAATATTAATTAAGAAAAAAAGCTAACCTAATGTTTTTTTTTGTGATTTTTTGATTTTATGTTGATTTAAAGAGTAGAGCCAATAAAAGAAATGAACAAAACAAAATAAAAATACAAATGGTCCTTCGATTTAGGGAAGGAGACTGTCCTTCGATCCAAGGAGGGAGGTGCTTTTCGATCCAGGGAAAGAGGTTGTCCTTCGATCCAGGGAGGGATATTGTTTTTCGATTCAGGGAAGGAGGTTGTCCTTCAATCCAGGGAGGGACCTTATTGAAAGCGTATGATGGAATTCCTATGGAGGGTACTGGATCTTCAAGAAAACAAACATAAAAAATCATTGCAAGAGGCAGGGATCGAAACCCCTGCCTCCGCACACACGCAACACCTTATCCTTCTTGCCCCTAATTCGAATCTTCTGATCTCAGGTTTAAGCTTATTTTTGCTCGAAACAACCTAAACCCAGATATTCGTAGGAAATCTCAGATCGTGCCCTAGAAATGGCATGATCTCATTCACGTTAAACATGTACTATCAATAGCCCTGAACATGCATCAAACGGTTAAAAGTATTAATATGCCATGAAAATGTAGTTTTTTGGATTTGTAAACCCTTACCAATCGGAGATGCATGGATCTGTGGCTTTAGGCATGGAACTGTTTGCTTAGGGGCCTGAAAGTCTTCCTCGAAATCTCAGGAGAGGGATAAGATGTTTGGTTTTGAGCGAGGAAGCCTGTAGTGTGCTTCAATTCTGGAAGCTTTGAGATATTTTTATGATTTTCGTGTGGCTCTCTGAGGTGATTTGTGCATGTAGGAAAAATGTTTCTGTGTATCTGCAAAAATGTTTCTGTGGCAATGTTTCTGTGTCTGGGTGGAGGCAAAATGTTTCTTTTTTTCCCTGTCCTTGACAATGTGTCTTTAGCTTTATTTATAGGGGGCAGTGGTGAATGTAAATGGCAAGAAACAAACATTAATCAGGCTTTGAAGGCAGAATCGAAAGCCTTAAATAAGTTTCCTTTTTGAGGATTTTCTACTCTTTTGGGTTTTGAATGAACCTGGACATGTTTCACTCCCTGACTCCTTCGAATTCCCTCAAGCCTTGTTCTTCGATTGGCTCTGAGTGGCTTCCTTTAATGGCTCTGGGCTTCAATTCAATTTGTTCACGGTTTCATCCTCATGGCTCCTTCGATTGAGTCCATTTATGTTGTTTGTTTGACCTGGAAAATTCTCCTATTAGCCCAATCGAACACTTCCTTTTGGCCAGTCAAAGCTTCTTTTATTATTTCCTTCGAATGTAATTGTGCAGGAGGCTTGGGCTTGGCAGCATGTAGGACTTTGGCCAACGAGAATCTTGAACTAGACTCATCAAAAGACAAAACAAAACTTGTTTCCAACAATTGCGTGTCCTTCGAATGGACCAATTGTATGTCCTTCGAAGGCACCATTTGTATGTCCTTCGAATGGACCAATTGTATGTCCTTCGAAGGCACCACTTGTATGTTTCTTCAAATAGACCACATGCACCCCTTGTGCGTTCTTCGAATGGGCCACCAATGTGTGTTCATAATGTAGAAACTGTGTGTTGAAGGGTTCAAAGGTGGAATCGAAGCAAGTCGTTTCAAAGGGAGCCATTGCAAAATCGAAGCTAGCACAAAGAAAGCCAATTCCTTGTGGATGCTAGCATGAGGGAGGCTATTGCTTTGTGGATCAAAGCAGGCACAAAGGAGGCCATTGCCTAGTGAATCAAATCAGGCACGAAGGAAGTATTTGCCTAGTGAATCAAAGGCAATCACATAGGAAGTCCTTGCCTTGTGAATCGGAAGCAGGCCTGAAGGATATACTTTCCTTGTGAATCAAAGGCAGGAATTAAGGAAGTAATTTCCTAGTGAATCAAAGGCAAGCCTGAGGAAGCCTTTGCCGTGTGGATCGAAGGCATGTTGAAGGAGGCCAAAGTCCAGTCGAAGCTTGGGAAATCGAAGCCAATCTTGAAGGAAGCTAAAGTCCAGTCGAAACTTGGGAAATTGAAGCAAACTTGAAGGAGACCAAAGTCCAGTCGAAGCTTGGGAAATCGAAGCAAGCTTGATTTTCTTTGTTTTGATGCTTGAAAGCCCAATGTGATCCATGGAAACTATACGGGGCATCAAACAGCCATTTGTATTTATGCAAACTTGGACTTTTGAAAATCCTTGTGAGAAAATGTCTTGAGAAAAAAGGAGGGAAAATTTTGGGGGTAGAACAATATGTTAGAAAAATGTTCCTGTACGTATAGGACAATTCTATATCCCCATTGATTTCATAATCATGGACATTAAAGAAGGCTCCAATATTCATATTACATTAGGAAGACCATTCCTAGCCACTACAGGAGCCATCATAGATGTTAAAATGGAAAACTGACTTTCCAAGTCGGGGAAGAAAAAGTTGAATTTATCTTGTCTAAATTCTTTAAGGCACCTGCCATCGATGATTCATGTTGTTTCTTAGATGAAATCGATCAATGCGTAAAAGAATTGGAGAAACAACAAACCACATATTCGGTAGTATTGAAGATTCTTATACCTCCATTTCTCGAAGATGATAATTGGTGCCCTGCATATCAAGATGAAAATCTGAGTGAATGCCTAGCTCTAACTTCTGATTCTATACCTTGTCCAAAGAAGCCAGTCATAGAACTCAAAACACTACCCAAAGACCTAAGGTATGAATTCCTAGACACAACACTTGAACGACCAGTTATAGTCAACGCAGACCTAGGACAAATAAAAACTAAAAAATTACTACTTGTCTTAAGAAAATACCCAACCTCTTTAGGTTATAACATCTCAGATCTAAAAGGAATAAGTCCTTATATCTGCATGTACCGTATTATGCTGGAGGAAGATTGTAAGACCTATAGGGAACATCAAAGAAGAATCAATACTATTATGAGCGATGTAGTCAAAAAGGAAGTAGAAAAGCTATTGGAAGCATGAATTATATACCCAATATTCGAAAGTAAATGGGTTAGCCTAGTACATGTCGTACCTAAGAAAGGAGGTGTTACAGTTGTAAGCAATGCTAAAGGAGAATCTATAGCGCAACGAACTCACACCGGGTGGAGAATATGCATCGACTATAGAAATTTAAACAAAGCCACTCGTAAATATCATTTTCCTTTACCTTTCATTGATCAAATGCTCGAACGACTAGCTAAACACTCTTACTTCTGCTATTTAGACGGTTATTCCGGATTTTTTCAAATTCCTATCCATCCTGATGAGCAAGTGTAATACGGTGGGAGAACTGACTTGGGTGTTTTGAGTTTTATCGCAATTGTTGCCGATAGCAAGAGTCGCAACTGACTTTTCTTTTATCCAATAAAGAAAAGGGTGAAAAGAACAGGAAATACCTTTTGAGAATTTTCTTGAGTTCGGGGGGTAGGTTATCAAAAGGGAAGATGTTAGCACCCTTTTTATCCGTAGTTATCTACGAGCTATTAGTTTCTAGCTCACTTTGAAATGCTTTGTTTGAAATGTATTTGTGATGGTTTGAAAGTATTTTTGAAAAGTTCCTTCATTTAGGAGAAATTTGTAATGATTCTCGTCTCTATAAGAATGTATACAAAGTGTTGACTTTTGAAAATATTTCATGAAGGTGTTGGTGTGTTTGAAAGATGTTTTGTTTGAAATGTTTATGAGCAAGCAACTACGAGTGTTCTACCTACTTAAAAAGTCTTTGCTCTTTTCCTCCTCCTTTAGATAGTGTCATCTTACCATTAGTTAGTAAGCAACCATATCATTGGATGTGAAGGGACGAACGTGGGTCATCGTATAGTCATAGAAGACAACTTATAGAATGTTTTAGCAATTGTCGTAAGGGACTAAGATTATTTGCCGAAGGCAACTTTGAAGGGTCATTTGAGGGACTATGATCTTATAATCAAGGGTCTTTTTCTAAAACAATCCACGTTCGAGGGACATGACTATTTTATTCTAAGGTAACAAGTGTGGGTTAACCCTAGAGGTGCAAGTGTGAAAAGTATATTGTTTTCATGCATTTTGTCTTTAAATTAGGGTTTTCTACTTGTTGATTTTATCTTGCCATACAAATCCTAATTACTAATATTTATATTGAAAGCGATAAATTGTGTAAATTTAAAGTTCTACACTATTACATCATTTGCGGGATGGGGATACAATTTACAAATAGGGAAATGAAAGCAATTAAACCCTAATTTACTATTACCACCATATTGAATATCGCAAGATAAAATGTTCAAGAATATAAAGGCAATGTGAAAGGAAAAGAAAATAGTTTTTGTTTAGGGGTTTTGATAGAAAAAGCCCTTAGTAATTAACCTAATTAATTAAGAAAAGTTAATTAATTATTAACAAGACCTAAAATCTAAGTTCATTGAAGTTAAGAAGAAAATAAAACCTAAATCTAAATAATTTGTTTAGAAAATAATTTGAATGTTAATACTAATTTGAAAAATAAAATTCAATTTAGTAAAACAAAATAAAATGCCTAAATAAAAAAAATAATTTAATTAAGATATTTTTTGGCACTTTTTTGGTTTGGGTAAAATAAATAAATAAATGAAGATAAAGAAAATATGAAAGAAATAAAAATAATTGGGCCTGGGTGTCAAAAGAAAAATGGGGGTTTAAAATAAAATGGGGCGCTAGGCCCAAAAGATATTTTTTGTTTAAGTCAGAAAATAAAACAAAATGGGCCTGGTTATTTTAGTAAAAGGAGGGTAAGAAAATAACAAAAATAAAAGATAAAGGGCCCAAACACAAGGGAAGCCCAACGCTGTATGAATCATGTGTGGCTGGCTTTTGAAGGTGTATCATGGTCCTGCTTTGTAGAGCATTGGATTGGCTTGTCCAATGATCAAATGGTGAAGGAATGAGGGTACATGATGGACTCCATGAAACCAGGCGCGCTGAATCTGCAAGAACAAATAATGTGAAACATAAAAGGGTACCACTGGGGCTCGAACCCAGGTCCCTATAGTCAACACTTGTTAGAATTTGAGCTTTTGGAGATCTTCTGAGAAATGTCTTACGAAAGGGGAGGGAAAGTTTTGGGGTACAACATCTGCCCTTGTTCAATATTCTTAAACTTGAAGAGTTAGATTGGGGGGTCCGCCATTCGTAACTAGAAGGTGGAAGGTGATTGAACACTAGAGTGCCCAGAAATTTGTACTCACACGAATTAACATTGTTGGCTGATTGTTTCAGGAATGGGATTAAAGATGCCCTTTGGAGAGTGATAGAATGTTTTTAGAGATAGGCTTATAGATGCCTCCTAAGTGACTGCTGGTAAGGATTGGAAGAAGTATTTGAATAAAGCTTTGGTCGATTTATATTGAAACAGAGAAAGTGTCTACCAAAACGAAATCAGGATAAATCATTGGTTGATTTAAACTGAACCAACAGAGGTCTTGAATAATCTTTAACTGGATAACAAATCAGTATAAATCTTCGGAGCGATTTAACTAAACTAAAAAAAGTGTCTACCCGAACGAAATCAGGATAAATCATTGGTTGATTTAAACTGAACTAGCAGAGGTCTTGAATAATCTTTAACTGGATAGCGTATCAGTATAAATATTCGGAGAGATTTAAATGAACCATATAAAGGGTCTACCAGAATGGAATCAGGATAAATCATTGGTTGATTTAAACTGAACCAAGACAGGTCTTGAATAATCTTTAATTGGATAAGAAATCAGTATAAATCTTCAGAGCAATTTAACTGAACCAGGGAAAGAGATTACCAGAATGGAATAAGGATAAATCATTGGTCGATTTAAACTGAACCAGCAGAGGTCTTTAATAATATTTAACTGGATAACGAATCAGTATAAATCTTCAGAGCGATTTAACTGAACTGGAGAAAGTGTCTACCAGAATGGAATCAGGATAAATCATTGATCAATTTAAAATGAACCAGCAGAGGTCTTGAATAATCTTTAACTGGATAATGAATTAGTATAAATCTTCAGGGTGATTTAACTGAACTAGAGAAAGCGTCTACCTGAAAGAAATCAGAATAAATCGTTAATTGATTTAAACTAAACCAGCAGATGTCTTGAATGAACTTTAACTGGATAACGAATCAGTATAAATCTTCAGAGTGATTTAACTGAACCAGAGAAAGCATCTATC
Source organism: Vicia faba (assembly GCA_948472305.1). Lineage (NCBI taxonomy): Eukaryota > Viridiplantae > Streptophyta > Magnoliopsida > Fabales > Fabaceae > Vicia > Vicia faba. The sequence continues at coordinate 1,013,449,020 of OX451736.1, read as the reverse complement.
GGAACAAAATCAGAATAAATCATTGATTGATTTAAACTAAACCAACAGATGTCTTGAATGAACTTTAACTGGATAACGAATCAGTATAAACCTTCAGAGTGATTTAACTGAACTAGAGAAAGTGTCTACCGAAACGAAATCAGAATAAATTATTGATTGATTTAAACTAAACAAGTAGATAAGATGTTTGTTGCTGATGGTATTTGTCTTGTGACTGATCTTTCCTGAAAAGGTAGAGTATTAGTTGTAATGCAATGTCATGATGCATGCATTGTGTAACGATGTTCTCAAAATAAATGAGTTTGTACTATATGTGCTTTGTATGCATATGTCATGATGTATGAGTGTGAAATGTTATTTAAAGTGTATCTTTGTCTGGGAAAATAAATCCTTGACAACTGCTGGGGAGTTTTTTTGGAAGCTAAATCCCAGACTGCTGCTGGAGATGAAGAGTATGTATCTCTTCAACCTTGTTTAGAATATTTCCGCTGGGAATTCCTGTTTGCTATTGTAGGAAACCCTGTAGGGAGTGTTAATTTTTGTTTGGGGAGTAGAGTTTTATGAATCTCTGTTATCCATTGCTCTACCGGGGAATTTAATTCTCATATACCCTGACTGGGGATAAAAGAGATGATAAGACTTCTAATTGTCTGGGGAAGATGAAGTTAAACTGGTATCTGGTCGGGTTCCAGGCTTCGCGGGAACTTTTTGGTGATAGTATCAACTCAGCTGGGGACAAAGGGTTTTGTCTGTAGAGAAGTAAACTCAAGCTGGGGAGATTGTAGTCCGTTGAGGAATAAACCCTGTCGAGGAAGGTATTTTGAAGACCTTACTGGGGAATTGTATTCATCTGAGGAAGGAATTTTGCAGGGGAAGAGAATTTCTAGGAAATATGCCGATTGGAACTCTGGATGTATGAATTCACTTTGTGGGGATAATCTCATTAAAGTAATTCTATGGGGATACCCTAAATCCTTGAGTAAATTCTCATTACTGTTCTTCTACATATATTTGTTAACAGTTAATCACGTTCATATGCATATGTTCATTCAATTTCAGTCATTGGACGTTTTTGCACTCAAAACAGAAAAAACCAAAAAGTTTTCACTTCAAAGTATATTTGTATTGATAATTTGCCTAAAAACAAAAGTTTTATACAGGGAGACAGAAATCCTAGTAAGAGGAAGTCGTCATAAAATGAAAATAATACAAAGTGAAAACAAAAATTGTATAGCCATGTGGAAGTTATCTCATTGGGTTCCAACTCCGCTATTGCCCCTATGTCTTAGAACATCATCCCTTGCCGTCGAAAGAAGTTGATTGAATTGGTCTTGTATTGTTTAAACTTTTGATTTTGGTAATAAAAGCTTACTGTAGTGATCCAACGGGACATAGTCGTACGCTTTTTATCCTTAACTTTTTCCTAGACCGCCCTTTCGGGTTTTCAGTCCACCAGGATACCCATTTTTGCCCAAGTTGCCATTTCATGGTTTTCGACTTGTCGGGTGTACAATCTTTTGTATATATCCCTTAGTTTTGCTCGAACCCTTTGGTTTTCCGGGATGCCTTTATTTTTGCCTAGGTATGTCAACCTAGCAGGTCATTCTTTATGCGTAGTATTTTTTGACTATGTATGTATTCACAGGATGCGGGAAATCTTCGCCGTCCATAGTGGTTAGCATCATAGAGCCACCAGAGAATACTTTCTTGACAAAAAATGGCCCTTCGTAAGTGGGAGTCCATTTGACCCTAGGACCGCCTTGTGATAAAATGATGCGCTTTATTACCAAGTCGCCATCCTGGTATACTAGAGGTTTGATCTTTTTGTTGAATGCCTTGATCATACGCTTTTGATACATTTGACCATGACAAAAAACAACCAGTATCTTTTCATCAATCAAGTTCAACTGATCCAATCTTGTCTGGATCCATTCATCTTCGCCTAATCCCACTTCTTTCGTAATCCTTAGAGATAGAATTTGCACTTCAATAGGAAGAACATCTTCCATGCCATAGACTAAAGAGAAAGGGGTTGCCCCAGTTGATGTTCGAGCCTAAATACAGTAGCCATGAAGAGAAAATGGTAGCATCTCATACCAGTCTTTATAGGTCACCACCATCTTTTGCACAATCTTCTTTATGTTTTTGTTGGCGGCTTCCACTGTGCCATTCATCTTAGGTCTGTATGGAGAAGAATTATGATGCTTGATTTTGAACTACATACAGAGTTTAGTGATCATAGCATTGTTGAGGTTGGTTCTGTTGCGGTGATGATCCTTTTAGGAATGCCGTAACGACAGATAAGGTTATGCTTGATAAACCGAGCTACAACATTCTTAGTGACTGAGGCAAATGAAGCAGCTTTGACCCATTTGGTGAATTAATCAATGGCGACGAGGATGAAATGATATCCACTAGAGGAAGTGGGTTTGATTTCTCTAATCATGTCAATGCCCCACATTGCAAATGGCCATGGAGCGGTCATGATGTTTAGAGGTATTGGAGGCACATGAACCTTGTCGGCATAGATTTGACACTTATGGCAAGTCCTTGAGTGGTGGTGACAATCAGTTTCCATAGTCGACCAATAGTAACCAGCCCTCAAAATATTCTTGGCCATAATGTGTCCACTAGAATGAGTTCCGAAGATACCCTCATGCATGTCCTCCATGATCTTTTCTGCTTCCTTCTTTTCCATACAATGAAGCAGAATAGAATCATGGTTGCGCTTGTACATGATCCCATTGCTTAGAAAGAATTTGGCTGAGAAACTTTGCAGAAATTTTTTGTCATTGATTGAAGCTCCTTCAGGATACTCTTGTGCTTCAAGGTACCTTCTCACTTCATGATACCATGGCTTCTCTTCATTAGTCTCGATCTCAAAACAGTACGCAGGTTCATCAAATCTTTCGATAGTAATTCTAGGAGCTTTGCGTACCAATTGACCTTGAACATAGACGACATAGTTGCTAAGACATCTGCCAACTGATTTTCTTCCCTTGGAAAGTGTTCAAAAGTGACTTCTTCAAGGTTAGCACAAGCTCTTTGTAGGGGATTAGATTTGGATGTTTAGTATCCCACTTGTAAGTGCCCTGGCTGGAGAGTTGGCTTCATTTGTAAAACAAATAAGGAAGCAAGTTTACCCATATTCCCTCTGTTGTTTTAATATGTTGGGTTGAAGAAGTTCAACATCTGGACCAACATGTTATGTAAGATGTCACAACATCAGCATATGACATCGCGCCTGAAATTAAGTACTAATTAAGTAACTATGTTATATGTTGAATGTTTGTAACAGCTGTGACTTGTAACCTAACTATTTTAAGTGATCTAAATTATGAAAGAGGTTATTTGTTGTGTTGAAGAAGTTCAACATCTAGGACAACATGTTAGATGTAATGTCATGACACCTGACTTGACATCACGTCAACGGATTTGGTAATTCAGTTACAGTTCTGGTACTTAAATACTCTGAGAATATATGTGGCGTTTCTTATGGAGAATCTGAAGATCAATCAAGAATCAATCAGAATATTTGAAGAAAATATTGTTTCTAAATATGGAGATATTTTAGGAACTAGAAGATTGAAGACCTTGATTATAGCAGAAGTTTGCTACTGAGTTGTAACAGCAAGGAGAAAAGCTTGCTGAGATTTTGAAGGCCCAAATCCAGTTGGGTAATAGGTTATAAATAGCAGATTGTAACCTAGGGTTTGTAAGCCTCAAATAATGTAACATTGGGGGTGTTTTGTCAGGTAAACCTGTCGGTCTGTGGCAAGGTTACCATGTGTGTAACTCGATACCTGTAGGTAAGAGTTTGAGTGTTCTTGGACGAAGCTATGAAGCAAGTCTAAGTATTTCTGCATTACTTCATATTCATTGTAATGTAGGAAACCAAGTGGGAGGGCTCTACTTCTTGAGTAGGAGTAAGACTTCTGTTGCTGCGGCAATAGGAATGGAAACTGGTAGGTTTCTATCTAGGAGTTCCTAGGTATAGGTTGCACTGGGTAAATGATTAAGTGAAGGATGGGAACTTGTGAAGTTTAGTCCTGAATTAGTATTGCTGATAGTGGATCTTCTTCCTGGCTTGGTATGCCCCCAGAGTAGGTGTGTTTCACCGAACTGGGTCAACAACTGATTTGTGTTTTTACCTTCAACACTTTATAATTCTGTCTGTTATATATCAAGGTAAAACTGTAATGTTGTAACAGATGATGTCTCAGAACATGTTAAGACATCATGCTGATATCTGTGCAGGAGAAACAGAACTGTGAAGGTTGTTTGCTCTCTGCTGATCATGTGCAACAGATGAACAAAACTAGGTACATCGTTGTTCTATCCTCTGCACCTTCAAAGTATATCTGGCACAGCTTGGTTAAACTGTGCTTCTGTTACTCTTTAGTACTGAATCACGAAAAATTGGGTATCTACCTTGCAGTGTATTTATTATGTCATATCAGATGTCTAGACATTGAGTATAACATCTGAAGACTGGCATACACCAGAATTTCAATTGGTATCAGAGCAGGCATCCTGTTCTGTTTCTGGATGAGATCCATGGGTGATACTTTCTGGTATCTGCAAGGTCAATCTTAGTACTGGAGATTGTAACCTGGAAAGGTTTGTTATTTCCCTGAATGATCCCTTAAAGTGGGAGGATGGACTATTCATGACAGGAACTGTGTATACCTGTCTTTGGTGACTGGCATTTGGCCTGGTTGTGTGGTAGCTGCTCCAGGTTTGATTTATTTTCAAACCTAGGATTTGTGTACGCCTAAAGTGTGTGTGCAAAGATTGAGTTGTATTATGTTCTTCCGCTGTGTAATACTTGGCAAAACTCAAGCTCTGATGTGTTTCCCCTCTTGTGGATTGAAGGCTACTGTATTCAAGAATTCAACATAAGCTATTGAAGATGTCACAGATACTTGAGTCCTCTCAAGTCCACTCATGAAGACGTTCTTCGTTCAGAATGTATGCAGCTACTAGTTGAAGAGCATATGTTTTGGGTGTCAAACAAAGGGATACTTTTGTTTGGGACCTACTCCTGACCTGGAAGAGGAGACATCTGTGTGTGCAAAGTTGACAATGGTAGAGCCAACTATGTCTGTGTGCTCCCGAAGGTTACTTTTAGGAGTCAGAACTCTAGAAGTGAAGCTGGTTGAGATGTGACATTGATCAGGGTTGAGCAGTTGTTCCCTGGAGTACTATGGTGTGAAGAAAGACAAGCTCATTGGTTAATAAAAGTCAATAATGGTGCAGCATTATCGCTCCCTCATAGAAGTAGATTGGTATCATGAATCTTGTCATTTAAACATCATGATTAGAAGTGGAAGATCTTTCGAGATGTGAGAATTTGAAGACTCAGAATTTGGTTAAGGTAGTATGTTCTGGCAATACATATCTACTGATGATTGGTGTTGTTGTCTTCTCTGAAGTACTTAAGGTTAGCTTAAGTCTGATTGGTGTGATTGGAGTATGAACAGGTATAACTCTTGGAGTTACTTGAATCTGGTAGGGATGTCATATGTCATGTCGAGACATTTGTGTACAATGCATGGATATTTTGTGTGGAGCTTCCATGATTGGTAGTTTGAGGGGGAGATTTGGTTAACCTCCTCACATTAGTTCAACTTGGTGTTTAGCAGGCTGTTGACCTATGTCACATGGGTTCTGGGTGTTGTGTGACATATTTGCAAGGAAGGGTTCATCTCTCTCATTCCTAAGGATGAATCTGATCTGGTAGGAGTTTCAAATCTGTTAAGGTGAGTAGAGTTTGTTCAGAGAACCTAGATATCTCAACTTTTTGGTCTCTCAAAGAAAGTGCTTGCAAGAAGAAGATATTAACACACGAAGAGTATGTCAAAGTATTCAAATGGTGAAAGTATCTTACAGGATAATGGGAAGGATTTATGATCAATTGCTATTCGTGACAAGTACAAGTATTTAATTGATTATCCTTGGAGTTCAAGATAACTGAAGTTCTTAAAGATGTGGGAACATTCCTTCTTCTAGACCCTGTGAAGAATCACAGGAAGAGTGATGCTTTAGAGCTGTCTCTTTGGTGACAGCAAAAACATTTGATCCTTGAAAAGGTTTCCTGGAAACATGTTCAGACTCGAAGCTACAAGAAGAAGAAGACATCATAATCTTGATAATGGTTACTTGGATCAGTCTGGTTCTGATCTAGGTAAGGAAGTAAATTAGAGAAGGAGCTGAATTCAACAACTAGATGTTATAACATAATGTTGTGACATTTGGTTCAACGTCAGATTCTTGGTTGGTGAAGTGGCACATCAACTTAAGATAGGATGATCTACGAAGTTGAAGGTTGGATACTTCAAAAAGATCGTCTCTTTGCAGCTCTTTGGAGTTGTTGGATGGAGAAGATGTTACATGTTCCTGTCTTAGTGTATCTAAGCCTTTTGTGATAACTTGTAGCTTGAAGTTCAAATGTCAATTGGAAGATCAGAATATCTTTGGGAGAAGTCTGATAAACATGGAGAAGTCAAAAGGTGGCATTTGATTTTTTCATATGAGGATTCATGAAGGAGATAATCAAACAGTGGCATTTGATCTATCTCAGCAGTGGATTCAGAGAATCAAGATAATCAACATATGGCAGCTGATTATTATCGAGAAAGTTTGATTCAGAGTATGAATGCGTTCAACCAATATTGTTGAACAGAGGGTGCGCTCTTGAAGACATGAAGATGCGTCTTATGTTTTCCATTCATCAAGGGGTCTTATTTACTTTGAATCGGAAGTTGTCTTGAAGGTCCAACTGAGTATTGAATGTGACCTACTTGTTTCCATGAGGAGAAGTGATTGTCCCTAACAGGGGGAGTATTGGTTTGTATGAAAGGTCTTCATCAAACTCGTAGGATATAAAGTGTGGCACCTTATTAACTATTGGGATGATGTGTTCAAGACTGAAGAGGACTATGTCTGACCGAATGTCATCACATTGGCTAATGACATTGTTCCTAATTTCCTCTAAAACTACAGACAGGAGGAAAATTGGATGAAGTGTGGATTATTATTAATAAATCCATGTGTGTACAGCTGTATGACTCAGAGGAAGTAACCACCCTCTTTGTGAAAATGGAATGGTTTCAAACTGCTAATATGAAAATAGCAGAGTGTATGACGACATAGGATTTGAGCGTGTTTTCATCTGCTAAGAAAACAGGGCGGTTGTGTCTCATTATGGAGCAGTTTAGTGAGCTTGAATGTTTAGGTGATAACTTGTCATCTAATAAAGGTATTATATAACTGAGGCAGAGTGTAATATGCCAACGATGTTTCTTGGATAGGGGATCCTAAGACAAGTACATAAAGGGAGTAGTCGGTTCTAAAAGACAAATGTCTGTTTTAAAAAGGGCAAGACATACTTCATCCTGACAATGGTCAAAGGGTCAAACCCAAGGGTAGATACCTGCATTAAAACCAGTCCTAGGGTACTGAAACTGTCAGAGTAAAGTACCAAGATCGTTACTATCTATGCAAAAGTTGCATTATTTATGAAGACTCTCTCTATTCTTTCTCTTCATCAGAGGGTTTCATCAATATGAAGTTTGTTAGCATCTGGGAAAATTGTGCATGGGTATGGATCTGTATAGGCAGTCTTTGTCAAATTCTGGCCAAAAAGGGGGAGAAAGATAGGGACCCAGACTCAGGCGAGACTCAGGTGAAAGCAACAGACGACAATGTCCAGCGAGACTCAGGTGAAAGCAACATGATCACAAGTAAGTGACTTTGTTTGTGTCTTGTGTTCTGAGTTAAGAGGATAGTTGTGACTTGTGATCTGAGTTACATGATCACAAGTAATCAGTATCAAGATTATCAACAATAATCTTGAGAAAAGAAATCCTCTTGGGCCATCGATGGCTTGGAGTGGCTCACAGATGAGGGATAGAGGTTTGTTGTTTGCTCAAAGGACATCAGCCTCTACAAAGAAGATGTTGGACAAGATGTTGTAACATCTCAACAGTGTTGTGGCCTGGTCTCAAAATGCAACTTGCACTTATTTGTTTTAGCCAAAATTTGCCAAAGGGGGAGATTTTAAGTGCCCTGGCTGGAGAGTTGGCTTCATTTGTAAAACAAATAAGAAAGCAAGTTTACCCATATTCCCTCTGTTGTTTTAATATGTTGGGTTGAAGAAGTTCAACATCTGGACCAACATGTTATGTAAGATGTCACAACATCAGCATATGACATCGCGCCTGAAATTAAGTACTAATTAAGTAACTATGTTATATGTTGAATGTTTGTAACAGCTGTGACTTGTAACCTAACTATTTTAAATGATCTAAATTATGAAAGAGGTTATTTGTTGTGTTGAAGAAGTTCAACATCTAGGACAACATGTTAGATGTAATGTCATGACACTTGACTTGACATCACGTCAACGGATTTGGTAATTCAGTTACAGTTCTGGTACTTAAATACTCTGAGAATATATGTGGCGTTTCTTATGGAGAATCTGAAGATCAATCAAGAATCAATCAGAATATTTGAAGAAAATATTGTTTCTAAATATGGAGATATTTTAGGAACTAGAAGATTGAAGACCTTGATTATAGAAGAAGTTTGCTGCTGAGTTGTAACAGCAAGGAGAAAAGCTTGCTGAGATTTTGAAGGCCCAAATCCAGTTGGGTAATAGGTTATAAATAGCAGATTGTAACCTAGGGTTTGTAAGCCTCAAATAATGTAACATTGGGGGTGTTTTGTCAGGTAAACCTGTCGGTCTGTGGCAAGGTTACCATGTGTGTAACTCGATACCTGTAGGTAAGAGTTTGAGTGTTCTTGGACGAAGCTATGAAGAAAGTCTAAGTATTTCTGCATTACTTCATATTCATTGTAATGTAGGAAACCAAGTGGGAGGGCTCTACTTCTTGAGTAGGAGTAAGACTTCTGTTGCTGCGGCAATAGGAATGGAAACTGGTAGGTTTCTATCTAGGAGTTCCTAGGTATAGGTTGCACTGGGTAAATGATTAAGTGAAGGATGGGAACTTGTGAAGTTTAGTCCTGAATTAGTATTGCTGATAGTGGATCTTCTTCCTGGCTTGGTATGCCCCCAGAGTAGGTGTGTTTCACCGAACTGGGTCAACAACTGATTTGTGTTTTTACCTTCAACACTTTATAATTCTGTCTGTTATATATCAAGGTAAAACTGTAATGTTGTAACAGATGATGTCTCAGAACATGTTAAGACATCATGCTGATATCTGTGCAGGAGAAACAGAACTGTGAAGGTTGTTTGCTCTCTGCTGATCATGTGCAACAGATGAACAGAACTAGGTACATCGTTGTTCTATCCTCTGCACCTTCAAAGTATATCTGGCACAGCTTGGTTAAACTGTGCTTCTGTTACTCTTTAGTACTGAATCACGAAAAATTGGGTATCTACCTTGCAGTGTATTTATTATGTCATATCAGATGTCTAGACATTGAGTATAACATCTGAAGACTGGCATACACCAAAATTTCACCACTCTCCTTTAACTTGATTGATTACCAGAGCTAAGTCTCTGTACACGCTAAAAATTTGATTCTTAAGTCAATGGCAGCCTTTAGACCCAAGATTCACGCTTCATACTCGACCATGTTGTTTGTACAGTCGAAGCATAGTCTGGAAGTGAAAGTTGTATGACAACCTTCGGGAAAAATGATCACAACACTGACTCCGTTACCCAAAGCGTTGGAAGCTTTATCAAAAACCATAGTCCATCGGGATCCTTGTTCAGGTCCTTCATACGGTCCAGGATCTTCACAATCAGTTATCAGCATGATATTCTCATCCAGGAATTCAAAGTTCATGGATTAGTAGTCATCAACAACTTGATGTGCCAAATGACCCGCCAACACACTTCCCTTTATTGCCTTTTGTGTAGTGTATTGGATGTCATATTCAGTCAAGATCATTTTCCATCTAGCTATTCGTCCGGAGAGAGCTGGCTTCTCGAAGATATACTTGATGGGATCCATCTTAGAAATCAATAAGGTAGTATGAGTCAACCTATATTGTCTTAGACGGCGAGCAGCCCATGTCAGAGCGCAGTAAGTTTTCTCGAGCAGTGAATATCTTATTTCACAGTCGGTAAACTTTTTGCTCAGGCAGTATATTGCATGATCTTTTCAGCTAGACTCTTCATGTTGGCCAACACACACCCCATTGAATTCTCTAATACAGTTAAGTACATAATCAGAGGTCTTCCTTCAATTGGAGGCATCAGGGTTGGAGGTTCTTACATGTACTTCTTGATTTTTTCAAAAGCTACTTGGTAGTCGTCATTCCATTTGACTACTTGATCTTCCTTTAATAGTTTGAAGATTAGATCACAAGTAGAAGTTAAATGAGATATGAATCGCGCAATATAGTTGAGTCGACCTAAGAAACCCCTGACCTCCTTCTCAGTGCAGAGAGTTGGCATTTCTTGTATGGCTTTGAATTTTGTAGGGTTGACCTCAATACCTTTTCCACTGACAACGAACCCTAAGAGTTTTCTAGACCTTACTCTGAAGGTGCATTTATTGGGATTCAGCCTTAGCTTGTATTTATTCAACCTCTCAAATAGTTTATGACGATGATCAAGGTGTTGTTCCTCAGTTTAAGACCTTTCAATCATTTCATCAACATAAACTTCTATCTTATGATGAACCATATCATGAAATAAAGCTACCATGGCCCGTTGATAAGTTGCACTCGCATTATTCAAACCAAAAGGCATGACCTTATAACAGAAGGTGCCCTACTGTGTAACAAAAGTGGTTTCCTCCATGTCTTCGGGTGGCATTTTGATTTGGTTGTAACTGGAGAATCCATCCATGAAGGAGAAAACTTTGTGTTGAGCATTGTTGTCAACCAAGACATCAATATGAGGTAATGGGAAATCATCTTTGGGGCTTGCCCTGTTCAAATCTCTGTAGTCTACGCACATACAGACTTTACCATCTCTCTTCGGTATTGGAACAACATTTGCCACCCATTGAGGGTATGACGTCACTGCCAGGAAACCTGCATCGAACTGTTTCATTACCTCAGCTTTTATTTTCTCGGACATATCTGGCCACATGTGACGAACCTTTTGCTTGACCGAAGGATAATCTTCCTTCATTGGCAGATGTTGAACTACAATATCGGTATCAAGCCGCGACATATCTTCATATGACCAAGCAAACACTTCGACATAGTCGTGTAACATCTAGACCAATATTCTCTTGACACAGTCTTTCAAGTTGGCGCCGATCTTGACTTACTTCTTGTCTGCCTCAGTACCTAGGTTTATCACTTCAACTGACTCCTCGTGTGGTTGAATGGCCTTTTCCTCTTGTATCAGAAGTCTGGAGAGTTCCCCAGGTATTTCACAATCTTCATCACCTTCGTCTCTGGCTTGATAGATTGAATTTTCAAAGTCATAGATGGCAATAGCAAAGTCATTATTAATGAGACCTGGAATGGATGTGGATCTGCAAATGTGTGTGTCTGTGTGCATGTAAGATCACATGACTATTTTTTGAAAATTCAATAAAGTAAATAAATACAAAGAGCGCAAAATTTGAATGCAAAATAGTCCAATGTTTTTTTCATTAAAATGATCATATGGCATATGAAAATGAAAAACCCTTAACAAATGGACCACTGTGCCCTGGGCAAGGCACATGGCTTAAAGTCATTGTTTTAATGGAAATTACAGACAAAGTTCTCAAAGTAATAAAAATAGTAAATGGCAATTACTCCTGGCTATAGGAGATTGTAATGAAGTCCTTGGTCTGCCAGTTGTCGAGCCCTTCATCAACAGTCGGGTAGATCCAATCATCAAAGTCACAATCAGCATCAAAGTCTTCAAGGGCATTAATCTCATGGTTACAAATGTGGAGAGGTGGTTTCCCTGCACGAGCATGTCGAACCTCCTTTTGAGATTTGGAAGTGAAGCCCAATCCAGATTTGTCTGACTTGAAAGGGAAATCAGGAAGTTGTCCCCAAATGGTACAACCTCCTTCTTCAATAACAACACGGGCATCTTTGAGAGAATCCATCCTTGGTGTATTTTTAGTTGCTTCGGGAGTGTCAGGAATGGCCTTGGCAACAACAACCATGGGAAAGACTACTTCAAAGGCTTGACAAGGAGTTTTAATGAACTCGCCATCCATTTCAACATATTTGAATGAATTTAGATGATTAATCATAAACTCTTCTTTACCACAGACGGTAACAATTTCGCCTTGACCAAATATTTAAACTTTTGATGTAGTGTGGAAGTCACCTCACCTGCCCCATGTATCCATGGGCGTCCAAGAAGGCAAGAATAAGCAGGACGAATATCTATCACATAGAATGTTGAGTTGAAGACTTGAGACCCAACCTTGATAGAGAGATCAACCTCTCCATGGACTATCCTCTTAGAACCATCAAAAGCCCTTACTACAATGTCGCTAGGTTTCAACATCAGTCCATTACAGTCTAGTCTATCCAAAGCTCCTTTAGGCAAGACATTGAGAGAAGATCCAGTATCCACTAATACATGTGCCATGGTAGTGCCCTTGCATTCTATGGAGACATGGAGAGCTTTATTGTGATTCTTCCCCATCGGGGTCAAATCTACGTCAGAGAACCCTAAACCATTGTCGGCAGTCAATCTTGCTACACAATTTTCAAATTGGTCGACCGTAGTTTCTTGTGGGACATGTGCATTTTTCAGGAATTTTATCAGTGCTTGGGCATGCGCCTCAAAACATAGCAACAAATACATCATATAAATCTTCGAGGGTGTTTGCCCCAACTGTTCGGCTATCTTGTAATCACTTTTTTTGATAATTTTTAGAATCTCCTCCATCTCTTGGGTAGATGGGTCCTTAATGGTAATATATTTTGCGGGTGCCTCTGTCAGGGCAGGCTCAGACATTTTTTCCTTTCCTCGAGTATCAGCAACAGGTTTAATGGCAGTTATACGAATGGGTGTAGTAGTGTTTGTCGGAGGTGTAATTTCTGGAGAGAAGATCCTCCCCATCCTAGTAACTTTACTTGATCCAATGATGTTTGTAATGTTAGCAGTTTCATCTTCATCAATCCACGAATCTTGTTTGATACCATGGTAGTACACTTCCACCCCATAATTCCAAGGCACAACCTTATCATAAGAGTAGGGGACTGGCCCCGGTGTGGTGATAATTAGTGGAGCTAATTTTGGTTCAATGGGAATCCTAATAGGACCTTTTGAGGTGATCCTAATAGGTATTTTTGAGATATTAATGATGGACACGTCTTCAACTTCTTGAGATACAACTTTGGTCAAACTTTTCACAGATGGATTTCTTTCAAATAGAATCTCATGGCTATCCATCAGGTGTTGCAAACCTTTCTTCAGCCATTAACAATCATTAATTTGTACAGCATAGTAACAGCAGTCTTCAAGGAAACCAGGGAATACCCCAGCTTTCAACAAATTCTCTTTAACGGTCTTCAAAGGAGTGGTCAAGTCATTGATGAAGGCAACAAAAAAGGCACCTTCAATAGCATTGACACCATTACCATGATTTGACATGGGTGCGGTGATTACATTGGGAGTTAGAGGAGGGTCTAATTCAATTGTCTTTGTTGTACCCCAAAATTTGCCCTCCCATATTCATCAAGAATTGTCAAAGTCAAGGTCACAAAACTCCCCAAGGACTATGCAGTTCAACTGTCTCCTATACAGTCAAAACTAGGGTTTGAGTTCTGGTCAAGCAAATGAACTTTTCAAAGGCCCAATCAAGTCTCATATGCTTAAAAAGATGGTCAAGTGTCTTCATGTCAAGTTTCAAGGCATTCAGCTCAAAATTGCACAGTCAAAACCCTAGATTGCACTACAGTCAACTGTAGGGGCAAAATGGTCATTTGACAGTCAAAAGTTCAAATTTTTGGTCAACATATCATTTTGAAGCCACAAACATCATTTGATCAATGCTTGATCATGATTCTCAAAATTTGGCTCAGAAATCATCAAAGATGCAAAAGTTGCTATATTTGGACAGTTGAAAAAGTCAACTGAAATTGACCAAGGCATAACTTTCACATGGATTATCAGAAAAATTCCATCCAAAGCTCATTTTGAATATAAAGACATTTCCTACAATTCATCTTCATGTTCCAAGTCCAAGAAATGCTCTCACAAAAAGTTATCAATTTCAACATTATAGGTCATTTTCAAAAGTCAACAAAAAGTGACTTTAAGTCAAAGGCCATAACTTGAGATTGGTGAATCAAAATGACATGGGACCAAAGGCATTGGTTAGAGGACTCAAGGACCTTTCCAAAATGTCCAAGAACATGTGAAAAGCTTAAAAATTGACCAAGTTATGCCTTGTGGAAGTTGGGAAATTTTTGGAAATTTTTGAAAGTCAACATTGATGCAAAAGGCCTAAAAATGCAAATGGGCCCAATTTTCCTCCAAGTTTCTTCATGCCAAGCCTATGCACGACCATTAGGCCCAAAGGGAAGTATTTTCATATTTTTTTAATTATTTATTTGAATTAATATTAATTTATATTCATTTAAATGATTTTAATATATGAAAAATATCAAACTTAACCTAAAAAAATCTTTTCATGCATGTTTATTCTTAATATTTCGTGCATATCTTAAATAGGCATGATTTGGTGCTAATTGATCATGATTGAACCAAAATGCATGAGAAAAAGATTAGAAAAGATCCTTAACAAATCAAAGATTGAAAACAATTATTGCTTTGGATTTTATTCAATATTTTTAACCTAACATGCTCTATACATACTCAAGATCAGAACCCTAATGTTTTTAGACTGCAAGCTGCGCTCAAAAGCCAAACATAAACTTGAAAAATTGTCCCAAAAATTGAAAACCGTTTTCAAGGTTAGAGGAGGATTGAAGCCCTAAATCTTATTCCAATAGCTTCCTGGGCTGATTCTGAGCGTGTATCAATCAAGAACAATCATCAATACGCGTGGAATCGGTATACAGAAGTCCATCTTTTTCCATAAAAAAGCATAATCGTATTTTCAATTCCAGGCATTACCATGACATTCTAATCATGGATTCATGTTCCTTACAAGGTTTCAAAACTAACCATTATGTTTAATTGGATTTTCATGCTGTATACAAGGTTTTGCCATGTCCAAATTTTAGGGTTTACAGGTTCATTAATTTGGGGTTTTTAAGACGAAGCAAAATTGGAGCTCCAGACCATTGCCATTGCATTGAGCACGATCAGACGAAAAGCTTCCAACCCTCGCGCTCAATTTATGAGCGTCGAGGGTCTAATCGCTATTTTTTGATATATAGCTTTAGGCCACGCTCCATAAACCGTTGCCATATTGTTTATATTATAGGGGACGTGAAGAAGATGAAGTGGTGGCAACCTGTGATTCGCCAGTTTAAATTTTCGCGCGATTTCCAATCATAGCTTCCTTTCTTTTTTATAGTATTTGTTGACTAATATATATTAAAACATGTGAAGTGGCTCAGTTGGCAGGTGTTGAACGTGGTGACTTCTAAGACCTGGGTTCGAACCCCAGGTCTATATAAAACCTCAATATTATTTTTCATGAACAAATCCCATGCAATGCTGGAATGGAGACGCACCATGTTTCCTCACCATCAGGCAGCCCACGTGTCCAGGAGACTCCCACCCAAGGCTGAAGATTGGGGTACACCCTAAGCATGAGTCAGATGCACCACACACGATCCAAGCAAAGTCAAGAAGTTCAAGATTAATGGCCCTGGTTTGCATTTTTTTTCTCTTTTTCTTCTTATTTTTGTTATTTTATTTATTTTGTTATCTTAATTTAATTAATTTATTTTTTCTGCAAAATACAAAAAACATCATAAAAATAAAAAATGCCCAAATAAAAATATAATTTTTGTTATAATTATTTTTAAACAAATGCTTGCAAATATTTAGTTTAATTAGGTTATAGTTTTAATCTTTTTTTTAATAATAAAAATCCAAAAAAAGTAGAATTTAGGTTTAATGACTTTTATTTTCTTTTTTTTATTTTTCCCCTTTTTCAGAATAATATTATTTAGTTATTTTCATGAATTAAAAATTGTGCATAAATAAATTAGGTTAAATTAGTCAAATTTCAATATTTTCTTAATAATTAACAAATAATTAGAATTAGGGTTTTACCTCCACTTTTTTTAATTTCAATTAACTCCTTTTTTCTTTTAAATCTAAAAAACACAAAAAATACCAAAACAGTTAATTTTTAAATTTTTTATTTTTATTCATTAATTTAATTATTTTTGCAAAAGGGTCCAACGCCCGTCGTTTCAATTATTTAATTTGCGCACTTATCTTATGTCGTTTAATTATAATTATGTAAATCTCCCAAAGCCATGTAAATTTATTTTTCGCACTTTTATTTATTCGCTTCATTTATTTTTCAGTCAAATCGGGTCCGGTTTATTTTGGCGATGTGGACCCGCGCCTTTGTAATAGTTTAGAAATTTTATTTTTCCGCAAACTTTATATCTGTTAAATATGCATGCAAGAATGAATGTCTAATTAAAATCAAACGTAGAACACAACAAACATGACAAGACAAATAACTGAAACATGACACACGATTCGCACACACCACCCCTAGGGTACGCCTCACTGTTGCCTTTCGAAAGGTGGTCGTCGAGTAGAGGACGTCTTAGTAAGTCCTCATGATCCGGGAACCTGGCATGAGGGTAGCTTCTAAGGTGTCTTCCTATTGCTCTGGTGATCACCATGTCCCTACAAACTCGAATTGACCCGAACACCTCCAACGGTGGTGCTACCTACCTCTCAATGGTGGGATGGCACTACTTTAAAGGACATTTACACAGACGAATTCCTTAGGGTAGGTAGGTTCTCGTAGATACTTGCTCTAATCTCAAAACAAACTCAAAAAGACTTTTCACCAACACATTTTCAAAAGCTTTCAAAACAAACTTTTCAAACACTCTGACGTATGAGTCGACCTGAAATTTTTTCAAAGAAACTTTTTAAACCCACGATTGAAAAGCAAACAAACAATTTTGAAAACACAATGAGCAAGTATCTAAGAGCCCATGGATAACCATGGATAGAAAGGGTGCTAACACCTTCCCTTTCTATAATCTACCTCCCGAACCGAGAGCAATCTCTTTAAGGAATTTTTCTGTGCTTTTGTCCTTTCCATTTGGAGAAAATAAAAGACGGTGGCGACTCTTGCTTCCGTGACATTTCGCGAACCAGCGTTAAACAGTCAGTTCCAGATCCACCGATCACAGAACTGGCGACTCTGCTGGGGACAATAATAAAAAGTGGGGTGTACCTTAGGGCTAGCTTATAACTATGTTTTCAATTGTTTTCCTTGCTTGCTTTACTATTGTGGGTTGCATCGGAGATACATAGATCCTAACCCGGATCTGGGGATACCCTGTTTAGGTAGCATAAGCTGTGAGGGACCTGTCCGGCGTAGACCGACACAGGTGAAGCAGTGGCTACGTTGGTGTGGCACCTTAGTCTGTACCGATATCCCTTGTGTCGCAACGAGGAGAATATGGGTCTTCTAAGGAGTCATTAAGCACCAACAACCTTAGAACCTTAATTGACACAACTTGGCCTTTAGAACAGTAGCAGTATGCTACGCCCATTGAGGCTAAACTCTCGTGATGGTTCTGGCCGCAAGAAAAGATTGCGATGCTGGAGTTATGACCGATTGAGGGTAGTCAATGATATTGGGATCCTCTAAGAACCCGGTTACTTTTGATTAGGACAGGTTGAACCCACCAACTTCAAGAGGGTAATACCCAGACCTCATGCTGGCCTAAACTCTAAGGGTTTCTCTTGTGTGACTTGTGTGCCTTTGTACTTGCCTACTTGCGTACTTGTTACCTGACACTTGTTTCTTGCAGGTCTTGTTTATAGTCCTTAACTAGGACTCATGACAGGGTGCACTAAATTTCTTGCAGGTTTTATTCATAGTCCTTAATTGGGACTTATAATAGGGTGTACTAACCACTTGCAGGTTCTTGTTTATAGTCCTTAACTAGGACTCATGACAGGGTTTACCAAATCTCTTGCAGGTTTTGTTTATAGTCCTTAATTGGGACTCATAAAAAAATATACTGAATTTCTTGCAGGGCTTGCAGGGTCTGTTTATAGTCCTTAATTGGGACTCATAGCAGGGTTTACCTACATCACCCCCATGCATAGCATGACATCATACCATCATACCATTGCATACATCCTAACCCGTTTCAAGGATCTCAAGGGCTTGTGATGCAGGTCATGATAAACCAATTACCCAGCAAGGGGCAAAGAGGATTTATTTTCCTCTAGCTAAGGTTGTCAGGGGCTATGACCCACTGGATATGGTGAGCCTTTGACCCTTGAAGAAGAATTCTCAACAACAAGGGTGTCCTTCAATCAAGCTATAAATTCCAATGCTAACAAATTTTCTTGTTTACCCCGCGAGGTCCTTGAAAACATTGCATACATGTCATACTCATCATTGCATTACAGGTATCCATTTTGCAGGTCACTCACCATCTTCGCTGTTTATTTCAGCAATGGCTTTCCAACCAGACAACCAAGATCTCCGTACTCAGAACGCCCAACTGCGATAAATGTTCTTGAACCTATCCCAGGGGCAAGAAGAAATAAAGACTCTCCTCACCAGGAACTTGACCTTAGGGAATGCAGGGGGCATCAGGAACGATCAGCTGGAAGGGCTACAAATTGAGTTGGCAACCATGAAGATCCAAATGATGGGGCAGTTGGTGGGCCAAATGACTCTCATTCAGGATTTAGCTCAAAAACAAGAAGAGCTCCGGGTCCTCGTCACCAAGCTGCTTCAAAATAATCCAGTAGGGAAAACAGCCAAGGTGGAAGCTCCAGCCATCATTCAACCACATGCGGGGCAAGAAGACAAAGGAAAATCTCCTCAGCTTGCTTCAGGGTCACGAGCCCAGCCTCAACGGGGTAGTCAACGTAAACGAAATGCGCCCGGAAGACATTTCTCGGAGACTGATATACCCTCATCCTTTATACTGAAGCGCTTGCTGGAGGTCAATCTGATCACTCTAAAGGACCCTCCCAAAAATCCCAACAGGACAGCTTCGAGGTATAACCCCGACACCCACTGCGCTTATCATTCAGACAGCCCGGGGCATGCTACAGACGACTGTTGGACCTTGAAGAACAAAATCCAGGATTTGATTGACGAAGGGGTGATAGAGTTCATGCCGGATGGCGAGATGAAAATCTTCCGCTGAGAATTCTCCATCTGAGATAGCTAGTTCAAACTAAGAAACTTTTGTTCATTCGAATGTTCAAGTCGCATTTTTCTTTGATTGTTTAAACATTTATTCATGTCAAACGTTGTTATTTCATTAATGCATCGCTTATGTCTGTTTTGAATCAATATATTCACATTCACTATATGCAAACTGTTTTCATATTTTTTCTGATGTCAACTCTTGATCTTTAATCCTAAGCCTCTTGAGGGAGGATGACGAAAACGATACCGCAATCTACAGTATGCTTTTGAACAGACCCCGCTGATGAGGTACAGGCATTGTTTCAATCCCTAAACACTGGAGTTATAAGGATGATAATCCCTCGTCAACCCATCAGAGCCAAAGAAGTAGGAGTTTTTTAATTTTCGAAAATCAAAACCCTTAATCATAACCAGGGGCAGGGTAGTCTCTCAGTTGATCCAAGAGCATGACGAATGGCACCGAAGAGATCTTTACATAATGAACAAAGACAGTGATGGTTCAGAACAATCAAAAGGACAGGCAGTCATCATCAAAATTCATAAATGAAAAAGCCCAAAAAAAAAAGTCTAAACCTACAAAGGGGACTTACAAAACTGGGGCATCCCGTTGACTGTAATTCCAAAAAGGGAACAGTTCAGGCAAAAAAAGAAAGGGATAACGAAAATCAAGCAAGAGGTCTCACAACCAAAGCAAAAATGATTGCCTATTCAAAAGAAATCATCAACATCTGAACCATCATTGAAACCTCAGAACAAAGACTCCAACAAGATCTGACGCAC
The DNA here is from genome assembly GCA_948472305.1 of Vicia faba. Classification (NCBI taxonomy): domain Eukaryota; kingdom Viridiplantae; phylum Streptophyta; class Magnoliopsida; order Fabales; family Fabaceae; genus Vicia; species Vicia faba. The sequence continues at coordinate 1,013,428,989 of OX451736.1, read as the reverse complement.
GATCAACTGAGTTTAGGTTTGGAGAACATCACGAAGAACGGGTGGGTACAAATAATTTGAGCCTTTATCCTTTGTTTCTTAAACCGTGAACCAGGCCACGATATAACCCTTAAAAGTCCTAGCTGAAGCATGGGTTAGTTCGAAAGCATATTGTTACGAAGGTATCCTGACTCCTGAAGGTTCGCTGTAAAATCTTGAGTTGACATCGCACTGTATTACAAAAAATGCATTTTCAAAATTCAAGGCAGACATAGACTTTTGCATTCTTAAAATAACCTTGTTTGCGTATGATTATTTGTTTGAACAGCAGGGAAATTCGCACGAGGAATACCTAGTGAACAAAATTATCTCCAATCAAGGGGCAGGGCATGATCATTGTCCATCATCTGGGGCAGTCCAATCAAGATTCGGAGAATCTCTCAAAGGTCAAATAGCCTGGGGCAAGTCTCCGCCTGAGTCACTTGGGGCATTCCAGCAACAAATTTTGCACGATCGGACACCTTCTGGTAATATGGCAACACAAGCAGACAGGGGCAACTCCCTACATTCTGAAAGCACGGACATAGTCGAAAAAATACTACGCACAATCAAAGACCCGCTAGGTTGACATACCTAGGCAAAAATAAGGGCTTCCCGGCGAACCAAAAGGGTTCGGGCAAAATGAGGGATGAAATAAAAAAATCTGTACACCCGGCAAGTCGAAAACCCGAAAAGGCGGCTTGGGCAAAAATGGGTATCCCGGTGGACTGAAAACCCGAAAGGGCGGTCCAGGCAAAAGTTAGGGATCAAAGCGTACGACTATGTCCTGTCATCTCGTCACCTGCCTACCAGAAGAAGGTCTGTCCATCAACAAGCTATCAGCACCTCTCAGGTCTGCCTCTCCCACCTCAGAAACAGGGGCAATGACGAGCTGTCCAAGCAAGCTAATTGTTCTGTCCTCCAAAGGTACCAAGGTAGGTTCAGCTAAAGAACATGACCGAGGATCTTAATTCCCCAGAGAGAAGTTCAGCAAAACAGTACATGTCTCTCCAAGCAAAATTACAATTATCAAGGAAATTGAGTATCCCCCGTAGATCTCAATACTTCCCCAGCAGTATACATAAAGTATCCCCGGCAGTCTTGATCTAAAGATTGTTCCCCGGCGGTATACCACCATTCAAAGGAATCACTTCCCCGCAGTCTAAAACTTCCCCCAGAAGAATCCAATCCAGTGTCCCCAGGAAAGTTGGAAGTCATGACTCCCCAAGCAGCAAGCTTATCCCTAGTAGATTCTGGAAGCTTATCCCCTCGCAGAGCACGAACGCGTCGTCCCGGCTTGATTTAAAGAGTTATTTCCGTAACAGGATATAACTGGGTTATCCTCAGCCAAAAGCCATGGAAAGAGCGTCCTCGGCAAAGTATCTTCCTACCCCCAGCGAAGTCTATCAACACTTCCAGCACAACAAGGATATCCCCAGCATAACTCATCAACGGTATCCCCAGCGGAGTTATCTTCATCAACTCAGCAAAGCATCGATATCCCCACAGAGTAGCACTCCCCAGCATGATCGCTAGAGTATCTTTTCTCCCGCAGAATTATTTCATTTGCCAAGTTTATTCCTCAAACGGAGTTATCTTCTCCTACCGGTATTCTTGCAACAATCATCCACAGCGGAAGCAAAATCTCTTCCTCAACATCAGCCCAGGATATGACTTCCCGGCACCCGTCAAGGATTTATTTTCCTAGACGAAAACATACATGAATCATCACATACATCATTATAGCATGCATATACACATCATATCATATAAATCGTATCCATGTTTGCTTGATCCATATCATGCATCGCATATAACTGACCTCTACCTTTCAGGAAGGGTGCAGTTGAGGTTCTCAAACATATTTCAAGGACTTCTCTAGTCCAGTTAAATCGACTCTAAACAGATTTTTCTGATAAAGACTCAGTAGAAGTTCTCTTATGGTCCCCTCTCCAACGGCGTGTGAGGTGGTAATTCCTTCTTCAGATGTTCCCCTCTCCGGCATGAGCGTGAGGTGATATTCTCTTATGGTCCCCTCTCCAACGGCGTGTGAGGTGGTAATTCCTTTTTCAGATGTTTCCCTCTCCGGCATGAGCGTGAGGTGATATTCTCTTATGGTCCCCTCTCCAACGGCGTGTGAGGTGGTAATTCCTTCTTCAGATGTTTCCCTCTCCGGCATGAGCGTGAGGTGATATTCTCTTATGGTCCCCTCTCCAACGGCGTGTGAGGTGGTAATTCCTTCTTCAGATGTTCCCCTCTCCGGCATGAGCGTGAGGTGATATTCTCTTATGGTCCCCTCTCCAACGGCGTGTGAGGTGGTAATTCCTTCTTCAGATGTTTCCCTCTCCAGCATGAGCGTGAGGTGATATCCTCTTATGGTCCCCTCTCCAACGGCGAGTGAGGTGGTAATTCCCTTTCAAGATGTTTCCCTCTCCAACGGCGAGTGAGGTGATATTTCCTTTCAGATTATAATTTCCTATAGTTCCCTCTCCAACGGTGAATGAGGTGACTCCCTTTGAGATTATAATGTCCTTTGGTTCTCTTCCTGACACTACGAAGATGGTAATTCTCACCAGGATTTTCTCAACGAGCGTTGTTGAGATCATTCAGGATTCTCTTACCATCCATGCTAAGGCAGTAACCATCCCTGGTTCATTCATCAACGTTTGAAGCTCCAGACCCAGCTCCTGTAACCAGTCAGGACATATCTATATCAAGCATCTAAAATCAGCTCCTGCGACGTGTCAGGTACTCATTTTTCTGTTTTGCAGGTATGCAGGTTCTCGCTAAGGACTCTCCTACGCGATCAACATCCAGATGGCATCTATAAGCCCATCATCCTATCCAGCAACATCCAAATGGCATCTATAAGCCCATTCCCTCATCATCACTGCTACTATGTGAGCGCAAATTTCTGGGCACTCTAGTGTCCAATCATCTTCTACCCTCGGATTACGAAAGGCACGTCAGCCAATCTGCATCCTCAGGTCTAAGAAGATTGAACAGGGGCAACTGTTGTACCCCAAAATTTGCCCTCCCATATTCATCAAGAATTGTCAAAGTCAAGGTCACAAAACTCCCCAAGGACTATGCAGTTCAACTGTCTCCTATACAGTCAAAACTAGGGTTTGAGTTCTGGTCAAGCAAATGAACTTTTCAAAGGCCCAATCAAGTCTCATATGCTTAAAAAGATGGTCAAGTGTCTTCATGTCAAGTTTCAAGGCATTCAGCTCAAAATTGCACAGTCAAAACCCTAGATTGCACTACAGTCAACTGTAGGGGCAAAATGGTCATTTGACAGTCAAAAGTTCAAATTTTTGGTCAACATATCATTTTGAATCCACAAACATCATTTGATCAATGCTTGATCATGATTCTCAAAATTTGGCTCAGAAATCATCAAAGATGCAAAAGTTGCTATATTTGGACAGCTGAAAAAGTCAACTGAAATTGACCAAGGCATAACTTTCACATGGATTATCAGAAAAATTCCATCCAAAGCTCATTTTGAAGAGAAAGACATTTCCTACAATTCATCTTCATGTTCCAAGTCCAAGAAATGCTCTCACAAAAAGTTATCAATTTCAACATTATAGGTCATTTTCAAAAGTCAACAAAAAGTGACTTTAAGTCAAAGGCCATAACTTGAGATTGGTGAATCAAAATGACATGGGACCAAAGGCATTGGTTAGAGGACTCAAGGACCTTTCCAAAATGTCCAAGAACATGTGAAAAGCTTAAAAATTGACCAAGTTATGCCTTGTGGAAGTTGGGAAATTTTTGGAAATTTTTGAAAGTCAACATTGATGCAAAAGGCCTAAAAATGCAAATGGGCCCAATTTTCCTCCAAGTTTCTTCATGCCAAGCCTATGCACGACCATTAGGCCCAAAGGGAAGTATTTTCATATTTTTTTAATTATTTATTTGAATTAATATTAATTTATATTCATTTAAATGATTTTAATATATGAAAAATATCAAACTTAACCTAAAAAAATCTTTTCATGCATGTTTATTCTTAATATTTCGTGCATATCTTAAATAGGCATGATTTGGTGCTAATTGATCATGATTGAACCAAAATGCATGAGAAAAAGATTAGAAAAGATCCTTAACAAATCAAAGATTGAAAACAATTATTGCTTTGGATTTTATTCAATATTTTTAACCTAACATGCTCTATACATACTCAAGATCAGAACCCTAATGTTTTTAGACTGCAAGCTGCGCTCAAAAGCCAAACATAAACTTGAAAAATTGTCCCAAAAATTGAAAACCGTTTTCAAGGTTAGAGGAGGATTGAAGCCCTAAATCTTATTCCAATAGCTTCCTGGGCTGATTCTGAGCGTGTATCAATCAAGAACAATCATCAATACGCGTGGAATCGGTATACAGAAGTCCATCTTTTTCCATAAAAAAGCATAATCGTATTTTCAATTCCAGGCATTACCATGACATTCTAATCATGGATTCATGTTCCTTACAAGGTTTCAAAACTAACCATTATGTTTAATTGGATTTTCATGCTGTATACAAGGTTTTGCCATGTCCAAATTTTAGGGTTTACAGGTTCATTAATTTGGGGTTTTTAAGACGAAGCAAAATTGGAGCTCCAGACCATTGCCATTGCATTGAGCACGATCAGACGAAAAGCTTCCAACCCTCGCGCTCAATTTATGAGCGTCGAGGGTCTAATCGCTATTTTTTGATATATAGCTTTAGGCCACGCTCCATAAACCGTTGCCATATTGTTTATATTATAGGGGACGTGAAGAAGATGAAGTGGTGGCAACCTGTGATTCGCCAGTTTAAATTTTCGCGCGATTTCCAATCATAGCTTCCTTTCTTTTTTATAGTATTTGTTGACTAATATATATTAAAACATGTGAAGTGGCTCAGTTGGCAGGTGTTGAACGTGGTGACTTCTAAGACCTGGGTTCGAACCCCAGGTCTATATAAAACCTCAATATTATTTTTCATGAACAAATCCCATGCAATGCTGGAATGGAGACGCACCATGTTTCCTCACCATCAGGCAGCCCACGTGTCCAGGAGACTCCCACCCAAGGCTGAAGATTGGGGTACACCCTAAGCATGAGTCAGATGCACCACACACGATCCAAGCAAAGTCAAGAAGTTCAAGATTAATGGCCCTGGTTTGCATTTTTTTTCTCTTTTTCTTCTTATTTTTGTTATTTTATTTATTTTGTTATCTTAATTTAATTAATTTATTTTTTCTGCAAAATACAAAAAACATCATAAAAATAAAAAATGCCCAAATAAAAATATAATTTTTGTTATAATTATTTTTAAACAAATGCTTGCAAATATTTAGTTTAATTAGGTTATAGTTTTAATCTTTTTTTTAATAATAAAAATCCAAAAAAAGTAGAATTTAGGTTTAATGACTTTTATTTTCTTTTTTTTATTTTTCCCCTTTTTCAGAATAATATTATTTAGTTATTTTCATGAATTAAAAATTGTGCATAAATAAATTAGGTTAAATTAGTCAAATTTCAATATTTTCTTAATAATTAACAAATAATTAGAATTAGGGTTTTACCTCCACTTTTTTTAATTTCAATTAACTCCTTTTTTCTTTTAAATCTAAAAAACACAAAAAATACCAAAACAGTTAATTTTTAAATTTTTTATTTTTATTCATTAATTTAATTATTTTTGCAAAAGGGTCCAACGCCCGTCGTTTCAATTATTTAATTTGCGCACTTATCTTATGTCGTTTAATTATAATTATGTAAATCTCCCAAAGCCATGTAAATTTATTTTTCGCACTTTTATTTATTCGCTTCATTTATTTTTCAGTCAAATCGGGTCCGGTTTATTTTGGCGATGTGGACCCGCGCCTTTGTAATAGTTTAGAAATTTTATTTTTCCGCAAACTTTATATCTGTTAAATATGCATGCAAGAATGAATGTCTAATTAAAATCAAACGTAGAACACAACAAACATGACAAGACAAATAACTGAAACATGACACACGATTCGCACACACCACCCCTAGGGTACGCCTCACTGTTGCCTTTCGAAAGGTGGTCGTCGAGTAGAGGACGTCTTAGTAAGTCCTCATGATCCGGGAACCTGGCATGAGGGTAGCTTCTAAGGTGTCTTCCTATTGCTCTGGTGATCACCATGTCCCTACAAACTCGAATTGACCCGAACACCTCCAACGGTGGTGCTACCTACCTCTCAATGGTGGGATGGCACTACTTTAAAGGACATTTACACAGATGAATTCCTTAGGGTAGGTAGGTTCTCGTAGATACTTGCTCTAATCTCAAAACAAACTCAAAAAGACTTTTCACCAACACATTTTCAAAAGCTTTCAAAACAAACTTTTCAAACACTCTGACGTATGAGTCGACCTGAAATTTTTTCAAAGAAACTTTTTAAACCCACGATTGAAAAGCAAACAAACAATTTTGAAAACACAATGAGCAAGTATCTAAGAGCCCATGGATAACCATGGATAGAAAGGGTGCTAACACCTTCCCTTTCTATAATCTACCTCCCGAACCGAGAGCAATCTCTTTAAGGAATTTTTCTGTGCTTTTGTCCTTTCCATTTGGAGAAAATAAAAGACGGTGGCGACTCTTGCTTCCGCGACATTTCGCGAACCAGCGTTAAACAGTCAGTTCCAGATCCACCGATCACAGAACTGGCGACTCTGCTGGGGACAATAATAAAAAGTGGGGTGTACCTTAGGGCTAGCTTATAACTATGTTTTCAATTGTTTTCCTTGCTTGCTTTACTATTGTGGGTTGCATCGGAGATACATAGATCCTAACCCGGATCTGGGGATACCCTGTTTAGGTAGCATAAGCTGTGAGGGACCTGTCCGGCGTAGACCGACACAGGTGAAGCAGTGGCTACGTTGGTGTGGCACCTTAGTCTGTACCGATATCCCTTGTGTCGCAACGAGGAGAATATGGGTCTTCTAAGGAGTCATTAAGCACCAACAACCTTAGAACCTTAATTGACACAACTTGGCCTTTAGAACAGTAGCAGTATGCTACGCCCATTGAGGCTAAACTCTCGTGATGGTTCTGGCCGCAAGAAAAGATTGCGATGCTGGAGTTATGACCGATTGAGGGTAGTCAATGATATTGGGATCCTCTAAGAACCCGGTTACTTTTGATTAGGACAGGTTGAACCCACCAACTTCAAGAGGGTAATACCCAGACCTCATGCTGGCCTAAACTCTAAGGGTTTCTCTTGTGTGACTTGTGTGCCTTTGTACTTGCCTACTTGCGTACTTGTTACCTGACACTTGTTTCTTGCAGGTCTTGTTTATAGTCCTTAACTAGGACTCATGACAGGGTGCACTAAATTTCTTGCAGGTTTTATTCATAGTCCTTAATTGGGACTTATAATAGGGTGTACTAACCACTTGCAGGTTCTTGTTTATAGTCCTTAACTAGGACTCATGACAGGGTTTACCAAATCTCTTGCAGGTTTTGTTTATAGTCCTTAATTGGGACTCATAAAAAAATATACTGAATTTCTTGCAGGGCTTGCAGGGTCTGTTTATAGTCCTTAATTGGGACTCATAGCAGGGTTTACCTACATCACCCCCATGCATAGCATGACATCATACCATCATACCATTGCATACATCCTAACCCGTTTCAAGGATCTCAAGGGCTTGTGATGCAGGTCATGATAAACCAATTACCCAGCAAGGGGCAAAGAGGATTTATTTTCCTCTAGCTAAGGTTGTCAGGGGCTATGACCCACTGGATATGGTGAGCCTTTGACCCTTGAAGAAGAATTCTCAACAACAAGGGTGTCCTTCAATCAAGCTATAAATTCCAATGCTAACAAATTTTCTTGTTTACCCCGCAAGGTCCTTGAAAACATTGCATACATGTCATACTCATCATTGCATTATAGGTATCCCTTTTGCAGGTCACTCACCATCTTCGCTGTTTATTTCAGCAATGGCTTTCCAACCAGACAACCAAGATCTCCGTACTCAGAACGCCCAACTGCGAGAAATGTTCTTGAACCTATCCCAGGGGCAAGAAGAAATAAAGACTCTCCTCACCAGGAACTTGACCTTAGGGAATGCAGGGGGCATCAGGAACGATCAGCTGGAAGGGCTACAAATTGAGTTGGCAACCATGAAGATCCAAATGATGGGGCAGTTGGTGGGCCAAATGACTCTCATTCAGGATTTAGCTCAAAAACAAGAAGAGCTCCGGGTCCTCGTCACCAAGCTGCTTCAAAATAATCCAGTAGGGCAAACAGCCAAGGTGGAAGCTCCAGCCATCATTCAACCACATGCGGGGCAAGAAGACAAAGGAAAATCTCCTCAGCTTGCTTCAGGGTCACGAGCCCAGCCTCAACGGGGTAGTCAACGTAAACGAAATGCGCCCGGAAGACATTTCTCGGAGACTGATATACCCTCATCCTTTATACTGAAGCGCTTGCTGGAGGTCAATCTGATCACTCTAAAGGACCCTCCCAAAAATCCCAACAGGACAGCTTCGAGGTATAACCCCGACACCCACTGCGCTTATCATTCAGACAGCCCGGGGCATGCTACAGACGACTGTTGGACCTTGAAGAACAAAATCCAGGATTTGATTGACGAAGGGGTGATAGAGTTCATGCCGGATGGCGAGATGAAAATCTTCCGCTGAGAATTCTCCATCTGAGATAGCTAGTTCAAACTAAGAAACTTTTGTTCATTCGAATGTTCAAGTCGCATTTTTCTTTGATTGTTTAAACATTTATTCATGTCAAACGTTGTTATTTCATTAATGCATCGCTTATGTCTGTTTTGAATCAATATATTCGCATTCACTATATGCAAACTGTTTTCATATTTTTTCTGATGTCAACTCTTGATCTTTAATCCTAAGCCTCTTGAGGGAGGATGACGAAAACGATACCGCAATCTACAGTATGCTTTTGAACAGACCCCGCTGATGAGGTACAGGCATTGTTTCAATCCCTAAACACTGGAGTTATAAGGATGATAATCCCTCGTCAACCCATCAGAGCCAAAGAAGTAGGAGTTTTTTAATTTTCGAAAATCAAAACCCTTAATCATAACCAGGGGCAGGGTAGTCTCTCAGTTGATCCAAGAGCATGACGAATGGCACCGAAGAGATCTTTACATAATGAACAAAGACAGTGATGGTTCAGAACAATCAAAAGGACAGGCAGTCATCATCAAAATTCATAAATGAAAAAGCCCAAAAAAAAAAAGTCTAAACCTACAAAGGGGACTTACAAAACTGGGGCATCCCGTTGACTGTAATTCCAAAAAGGGAACAGTTCAGGCAAAAAAAGAAAGGGATAACGAAAATCAAGCAAGAGGTCTCACAACCAAAGCAAAAATGATTGCCTATTCAAAAGAAATCATCAACATCTGAACCATCATTGAAACCTCAGAACAAAGACTCCAACAAGATCTGACGCACGATCAACTGAGTTTAGGTTTGGAGAACATCACGAAGAACGGGTGGGTACAAATAATTTGAGCCTTTATCCTTTGTTTCTTAAACCGTGAACCAGGCCACGATATAACCCTTAAAAGTCCTAGCTGAAGCATGGGTTAGTTCGAAAGCATATTGTTACGAAGGTATCCTGACTCCTGAAGGTTCGCTGTAAAATCTTGAGTTGACATCGCACTGTATTACAAAAAATGCATTTTCAAAATTCAAGGCAGACATAGACTTTTGCATTCTTAAAATAACCTTGTTTGCGTATGATTATTTGTTTGAACAGCAGGGAAATTCGCACGAGGAATACCTAGTGAACAAAATTATCTCCAATCAAGGGGCAGGGCATGATCATTGTCCATCATCTGGGGCAGTCCAATCAAGATTCGGAGAATCTCTCAAAGGTCAAATAGCCTGGGGCAAGTCTCCGCCTGAGTCACTTGGGGCATTCCAGCAACAAATTTTGCACGATCGGACACCTTCTGGTAATATGGCAACACAAGCAGACAGGGGCAACTCCCTACATTCTGAAAGCACGGACATAGTCGAAAAAATACTACGCACAATCAAAGACCCGCTAGGTTGACATACCTAGGCAAAAATAAGGGCTTCCCGGCGAACCAAAAGGGTTCGGGCAAAATGAGGGATGAAATAAAAAAATCTGTACACCCGGCAAGTCGAAAACCCGAAAAGGCGGCTTGGGCAAAAATGGGTATCCCGGTGGACTGAAAACCCGAAAGGGCGGTCCAGGCAAAAGTTAGGGATCAAAGCGTACGACTATGTCCTGTCATCTCGTCACCTGCCTACCAGAAGAAGGTCTGTCCATCAACAAGCTATCAGCACCTCTCAGGTCTGCCTCTCCCACCTCAGAAACAAGGGCAATGACGAGCTGTCCAAGCAAGCTAATTGTTCTGTCCTCCAAAGGTACCAAGGTAGGTTCAGCTAAAGAACATGACCGAGGATCTTAATTCCCCAGAGAGAAGTTCAGCAAAACAGTACATGTCTCTCCAAGCAAAATTACAATTATCAAGGAAATTGAGTATCCCCCGTAGATCTCAATACTTCCCCAGCAGTATACATAAAGTATCCCCGGCAGTCTTGATCTAAAGATTGTTCCCCGGCGGTATACCACCATTCAAAGGAATCACTTCCCCGCAGTCTAAAACTTCCCCCAGAAGAATCCAATCCAGTGTCCCCAGGAAAGTTGGAAGTCATGACTCCCCAAGCAGCAAGCTTATCCCTAGTAGATTCTGGAAGCTTATCCCCTCGCAGAGCACGAACGCGTCGTCCCGGCTTGATTTAAAGAGTTATTTCCGTAACAGGATATAACTGGGTTATCCTCAGCCAAAAGCCATGGAAAGAGCGTCCTCGGCAAAGTATCTTCCTACCCCCAGCGAAGTCTATCAACACTTCCAGCACAACAAGGATATCCCCAGCATAACTCATCAACGGTATCCCCAGCGGAGTTATCTTCATCAACTCAGCAAAGCATCGATATCCCCACAGAGTAGCACTCCCCAGCATGATCGCTAGAGTATCTTTTCTCCCGCAGAATTATTTCATTTGCCAAGTTTATTCCTCAAACGGAGTTATCTTCTCCTACCGGTATTCTTGCAACAATCATCCACAGCGGAAGCAAAATCTCTTCCTCAACATCAGCCCAGGATATGACTTCCCGGCACCCGTCAAGGATTTATTTTCCTAGACGAAAACATACATGAATCATCACATACATCATTATAGCATGCATATACACATCATATCATATAAATCGTATCCATGTTTGCTTGATCCATATCATGCATCGCATATAACTGACCTCTACCTTTCAGGAAGGGTGCAGTTGAGGTTCTCAAACATATTTCAAGGACTTCTCTAGTCCAGTTAAATCGACTCTAAACAGATTTTTCTGATAAAGACTCAGTAGAAGTTCTCTTATGGTCCCCTCTCCAACGGCGTGTGAGGTGGTAATTCCTTCTTCAGATGTTCCCCTCTCCGGCATGAGCGTGAGGTGATATTCTCTTATGGTCCCCTCTCCAACGGCGTGTGAGGTGGTAATTCCTTTTTCAGATGTTTCCCTCTCCGGCATGAGCGTGAGGTGATATTCTCTTATGGTCCCCTCTCCAACGGCGTGTGAGGTGGTAATTCCTTCTTCAGATGTTTCCCTCTCCGGCATGAGCGTGAGGTGATATTCTCTTATGGTCCCCTCTCCAACGGCGTGTGAGGTGGTAATTCCTTATTCAGATGTTCCCCTCTCCGGCATGAGCGTGAGGTGATATTCTCTTATGGTCCCCTCTCCAACGGCGTGTGAGGTGGTAATTCCTTCTTCAGATGTTTCCCTCTCCAGCATGAGCGTGAGGTGATATCCTCTTATGGTCCCCTCTCCAACGGCGAGTGAGGTGGTAATTCCCTTTCAAGATGTTTCCCTCTCCAACGGCGAGTGAGGTGATATTTCCTTTCAGATTATAATTTCCTATAGTTCCCTCTCCAACGGTGAATGAGGTGACTCCCTTTGAGATTATAATGTCCTTTGGTTCTCTTCCTGACACTACGAAGATGGTAATTCTCACCAGGATTTTCTCAACGAGCGTTGTTGAGATCATTCAGGATTCTCTTACCATCCATGCTAAGGCAGTAACCATCCCTGGTTCATTCATCAACGTTTGAAGCTCCAGACCCAGCTCCTGTAACCAGTCAGGACATATCTATATCAAGCATCTAAAATCAGCTCCTGCGACGTGTCAGGTACTCATTTTTCTGTTTTGCAGGTATGCAGGTTCTCGCTAAGGACTCTCCTACGCGATCAACATCCAGATGGCATCTATAAGCCCATCATCCTATCCAGCAACATCCAAATGGCATCTATAAGCCCATTCCCTCATCATCACTGCTACTATGTGAGCGCAAATTTCTGGGCACTCTAGTGTCCAATCATCTTCTACCCTCGGATTACGAAAGGCACGTCAGCCAATCTGCATCCTCAGGTCTAAGAAGATTGAACAGGGGCAACTGTTGTACCCCAAAATTTGCCCTCCCATATTCATCAAGAATTGTCAAAGTCAAGGTCACAAAACTCCCCAAGGACTATGCAGTTCAACTGTCTCCTATACAGTCAAAACTAGGGTTTGAGTTCTGGTCAAGCAAATGAACTTTTCAAAGGCCCAATCAAGTCTCATATGCTTAAAAAGATGGTCAAGTGTCTTCATGTCAAGTTTCAAGGCATTCAGCTCAAAATTGCACAGTCAAAACCCTAGATTGCACTACAGTCAACTGTAGGGGCAAAATGGTCATTTGACAGTCAAAAGTTCAAATTTTTGGTCAACATATCATTTTGAATCCACAAACATCATTTGATCAATGCTTGATCATGATTCTCAAAATTTGGCTCAGAAATCATCAAAGATGCAAAAGTTGCTATATTTGGACAGCTGAAAAAGTCAACTGAAATTGACCAAGGCATAACTTTCACATGGATTATCAGAAAAATTCCATCCAAAGCTCATTTTGAAGAGAAAGACATTTCCTACAATTCATCTTCATGTTCCAAGTCCAAGAAATGCTCTCACAAAAAGTTATCAATTTCAACATTATAGGTCATTTTCAAAAGTCAACAAAAAGTGACTTTAAGTCAAAGGCCATAACTTGAGATTGGTGAATCAAAATGACATGGGACCAAAGGCATTGGTTAGAGGACTCAAAGACCTTTCCAAAATGTCCAAGAACATGTGAAAAGCTTAAAAATTGACCAAGTTATGCCTTGTGGAAGTTGGGAAATTTTTGGAAATTTTTGAAAGTCAACATTGATGCAAAAGGCCTAAAAATGCAAATGGGCCCAATTTTCCTCCAAGTTTCTTCATGCCAAGCCTATGCACGACCATTAGGCCCAAAGGGAAGTATTTTCATATTTTTTTAATTATTTATTTGAATTAATATTAATTTATATTCATTTAAATGATTTTAATATATGAAAAATATCAAACTTAACCTAAAAAAATCTTTTCATGCATGTTTATTCTTAATATTTCGTGCATATCTTAAATAGGCAAGATTTGGTGCTAATTGATCATGATTGAACCAAAATGCATGAGAAAAAGATTAGAAAAGATCCTTAACAAATCAAAGATTGAAAACAATTATTGCTTTGGATTTTATTCAATATTTTTAACCTAACATGCTCTATACATACTCAAGATCAGAACCCTAATGTTTTTAGACTGCAAGCTGCGCTCAAAAGCCAAACATAAACTTGAAAAATTGTCCCAAAAATTGAAAACCGTTTTCAAGGTTAGAGGAGGATTGAAGCCCTAAATCTTATTCCAATAGCTTCCTGGGCTGATTCTGAGCGTGTATCAATCAAGAACAATCATCAATACGCGTGGAATCGGTATACAGAAGTCCATCTTTTTCCATAAAAAAGCATAATCGTATTTTCAATTCCAGGCATTACCATGACATTCTAATCATGGATTCATGTTCCTTACAAGGTTTCAAAACTAACCATTATGTTTAATTGGATTTTCATGCTGTATACAAGGTTTTGCCATGTCCAAATTTTAGGGTTTACAGGTTCATTAATTTGGGGTTTTTAAGACGAAGCAAAATTGGAGCTCCAGACCATTGCCATTGCATTGAGCACGATCAGACGAAAAGCTTCCAACCCTCGCGCTCAATTTATGAGCGTCGAGGGTCTAATCGCTATTTTTTGATATATAGCTTTAGGCCACGCTCCATAAACCGTTGCCATATTGTTTATATTATAGGGGACGTGAAGAAGATGAAGTGGTGGCAACCTGTGATTCGCCAGTTTAAATTTTCGCGCGATTTCCAATCATAGCTTCCTTTCTTTTTTATAGTATTTGTTGACTAATATATATTAAAACATGTGAAGTGGCTCAGTTGGCAGGTGTTGAACGTGGTGACTTCTAAGACCTGGGTTCGAACCCCAGGTCTATATAAAACCTCAATATTATTTTTCATGAACAAATCCCATGCAATGCTGGAATGGAGACGCACCATGTTTCCTCACCATCAGGCAGCCCACGTGTCCAGGAGACTCCCACCCAAGGCTGAAGATTGGGGTACACCCTAAGCATGAGTCAGATGCACCACACACGATCCAAGCAAAGTCAAGAAGTTCAAGATTAATGGCCCTGGTTTGCATTTTTTTTCTCTTTTTCTTCTTATTTTTGTTATTTTATTTATTTTGTTATCTTAATTTAATTAATTTATTTTTCTGCAAAATACAAAAAACATCATAAAAATAAAAAATGCCCAAATAAAAATATAATTTTTGTTATAATTATTTTTAAACAAATGCTTGCAAATATTTAGTTTAATTAGGTTATAGTTTTAATCTTTTTTTTAATAATAAAAATCCAAAAAAAGTAGAATTTAGGTTTAATGACTTTTATTTTCTTTTTTTTATTTTTCCCCTTTTTCAGAATAATATTATTTAGTTATTTTCATGAATTAAAAATTGTGCATAAATAAATTAGGTTAAATTAGTCAAATTTCAATATTTTCTTAATAATTAACAAATAATTAGAATTAGGGTTTTACCTCCACTTTTTTTAATTTCAATTAACTCCTTTTTTCTTTTAAATCTAAAAAACACAAAAAATACCAAAACAGTTAATTTTTAAATTTTTTATTTTTATTCATTTATTTAATTATTTTTGCAAAAGGGTCCAACGCCCGTCGTTTCAATTATTTAATTTGCGCACTTATCTTATGTCGTTTAATTATAATTATGTAAATCTCCCAAAGCCATGTAAATTTATTTTTCGCACTTTTATTTATTCGCTTCATTTATTTTTCAGTCAAATCGGGTCCGGTTTATTTTGGCGATGTGGACCCGCGCCTTTGTAATAGTTTAGAAATTTTATTTTTCCGCAAACTTTATATCTGTTAAATATGCATGCAAGAATGAATGTCTAATTAAAATCAAACGTAGAACACAACAAACATGACAAGACAAATAACTGAAACATGACACACGATTCGCACACACCACCCCTAGGGTACGCCTCACTGTTGCCTTTCGAAAGGTGGTCGTCGAGTAGAGGACGTCTTAGTAAGTCCTCATGATCCGGGAACCTGGCATGAGGGTAGCTTCTAAGGTGTCTTCCTATTGCTCTGGTGATCACCATGTCCCTACAAACTCGAATTGACCCGAACACCTCCAACGGTGGTGCTACCTACCTCTCAATGGTGGGATGGCACTACTTTAAAGGACATTTACACAGACGAATTCCTTAGGGTAGGTAGGTTCTCGTAGATACTTGCTCTAATCTCAAAACAAACTCAAAAAGACTTTTCACCAACACATTTTCAAAAGCTTTCAAAACAAACTTTTCAAACACTCTGACGTATGAGTCGACCTGAAATTTTTTCAAAGAAACTTTTTAAACCCACGATTGAAAAGCAAACAAACAATTTTGAAAACACAATGAGCAAGTATCTAAGAGCCCATGGATAACCATGGATAGAAAGGGTGCTAACACCTTCCCTTTCTATAATCTACCTCCCGAACCGAGAGCAATCTCTTTAAGGAATTTTTCTGTGCTTTTGTCCTTTCCATTTGGAGAAAATAAAAGACGGTGGCGACTCTTGCTTCCGCGACATTTCGCGAACCAGCGTTAAACAGTCAGTTCCAGATCCACCGATCACAGTCTTATTATCAATTAGGTCTTGGATTTTATTCTTTAGAGACCAAAAATCATTAGTATCATGTCCATGACTGTTTAAGTGGTAAGCACATTTGGAATTGGGGTTATATTTTGGAGAAGCAGTGTTAGGGTTGGAACATGGATCTCGTAATGTCACCAAATCAGCTTTCAATAGGTGTTGCAGAGCTTGAGATAATTGCATATTGATTTTAGTAAACTGTCTTCTTTGAACATCTGGTATTTGTTGATTATTTTGTTGACGCGGTCGTTGAGTTGGAATTGGATTGGAGATCAGTACAACCCCTACTGAATGATGAAGGTCATTCCTAGTATGACTTCTTGACCCATACACATCATTAGTCTCTTTTTTTACCAATAAATGGCTTTTTTCACAACATTTGAAGTGGAAGACATGGGTATCTTTTCGCTTTTAATCCCGCTTTCAACCCTCTCACCAGTCAAGATCAATTCAGTGAATCTGGATGATGAACTTCCAATCAGTAAGTTAAAAAATGGTCCAGTCAATGTTCCCATAAACATGTCTACCAAATCTCTATCAGTTAAAGGTGGCTGCACCCTGCCAGCCAGGTCTCTCCATTTTTGAGTGTCTTCTTTGAAACCCTCATTTGATCCCATGGTCATTCCTTGCAATTGCACCCTAGTTGGCGCAAGATCAATGTTATATTGATATTGGCGGTAAAAAGTAGTGGCCAAATCCTCCCAAGTATGGATGTTAACCCCTTCCAATTGGTAAAACCATTCCAACTGCGTCCCAGATAGACTTTCTTGAAAAAAGTGCACCCACAGTTTCTTATCAGCGGTATACGGATGAATTTTACGGACATAAGATCTTAGGTGAAGCTTCAGACATGAGACACCATCGTATTTGGAAAAAGAAGGGATTTTGAATTTGTGGGGAATGACTACCCCAGGCACCAAACCCAAGTCACCAAAGTCCAAGCCATGCACAACTTGGATTTCTATAGCCTTCAATATGTCTTCTAGTTGCTTACACTTGTCGTCGGCTAGTGGATATTGCTCATCAAAATAATATCCGTCTTCAGAGATTTGATTGTTTCTACCCCTGGCACGGGTGATCCTAGCATCTTCATCTTGATTCTCATCCTCCTCGGAGGAGTCTTCTTCAACTTGAACTTGTCGGATGGGGTCTTTGAATCTCTTCCCCATGTTGATTACAACTTTCTTATTTGTCTTCTTTTTTATGACAAGAAGTGTCATCATTTCTTGCTGCCCCTTTGCTATGTTGAGTAGAGTTTCTTAAAATTGAGAGTTTTGAGTCTGCAAGTCCTTCACGGTTTGCTCTAGATCCATCTTATACTGAAATAAACAGTAGAAAGATGAGAAAACCTGTGTCTAAAAACCTTCTTATGATATGATGCATGTTATGCGTATGCAATGCTTTCAAGGACCTTTAAGATTTAAATTTGCTTAAACAAAAAAGGAAACAAGAAACATTAATTATATTAATGAGTTTAAAGGTTACAAACTTCCTCTTGGGCTTACAATGAAAGAAAAATAACAAAATGAAGTTATACAACAAAAGACTCAGGTCTCCCATGTATGCTTCCTCTTTGGACTGATTTAGGCCTTCAAGTTCCGCTCCTCGTGGAGTTGCCTTGTGAGCTCCAACACTTTCTTCTCGCTTGAGTAGAATTGGGCTTCAAAGATGTATTGATCCCCCTTGAGTTGAATCCATGACCTTTTCAATTCCTCAAGAGTAGTAGGCATGTCAGGACAAAGAATAGTGTAAGGAGCGTCTCCTTTGGTAATAGGATCCATAACAATTGATAGGATGGCCACATACGACATCAAGAGGTTTTGAGTGCGAGCTCGCACCCATTTGCGATAAGGTTCCGAAGGAATGGAGTTCTTATGCCTCAAAGTTTTGCTATCAACCTTGTTCACCATGCCCTAAGCTCGTACAAATCTTTGACGATAACCTTGGAAATTGTTCTCATAGTTAAACACAATACCTTGGACAAGCGCATCATGCAGACCATCCCTCCGAGCGTAACCAAACTGTCATAGATCCAAGAAAGGATTATAAGTGATACCTCACCTAATTCCAAGGAGTGGTAAATTAGGGAATTCCCCATAACAGTCAATAATGGTGACATCCTCCAAAGATCGAGAACACCAATGAATATCTGAATGCGAGAGTGACATCAACCTTTGAGACCACTTCATGCCTTATTCATTCTTAAAAACTGATTGAGGAAGGTGCGAAATAAACCACCTAGCCAGTAAAGGAGTGCAACACATAAGAATTCCCCTTCTCTTCTTGGTATAGGTGTGAAGAGAATGCAAAATGTTTTTGAGTAAGGTAGGCACCGGGTTACGAGATAGGAAGATTTTGACCGTATTCACATCTATAAATTGGTCTGGATTAGGGAACAATATCACCCCATAGATTAGAAGAGCCAAAACTTCTTTAAAAGCTTGCAAATCCAGAGAGTCCCAAAATAGTTGAGCCTTCTCAAACAGAAACTTGGCTAGAAAACCTTTAACACCACTTCTAGTTTCCCAATTAGCCACAATGTCAGACCACTACAAATGTAAGGCTAGAGCAATATCCTCAGGTCTAGGGTCTTTCTCAATACCGGTGAAGGGTAATTGATCAAGAATATGCACTCCCAATAGTTGAGAGAACCCCTCCACAGTAGGTACTAATTGGTAATCAGGAAATATAAAATAGTGATGTTTAGGGTCAACGAATTGAAAAAGCACATGTACCATGTCTTCTTCAAAGTTTGAGGTAACCAAGTTGAGGAGTCGACCATACTTCTTGGTGAACAAAGAATTTTTATGGACCTTTGATGCTAACTCCTTGAGTTGAGAAGGCACTTTCACAAGGTTAATTCGGATGGTATTTCTGCGAATGGAATCCATATCCTATAAAATAGAACAAAGACAAATCTCTAGGTCCTTGAAATGGTCAGTGCAAATGCTATGATATGATGTCATGATGTTATGTACAAATAATCATATACAAGCAAAGAAAACAAGTCCTTAGGTTTAGGCTTGCATGGGGTTCATAGGTAAGTACCCTTTTGAATTAGTTGGTTTAACCTGTCCTAAAAAGTAATCAGGCTCTAGGGAATCTCAATATCATTTATCTTTCTTCATCAGGCATTGTTCAGCCCAAGCCTCTTTATTGGCGACCAAAATATCCCAAAAGTCCGATCTTAATGAGCGTAGTATCGAGTATCAACCAACTTTGGACTTCACCAAATCCGTCTACCTCACTACTTCCTAATGGCCAAGTTGTTCAACAAAAGGTTCTAAGGTCAGTTAGTGCTTCATGACACAACACAACGGCCCTATATTCTCCTCGATTCACCACAAGGGATACTGATACCAACAAATGTGTCACACTAACATAGCCACCACTTTATCCATATCGGTCTACATCGTACAGTCTCCGTGATCTTTGCTACTTACTTAATAATGTTCCCAGATCCGGGTAGAGGATTTATTCAAAGCCTAAACATAGACCCAAAATATAAAGCAAACAAATCAGACAAATGAAAGCATTTAAAGGTAATCTAGTCTCTAAGGTAGCCCCACTTTAAATTTTCCCCAACAGAGTCGCCAATTATGTAATACGGTGGGAGAACTAACTTGGGTGTTTTGCATTTTATTGAAATTGTCACGGATAGCAAGAGTCGCCACCGAATTTTCTTTAATAAAGGAAAGGGTGAAAAGAACAGGAAAAACCTTTTGAGAATTTTCTTGAGTTCGGGGGGTAGGTTATGAAAAGGGAAGGTGTTAGCACCCTTTTCATCCATAGTTATTTACGGGCTCTTAGTTGTTAGCTCACTTTGAAATGCTTTGTTTGAAATGTGTTTGTGATGATTTAAAAGTATTTTCGAAAAATGCCTTCGTTTAGGCGAACTTTGTAATGACTCTCGTCTCTATAAGAATGTATACAAAGTGTTAACTTTTGAAAATATTTCTTGAAGGTGTTGGTGTGTTTGAAAGATGTTTTATTTGAAATGTTTATGAGCAAGAAACTACGAGCGTTCTACCTACTCAAAAAGTCTTTATTATTTTCCTCCTCCTTTAGATAGTGTCATATTACCATTAGTTAGTAAGCAACCTTATCATTGGATGTGAAGGGACGAGTGTGGGTCATCGCATAGTCATAGAAGGCAAATTGTAGAATGTTTTAGAAATTGTCATAAGGGACTATGATCATTTACGGAAGGTAACTTTGAAGGGTCATTTGAGGGACTATGATCTTATAATTGAGGGTCTTTTGCTAAAACAATCCACGTTTGTGGGACATGACTATTTTATTCTAAGGCAACAAGTGTGGGTTAACCCTAGAGGTGAAAGTGTGCAAAGTGTATTGTTTTCATGCATTTTGTCTTTGAATTAGGGTTTTCTACTTGCTGATTTTATCTTACCGTACAAACCCTAATTACTAACATTTACATTAAAAGCGATAAATTGCAGAAATTTAAAGTTCTACGCTATTACATCATTTGGGGGATTGGGATACAATTTACAAATGGGGAAATGAAAGCAATTAAACCCTAATTTACTATTACACCCATATTGAATATCGCAACATAAAATGTTCAAGAATATAAAGGAAATGTGAAAGGAAAAGAAAATTGTTTTTGTTTAGGGTTTTTGATAGAAAAAGGCCTTAGTAATTAACCTAATTAATCTAATTAATTAAGAAAAGTTAATTAATTATTAACAAGACCTAAAATCTAAATTCATTGAAGTTAAGAAGAAAATAAAACTTAAGTCTAAATAATTTGTTTAGAAAATAATTTGAATGTTAATACTAATTTGTAAAATAAAATTCAATTTAGTAAAATAAAATAAAATGCCTAAATTAAAACATTTTTTAATTTAATTAAGAAGATATTTTTTGATATTTTTTTGGTTTGGATAAAATAAATAAATAAATGAAGATAAAGAAAATATGAAAGAAATAAAAATAATTGGGCCTGGGTGTCAAAAGAAAAATGGGGGTTTAAAAGAAAATGGGGGGCTAGGCCCAAAAGATATTTTTTTGTTTAAGTAAGAAAATAAAACAAAATGGGTCTGGTTACTTTAGTAAAAGGAGGGTAAGAAAAGAGCAAAAATAAAAGATAAAGGTCCCAAACACAAGGGAAGCCCAACACTATATGAATCATGTGTGGATGGCTTTTGAAGGTGTATCATGGTTCTGCTTTGTAGAGCATTGGATTGGCTTGTCCAATGATCAAATGGTGAAGGAATGAGGGTACATGATGGACTCCAGGAAACCAGGAACGATGAATCTGCAAGAACAAATAATGTGAAAAACAAAAGGGTACCACTAGGGCTCGAACCCAGGTCCCTATAGTCCCAAGCCTTACGCGCGCGCTTTCTACCACTGAGGTGGCTATACATCTGGTGTTATAAATAAAACCAAACATATATATTTGAAACATGTTCCTGGAGATGACTTCATCTTCTTCCTCACGCCAGATCAAACAATAAGTTTTTTGAAAACTGTAACTTTCTCATTTCTCAATCATTTCCAAAAATGTAAACATGAAATTTATTGGAAATTTCACCACGAATCCAAATATGTAACTAACTTAAACAATAGATCAAAGATGAGCATGAATTTTGGATGGTATCAAATCTAACCTAATTATTTCAAAAAGTTCAACTCTAAAATTCTCACTACTCAGGAAACATAAATAAATTCTAAGGACATGGTCAGTTTCAGGGCTATGATGTCTACATTTTTTCTTTGAAAATGGAAAGCTAATAATGCCTATATGAAGAGTTCAAAAGTCAGAAAACTTACCTTGAAAATGAAATTCGTGTTTTGAAAATGAGCTTGTTTCAAGATGATGTGTTGATCAAGTTAGCTTCCCTGTACCTCTAGGAAGCTAATGCAATGCTTAGCTTGAGTTAAGAGTGGCTGAAATGGTCTGGAGAAGTCAAGTTGTAGACCTCTGTTTTTGAATTTGGATAATGGTGGAAATGGAGTTACAATTGGGAAACAGGGATTGGGATGAGTTTTATTTGAGGTATAGAAGCTTTGAAAATGTTTTTGAGGGAGAACGCACGAAGAAAATAGAAGATGCAAGTTCAATGGTAGAACTATAGTAAAAATGGAGTTTGTGTGAAATTTATGGCTAGAGAGAGCTTGAGAGAGTTTCAGGGGTTGTTAATTCATGTCTTAGATTTCAAAGATGACCTCTATTTGTAGGCAAGAGGTTTGGAGGTTTGAAATGATTAGAAAACAAAGATCACATGTTATGGATTTTTGCCTTGTTTTTGAAGTAATCTTGAAACATCTTATTCCAATGTGAATCACAGGGCTTGTAGAGTGGTTAAGAACTTTAAACATACCTCTTATGATCTTATAGGTTTAGTGTGTGCAGAAGGAACAAGTTAGAAGCTCAATGCATTGACTTTTGCAATAAAGCTTGCTTTTCCAAAATGGAAGTGTCACCTTTGTGCCATAAATGGAAATGCAACTTGGGTAATGGCTCAAATGCTTGGATCAAAGCTCTAACAGTTGTGTAATAAATTAATTATGGATTGAAATACAAGTTAGAAGCCTGCAAAGTAAGATTATGCAGCATAGGCTATGAGATTGGATCAAATGTTCATCAAGAAAATGACCTATAATTCAAGTTTATGAGTCCATCTTCATCTCTTCGAAACTTCTAGCTCAAGCATGATCTATTCAAGTTCTTGGACATATTGGAAAGCTTGAAACATCCTCTACAACCTTTATGTTTACCATTTTGACAAAATCATCTTGGAGCTTGGTTAAAATTGGCCAAGAAATTAGGTCAAAAATCTGCCTAAACTAGGTCAAATTTTAACTAAGTGTTTTAGAAAAAGTGCATGACTCCATGAATTTATAACTCAAAATCCAAGCACTTATATGAATTGATCAGTAAAGAAAAGTTGTAGATCTCATCAATATCTACAACTTTCATGTTGAAAGTTTTCTTTGAATCATCTTGCATCTTAGTGAACAATTGGTATGAAGTGATGAAATTGTCATGTATAAAACACTTAGAAAAATTTCTGTCTTAAAAAGTTTGACTTTTCACATTGACTTTTGACTTTCTTGATTTCTTGATGATCAAGCTTCATATTTTTGAATGTATTGATGAATTTTGATCTTTGAAATCAAATCTTGATCAAAAAGTCAAAGTTTGACTTTTTGTGCATCAGTTGACTTTTCATTAGTTAATCAAATTTCAACTATCAATTCAATAATCTTAAGAAATGTTTTGAGCCATGAAATTAAGTCACCATGTTGTGTTTTAATCCTTGATATAATGCTTCAATCCATTAGATCATGCATTATGCCAAAAATCAACTGATTAGTCAAATACAATCAAAACCCTAATTTTGACAATTTTACCCTTTTGGTAAATTGAACATTTTTCTTGAGGAATTGTGATCCAAATTTGATAAATTTATGAATATAACTTCAAAATGTTTATGTGGACTAAAAATATTGAAGTTTGACAGTAATTTGACCATAATTGACTTTTTACCCAATACAGTTGATTTTCAGTCATCTTGTCAATTGACTATGCAAATTTGTGATTCAAGACTTGAAACTTGACGTGAGTATTCTTGGAGGTATATAATGACCCATGAAGGTAATTTGAGGAATTATAAGTACAATTACCCTTGTGAGAATCAAAACTCTAATTTGAGGCATCAATATTTAGGAGATGGTTTGACCTAGTCAACACTTGTACAAATTTGAGCTTTTAGAGATCTTGTGAGAAATGTATTGAGAAAGGGGAGGGAAAATTTTGGGGTACAACACTAAGAAAGATGAATGCCATTCAGATTATGTAATGCCCCTGCAACATTCTAGAGATGTATGATGTCCATCTTCTCTGATTTTCTAGATGGTATAATTGAAGTTTTTATGGATGACTTCTCCGTCTGTGGAGAGAGTTTTGAAGGATGTTTATCGAACCTTGAAATGATAATAAAAATATGCGTAAGTGTTAACCTCGCGCTAAACTGGGAAAAATGCCACTTCATGGTCCGACAAGGAATTGTATTAGGTCACATCGTATCCGATAGGGGAATTGAAGTAGATAAAGCAAAAATTGAAGTAATAGAAAATCTTTAACCACCCAAAACTGTTAGAGAAATAAGAAGTTTTCTAGGACACGCTGATTTTTATCAACGTTTCATTAAAGACTTCTCTAAAATAACCAAACCTCTAACTGAACTGCTAATGAAAGATATTGAGTTCATTTTCACCGACAAATGCTTGGACGCATTTACAACACTAAAAAAGGAATTAATCTTAGCACCTATTATGCAACCTCCTGATTGGAACGAACCATTTGAGATAATGTGTGATGCCAGTGACTATGTTGTAGGTGCGGTTCTAGGACAGAGAAAGGACAAAAAGCTTTATGCAATCTACTACACAAGTAGAACCCTAGATTATGCGCAGACTAATTATGCCACCACAGAAAAATAACTATTAGCTGTTGTGTTTGCTTTAGATAAATTTCGTTCTTACTTAGTAGGAGCACAAATAATTATCTATACCGATCACGCTACAATCTGGTACCTCCTAAGTAAGAAAGACGCCAAACCAAGATTACTAAGGTGGATCTTACTTCTACAAGAATTCAATATAGAAATAAAAGACAAGAGAGGCACTGAGAATGTAGTAGCTGACCACCTATCCAGAATAGAAGGCATCAAACCAGATCATGTACCCATCAATGATGATTTTCCTTATGAATGCCTTGTAGCCCAATAGAATTGGGAAGTAGTACAACCAAATACCATGTGACTTATGAAGACACAGAGACAACTGAAATCGTGGAAGTAGTCTACACTAAAACCATACTGCGATGGTATGCCATTTGTCAACTACTTGGCTGCTGGAGTGCTTCCACCTGATATGTCTTATCAACAAAAGAAGAAATTCTTTCATGATCTTAAATATTATTATTGGGATGAGCCTTTGCTATTCAAGAGAGGAGCGAATGGTATTTTCCATCGATGTGTTCCCGAAAATGAAATTGAAAACATAATTTTTCACTATCATGCTGCTCCCTATGGAGAACATGCAATCACTTCAAAGACCTGCACTAAAATATTACAAGCTGGTCTCTATTGGCCTAATCTGTGGAAAGATGTCTATATCGCGGTTAAAATTGCGACCAATGCCAACACACTGGAAACATATCTAGACGCGACGAGATGCCTCAAAAGGGCATTCTAGAAGTTGAATTCTTTGACGTATGGGGAATTGATTTCATGGAATACTTCTTATCTTCCTTTTGAAATCACTACATACTAGTGGCTATCGACTATGTTTCAAAATTGATCGAGGTTGTAGCCTCTCCAACAAATGACGCACGAGTAATAGTCAGGCTTTTCAAGAACATAATCTTCCCAAGATTCGGTGTACCGAGACTCGTCATCAGTAACGGTGGCTCCCATTTCATTTCAAGAATCTTAGAAAAATTATTAGCAAAGTATGGAGTCCGACATTGTTTCACAACACCTTATCATCCACAAACAAGTGGGTAAGTA